>AOTG01000460.1:0-30421 GCA_000347475.1 Penicillium paxilli ATCC 26601
TGGCCGATATCACACACTCACTACCTAGGCGGAGTCCTATTAGCTGGCCGATCTACCTGAATATGCCATTCGCCAGGTATATGTGATTCTACCACAGGTGCTGATAGTGGTAAACTTAGCTGCGCGACTAGCTGTAGCGCCCCTCCCCCACCCCTCTTTAACGGTCATAATACTCTCTTTGAAGGGTATATGCTTACGCGACCGATTGCGTCTCTTGACGATCATTTTATTTGCTGCGCGTAGATTCGCCTTGCGCTATTAATGAAGTGTTATATAGCGATAGGCAGTGGCTCTTGATATTTTAATCCAATGTGGTTTTCGATGGACCTAGAGAGTTATTTGACTGCCGTTTTAGTAAATCCTGAAGTACTGAAGCCTGTTTCAGTAGCTGAGTTGGATCTGGGCATTTTTATGAACTGGCTAGATCTGCTACCAAGCCAGCTGCTTAGTGGCGTAGGTGTTTGTAGATATATCAAACTTTGAAAGCAATCTTCTATATCGATTGGCACTAGGCCACTAGCTATAAAGCTGACTATTTCAAATAGTGCTTAGTCAGTAGGATTTTAGCCGTGCGCATTGGTATTCCTCTAGGAAACTGAGTTTATCGACATGGTTCTATCCTCTACCCGCAAAATCGTTTACAAAGCAACCGTATATACATTGAATACTGCAAAACAGCCAATATCTAGTGGCTATGGTAGATTCAATAAATAATTAGGTATTTAAAGAAGTATAATATCATTTTCTGCATATAATTAGTTTAATTGCGGCATTAAACATACGAGAGCATCCTGATACACTCACTAGCGTCGGTAATCTGAGCAGAGTGTCTTTTGGCCAATGGAAATATAAAGAGGCGTAAGCGATACATCGACGGGCGTTGGAAGCACGAGAGAAGGTGCTTGGAAGCGAGCATTCCGATACGCTCGACAGTGTTAATAACCTTGGCACGTTGCTTGATAACCGGGGGAAATATAGGGGGCGATGCATCGATGGGCACAAAATAGATTCTGATACCCTCATGCAGCAACGAATTCTACCCAGTAAAATGCTCTCCACTTTCCATCGGTTGCTTCAATTGTCGCACAGGCATGATCGATCACTGGGCGAACAACATGACCGTGACGTCGACTGAAATCTTGCAGCACGAAATTTAGTGGCGCCATCGGCAAATTAGCTAGCTGTCCCAAAGCAAGTAGTATTGTATCCCAGCATGAGTAGAACAGAATAACCTTCGGAAAATCGATATCAGAGCGGTACTGTATTAATTTTGTGCTGTGCGAATGTATTAGTTTTGAGACCTCGGATTAGTGCTCGTTGGCCACGGGAAATATGAAGAAGCGGACGTGATGTATGACAGGTAATAGAAAGATATATTGATGTGTTTGGACGTAATGTCCCGAAACGGTGAACAAGCCATCTGCTACCTGCGGACAAGGTTGTGGGGCTGTCACCCCTGGAGGCGCTGGTATTTTTCATATATCAAGTTACTTGATTACTTACTACCTCCAATGGAAAGCCCATTTCCAAGTTCTACTACTGATTCAGGCGAAGTTAGTTTCCTGCAAGTGCAGGCCTCTCTCCATCCCAGGCCAGAGGTGGAACTTACAGTCTATCATCGCAATTTTTTCTGCGGCCTTGGAATGCTCAATGATCTCGAGCCCATGAATACAACCTACACTCGGATGACTAACAGAACAAATACTGTTGATGTTACTATATTTAAGATTTCGAGATGCATGTGGGGCCTGGAGCCTTTCCGTGGTGAAAAATAAGTAACCGTCACATATGCATCATCATTTTTCGTATATAGGGCTTATCCTCCGATGTCTCTCTCGTTCTTCTTTTCACATTAATCCAATATTCTTTGCTCGAAATTAAGTTTCCAATATCAGTTTTACGGAGAATGACTTCTGCATTGCCCCAGCAATACATTCAGATCGAAATTCATGATGATTATAAATATGACATTCGTGTCGAAAATGCGAACAACGAGAGGTATTTGCCCTTGCCCATAGATTTAGCATCCCTTTTTTCTGAGGTATACGCAGTGGTAAATTTTACAGAGAGGATGATCGAAACGATATTTTAACGTCTGACGATGTCAACGACATGGTTATCCGTCATAATGGTGGTATGCGGACTGTGTGCTCTATGCATGGATCCCAGGGATGCATCGATCTCGTTGACGATGTAAGGGATATGAGGATATGCAGTCTAGCCTGGAGATCCTCCATGGAGCCCGGAGAATCGAACGAATTTAAGAAGCTCAACCACAATTCGAGCTACATTGTTGAAATCGGTAAATGGAATGGAACTGGTACTATGGGAGCAGTACCTGTTACCATCAAGGAGAAACTTGGTATTGATTGAGGCTGGTATCTTGTTATCAACTCTTTATGTTCATCAGAAACCCGCTCTGATATTGAGCAGCAGATTAAGGGAAACGACCAGGCCCCTGAGTTTTGCTTTTATTAATGAAAACTTATGTGCACACGATCCTCTTACAAAAATCATCTTTTGCCATCCATAATGTGCATTGTGGAACTTTTTGGTATTAAATCAGCAAGTACCAATTAACAGGCGTTGTTGAATTAGGCATGTTACCACCGTGACGAGTCTGATGCGTAGTCCACTTCTAGGATGTCACGTCCACCCCTCAACCTCATAAGCGTTATTGTGGCCATTACATTATCTTTATCGATTCGGGTTCTCTCCGGAAAAGGGCTCTGCTGGTCGTTGCGTTCCCAGCGCACCCAGAAACCCCTCGGGCTCTGTGCGCATATATCATCTGTCTTCTTACCAATATATGTAGTGACCATGTCCCAAAGTTGTGTGTATGAAATATCTTCGTGGACATTAATGGGCGTCATAAATGTTCCAAATTCGAGCATAATTGGTATACGGTTGGCCATTGCAGCGTGTTAAAATATGCGTGCTGGGAAGCTTCGGGATTTGATAAGTTGTAAATTAATACTGGCCAACTGTAAACATAGACAAGTTGGAACTGGCCAAAGATACAATTAGCAGTTTGGTTATATATGTAAAAATCCTCGTGGAGATGGAAAGAGCAACGTGGGAGGGAACATGTTAATGTCATCCAGACGTCAGGATATTTATTGGGGGATGAGCCTTCTTTCATTCAATCTCGAACTTTTCAATGACTCATTTCTGACATTATAGTGGGTCTTCACCTACAAAGTACCTAGATAATAGAACTGGCACCGTCTACACGCCCCGACCGCCTTTTTGCCGGTCGCTTACACATACTGCTACAACAACACCAGTACATTGGTACTATCCCACGACGATCTTTGCGGGAACGCGTGTCCATACAAAAGCAAATGGTGGACAAGGTATTTGCTGAACCACACAATCATAACCCGATGATTAGTTTTCGTACATGCCGGTCGTTGCTTTTGGAAAATAATGGAGCGGAGCGCTGCACCAAGTAAAT
Source organism: Penicillium paxilli ATCC 26601 (assembly GCA_000347475.1). Taxonomy (NCBI): domain Eukaryota; kingdom Fungi; phylum Ascomycota; class Eurotiomycetes; order Eurotiales; family Aspergillaceae; genus Penicillium; species Penicillium paxilli. The sequence continues at coordinate 3,458 of AOTG01000460.1, forward strand.
TCCAGTTCATAAGACTTAGAAAGTGTTTCGTTATTAGAGACATGCCATTTCATTCTTTTGCAATATAGTTACACTGAATGCATAAATTAATACCCTATTTCCATTTCAGAAGGATATAACACGGGGGGTAGAGAGGATATCTGGCCTTGCTTGGCTGTTTAACCACAAATTGAGAGCACATCAATGGTTTCATGCAGAGCGCACTTCCTATTAGAAATCCGGGATTGAAGATGAGATGTTGGAAGTATGCTTCTAACCCCAACAGTTGGCCAGGTTCAGGACCAATTGAACTGTCGCACAAAGTCGTTATATTCTGAAGAGAATTAGTTCTGTTGCATGGAGCTGCTTCCATGTAGATGGAAATACCTTTCCGACTGATAACACCGTCACCATCAACATCGAGCCTTTTAAATTGGCTGCTTGCCTCGTTTGCTTCAACACCAAAAGCTGAAAGAGCCCTTTGGAACTCGTTCCAGGTAACTTTGCCTATCAGGGTGATGAGTATCCGCAAATATTCCTGCCAACATATTCGGAATGGCTGGACTGGAAAGGGCTCTAACCAAAATTCTCCTCGGTCTGAAATAGAAAGCTTAGTGATCGCGCGGAAAGTATACAAGGTTTGGGCTGTGACGTACCCTGTCACCGACTTGTTTTCGCCATTCGGGTTCGTATTTTTCGTACCATCCTGATTTATTGGAGGACTGCGGAAAGCTCAAAATTGTCATTTAAATTATAGAGAAGGCTCGACAAGAGTAGGATATCGTATGATACTTTGTAATACTTACCATAGTGAATAAGAGATTGGTATGCACTGAGTATAGAGTAATAGGAACTCAATACATCCAGGTATTGCGTAAATTTAAAGAATTGATGAATCCTGTGAGAAGGGGAAAGGTGATTTTATATGCTTTATCGATACACAATTAGTGCTCATTTAGGAACTGTAATCATTCGGTATTCACCGCAGGATCCTTTTCCTGCTTGATAAATCCGTGGATATATAGAGAGAAGTTACCCAGAAAGATGTCGCTGAGTCACTGTGGCGCGATGGTGACGACCCATGACATGGTTCTCATCCTACTCGCCCGCGTTAGGACAGGAGGATTTCCCTTGGGTGAGTATTTGCCTTTTGGTAAATTATATTTTCGTTTCCCATTTTGAGTCTTCAGAATATTCAATCTTCTAAATTCTATCTACTACTAAAATATTCAAAGTGAGAGGCATCGCAGGGGCAACTGACCGTCTCAGCTAGTGCGAAGTCACTAGCCCCTCTAGCATTAGGCTGAGGACGATAATTCCAAATGCCGTGCACGGGATTACTGGGTGACCTACGCGAACGAAGGAAGGAGAATTTTAGCTTGTATATTCAACATGCCGCATTTGACTTATGGTTCCAAAGCCGTTTTATGGCGATTTGGTGGCTCATCTCCATGGCGACCATAGATACACTAGCTTGTTTCTGTTGCGGTGAATCTGTAGATTTACGGCGGCAGCCTTAAGCAAGAAGCCTTGGTGTAGGTAAACCGAGACCAAATGTTGCGGGCTGTGGGGGCCATCCGGTCATTCAACATAATAATCACTTGCCCTCACCCTCTTAGTGCTTAAATAAGTAGTCATTTAACACCTGCCTAATGTCGAACCAGACTACATTGTGCGGTTAAGATATTTTGCCTTTGCAAGCCTGCTCTCTGCCCAGTGACTAATCCCTCATAGGCTTTCTATCAGCGGCTACTGTTAGGAATTTAGGAGGTCAGGCATTCTTAGGGTCTACTGTCCTGTGAATAGAGCGAATTCGATACATGTCACATGCGACATGAAGTCTTTATTAAAACGGACTATAAATATTTCATTACTAGCCGTCCTTCTAGAAGCCTGCAGGACTGGAATTTAGAACGGAGAGGCAAACAAAAAGGTCTTTACGCAGGATCAAAATGATATTGCAAGTGCAAAAAAGTGAAATTCTGCCTCTAAACTATTTAAGTCCACGAAGGATGAATAAGCCACATCAAACCAGAAATCAGTGATTGCCATATCTATCGGCTACAGATTTGTTATGTTTTTTGACTTCCTTGGAATCAGACCTAGGATCCAACTCGCCACTTTCAGAGTTGGGTCCTTCACGGTATACTTTGAGGCTGTCGTATTTATGGCTTTCCCCTTTCGCGTCAGAGGTTGCAAGTTTCGACTTTGACACTTCTGAAACAGAGACGTTCTTGTCAGCCTTTACCACTCAATTTTATGAGTTGAGTCTGGTACGAGGGGCGTCGCACCTACCTTCATTGTTGTCTGTGTTCGTGTTGCTTCCGTATGCCTGAGAAATTTTCGCCTGTCTGACCATTTTTACGGAGTAACAAGCTCGCTTATCCTCAAACAGCGCAAGCTTGTTTCGAGCTAACGCCATGTTGCGTAGATGGTAGAATTTGATGGCGTAGCATGACCGTGCACGTTCCTGACAAACAAGTCGTTGAAGATTTTCTATCATTGAAAGAATATTGAATAGATAGAGAATAAACCGTCGCTAGAAATGGGCGGGGCAAGCACTGCCCATTAAAAACATTGTCAAGGGTGTAGAAAGCTCATTGCTTGTTGCCTCTACGTAGCTAACCATGGTTTCGAGTTTTCGACAAGCTGGATAGCAACTCAGGCTCCAAGAAGAATATAGTGTACTGTCAGTGGAACAATCTTCTTTAAAGTTTCGAATTTAGGCCACGCGGTGATCCTGACGCTATTGCCCCCCATGCCTAACGAAATGGGTCACATATGGGGTATGACATCATAGCGGCCTGGCTATTAAGTGAAGGCAGTATGGTCCCTGTTAAAAAGCCCTTTCCCCATAAATCTTCCTGCAACATGTCAGGTCATATTGAAGCACACAAAGATGTCAAAATAAATTATCTAGTAAATTTTGAATTATAGGCTTCAATTAACTATCCAAGTTTACCCTCAACAGAAACGCCCAGGCGGCTCTTCGCTATGGCGTTGTTCCTCTCCGAAAGAAGTTATTTCCCGAAGAATGAAAGGTCTGGGTTCACAGCCCAAGCACACTATTTTTTTGAGTTATACGGTTAACATTGTGCAGCACCGTACCTACTTCGACTCTGCCGAATATATTCTGAAATCTGAACACAACTCAGCCGATATCCCCGAGAAGCACACTGGAAACGAGCACCCGTGGCAAGCCAGCATTTCTCTGCTGTTTTGTGCCGTGCCTAGAAACAGCAACGTTTGCAATGATGCGAATAAAGGATTTCAGGCTTCCAGTCACGAATATCAGAAGTGCCAGAGTCGTCTCCATGAGAACGAGGGGGCCGAGTGCAAAAACACGAATGATGGTTGATTGTAAAGCGATCACTCACTTAAATACCTGAGAAATAAGATCTACATGCCGATTTGAGCAACATATCACACCTTAGACCTAATTTGGGAAAGGAATGTCCCACTATTTTTTCTCGGTGTATTTCTGGTAGATCATGAAAATTACGTTAAATCCAATTTCTGGCACTGGGCCAATATGTCACGTGGCCATAAGTTGTCTAGCTTTACTTTTTATTTACCCCAGTTTGGTGGAACCCCCCCCTCCCCCAAAAAAAACCCAGACTAATTTTTTTTTTTTCTCTTTTTGTGATTTCCTTCCAGATCTCATAAGATTGTTACACTGTGATACTATATTCTATGAATCCATAGTACAGAAATATAAAGGCAAGCTGACCCATTTATTTGGCGTTTAACTTATTGTCTAATAACCTCTCCAAAGATAATGGAAAACAATGAACTCTATATCAAGCTCGAGGGAGTGCTTGATATGACAGTCTTCTCTCAGTTGTTGGGGATGGATGAGGAAGAGGATCGAAAGAGTAGCTCCACAACGCTTTATGGTTTTATTGAAGGAAGCCAGGAAAAGGTGGATTATATGAAGATCGCCCTGTAAGCACTCATGCCTCACACAGACATGCTTTTGTCAGAGTGCACAACTCGAGACAATAAAAAGAGGTGAACTGGCATTCTGACGAGATATGCTTATAAGCAGTTCGAAAAGAGACTTCATATCTTTAATTTTTAAGAGTGAATCCTTGCAACAATGTGCAGAGCCGCTGGGCTTTCGAAAATTTCACGAAATCTGTGCAAACATTGAAAGAGTCGGTGTGATGATGAGTATACATGGCGAGGTCGCAGAAACATCTGATATGTTCCGTCTTGCCCTTATCAAGGAAGAAATCCGAAATCTGAATGACAGCCTTCTATCTGCTCGCACTGCCATCAATTCCTTCTATAGGGATAGTGGCTAAATGCAAGACCGAATTTGGGTCCGACGTGAATTTGTTCCGGTTATTTTTCACTTTCATAGCCGTTGGGACTAGAAATATGCCACCGGTGTCAATTCTTTTTTTTTTAAAAAAAAATCAATATTCATGGAGTAATATATGAGGCAGATTTAAATTCCGAAATGCTGGAATATTATAATCACAGTGCAGTATTTTCATGTTTCTGAAGTCGGAAGGAAAGAAAAAAAGAAGGTAAAAAAATAAAAGGAAAACTGCGGTGGGGAGAGGGGAGCAGTTGGATTCCCCAAAACTGGGGTGATTGAAGCCAAGCTAAAAGTTAGTGCCGCTATTATGGCCAGAGCGTCTTGGCAGATAAGGGCAAGGCGAGTAACTGTAATTACGGTAATTTTTGTGGGCTACCACGGATACGTCAGGAAAGAATAGTGGGGTATTGTTCTTGATCCAGATTTAGTCTAGCGCGATCGGGGTGGCGGTAAAGAAAGTACGGGTGTCTAGGGTGTAATCTGTTTGCAAAATCTACTGTAAACCATTTTTACCTGCAGCTTAAAGACAATGTATATTCCTCAGGTGTGTAGTTTCCGAAACCGAAACCTGTCAATAGAAACGGACCAATCAAATCCAAGCCGATTGACCTTGCCCTTGATTAGATTAGGACCTTGAATGAGAAAGGGCGAGGACTTAGGAGTGGACTGGAGTTGATAGAATTTTTTGAGCTGTCACGTGATTGTCAGTTGACCAATGGCAAATGCCATTTGTCCGTCAAGTTGTTCCAATAGCCAACCCGCTCAAAACTGCTGAAAGCTTTTCGCGCTCTTCACTATATCCAAAGTCTAAAAAATGTTTCCTGTCTGGTGCTTGAATCTGCCCTAAACCTGAAGCATCAGTTAGTGCTAAAAATAGCTGAAAACTGTTGGTTTGAGGAGTGGGTAAATACCCTCAAGAAGAGGCTGATTCGGCATCCCCACACCTCGGTAGGTTTTCGTACCGCAAATCGGATCAGCATGGCCCTCACCAGCGATCTCCTGGAAATTTTATCAATCAATCATCTCAGCTAGACACTGGACACGTTCATGGGTAGTTCATATCTGTGGCCCTTAATCCGACGCATTTATCTGTTCCCATATTTCTTCTTTCTTCTTTTTTATTCAACGTTGAAAAAAAAATTGTTCATTCCGATGCGGGTGTAAGGGTAAACCATAGCAGCGATTTACCACTTTTGTCGCCAAGATCCTATCCATCTAGACTCTTTTTCGGTCACATCATCCCTGTTGCTCTTGCAGAGTTTTGATTTTGGCCTCCAGTTTGGTAACCTGTGGGTACAGCTGCAAAACTTTTGTCTGTAAAGCCTGTTATCCAGAGTATTAGCATCACCTTTATCCCACAACGATGACAACTGAAATTCAATGAACAAAGGGCCGAAAGAAATATCCTTTACATAGTAGAGAAATAAACTGACCATGATGTCAATCTCATTTAGTACTTTATATCTCAAGGTCATGTATCGATACACGGAGATGCCAGCTATTCCAGACCCAATGGTGAACCCAAATAGGCTAGTGATCAGAATTTCCGAAAAGTCAGCTGGGGAAAAAGGGAAACAGGTTGAAAAACAGGATACGTTGCGAGCTCAACGCACATCGTTCGAATGGAATGCATCTTGTGTCCACGTGACAAAGCCCCGATAATTGTATTTGCATGGACATGGGAGAAATAAGTTTGGGGTGCTGTCGGTTTAAATGAGGACGAAATTCATTAATCGAGCCCAGCGGATAAGATTCAAGGTACAGCTGCCCGCAATTCTTATACGATTTCCTACTAGATTGGATACATCGTAATTACAACCAACAGTTCAGACACCGTGTTCATGTGACTGAGAACAGGTTAATAATATTCTTGTCTGTACCCAACCAAGGTTCATGTGAAGAGAAGTTACTTCTTCGTATCATGGTGAACGTCTAGGCCATGTTGCCTCCATACGGAGTCTGTGTATTGGGCCGAAGTCTTCGGAATCGTCATAATGATGTAGTTTCAACGTATTCTCTATCCCCTCGAAATTACCAGCCAATGGCCACTTTCATTCATTTGGAGTGTAATAATAATAACACGTGAAGAAGCTCATACCTAACCTTACGAATTTAGAATATTGAAAATTTATGTGGAGGAATGCGTGTTTTCATTTCCTACTCCGTACCAAACATAACCTGAGTCTCAACTGTGGATTAGCCCCACGGACGGAAAAGTAGCCCCATGAGGGCAAACAGCAAAGAGTCAATGCGGTGAGCATGTGATTATATCGAAGGCAAACGTGTCAAAAGACTGGGATACCGCGTCATATCCTCAATCTTTGTGACAGTTTGAAATCCTTCGCACCATTGTCTGGCAAGTGATTCAAATTTGCCTAAAGCGAACTCAAGGCGGATACTTAAACAGTACGCTCCGATCAGCAAACCATGCCAAGGTCTCCTTACAGTGCGTAACAAACCTATTATTACGCCCTTGAGTATAATTAAAAATTCCTCTGGCATCTACTGTTTATCTGAAATCTTTGCTGACTCAAATATTTAGTCCTGTGGTCCCAAACCAGCCACAAATCGGACCCTGACCAAAATATGATTACACTGGTGTTCCAAGGTGTAAATATTGTGCCGTCCGATATAACTTTGTCCACTACGACTCTATCCTTAGCTAACGAGGAGTACGTTTGCTCTTTTGAGTTCTATGGTCAAATCAAACCCTATAACCCGGATTTTAATTATGACGGTTCTTATCTTATGCTCAGGGTGCAGAAGGAGGAATTCTCAAATTCATATTGGCCGAGATTGACAAAGGAAGGACTGCCATATGTCTTAACAGATTTTGACAGAGTAAGATTTCAGTGACATAATTCTCCTCAGATATTCCTGATGGCTTCTGACTGATCGCAGTCTGTTGAGTTTGAAGATCAAGATATGGAAAGCCTTGAATGGTTTAATATGGATTCGCATCCCCGGAGAGGAATATAGTCATTGTGGTCCTGGCGTGGGATTAAGTCTTCATGGGATCATGTGAAAGGAATGCGATATGCCCACGCGAAGGGATGAAGACGAAGCGAAAAAGAGGAGAGAGAGTAATTATTAAGAAAGAGGTTAAGGACATCGATACGGGCCTAATTTGTTTTATTGACTTGCCCATTCGACCAACTTGTCTACTGATTATTCTGGTTTTAATTCACTTATATTAAACCCATATTTTTACTTAGTCATAATTTTTTTCCGTTATTAATAGCTAACCTTGGAAAGACTTTTCTCTTGCAAGTCAGTATATCGTTCCCAGTCTTTACGGTACATCAGTATTACCAGTAATAAATCTCCATTCCAATTCTCAAAATTTCATATTTCATCTCAATTTTTGCTTTGATCATCTCCATATCACCCTGCTCACCAGCTGCTGGCCCTTCCAATCACTCCCCCAACCTTTCACTTTTCTTGGTAGCTCTACTATGCGTTTCTATATCCAGTTCTGGTCTTGCTCCATAACTATAAATTAAGACACAATGTCATAGGTTGGGTAATTGTGACTAAGTACATAATTCAATGGTCTACGGTAGTAGCAACCTGTGGCATTGATGAAACTTAAACAAGAAAGAAAAGAATATCTCCAACCCTGATAAACCACATGGTCACCAAATGCCAACCTGCAAGAACATCCAGGGAAAAAAAGCTGTTGAATTGGACAGATGTTAGATCCGTCACTGTACATAGACACTCACAAAATCTTACTCACATCTTAGCCTGGCGTGGGCGCCTCAAAAATTGACGAGTCACCAAGATTTAATATTTGATTGGTAAAATAATAACTCAGGATCAGTGAATAGAATAGACCGGGGCAGCCCCTGTTGTGCCACCACCTCTAGTGATAAAGTCTATAACAGATCGTGTTGATGAATGTTGAACAGTTTGGTAGGCGCTTATCTGTGTGACAGCTTCAAGTGAGTGTTGAAACGGGTGCTAACAGTGAGTAAGTCTTTAATATGCTGTATTATCAACATCGAATACTGCGTCAGTCCAAGGGGTAAATGTGGAGCAAGCTGTAATTGAATAATTATCTGTCCTGAGGCCCTCATCATTCGCAACGATCATTGCCTTGGCACAGGAGCAAGGGATCAGTGCAATGCTATACTCACTCGAACTCTAGCCGGCGGAACGGTCATTCCCCCCATTCTCTTGTCATCTTGAAGAAAAGAATATCGAGCATTGCTCGATTTCGCCAGCTATTCTCCGGTATGAACGGACCCGGACCTGTCATGCACTTAAAATAGAATCGTCCTGCCTTATTATCACTAAGCTGCTTATATTGGACATTAAGTTTATGAACGAAAGGTCAGTGAGATACCCAGTTATTGAAATTGTGCGATACTCATGAATATTTGCGAATATAAATAAAGTGAATCGAATTATTAAGTATCAAGGTGGTCAAAGTTTGTGGCAGGACTATCAATGGGCATTTAAATAGACGTCGTTCCCACTTTTGATGGTAGCTTCAACAAGAACATGGTAACTACCTATCTCGGCAGTGGCCTCCCGCTGATGCTTGGCACAGTGGTGCATCCATCAGCTTTCTACCGGCATTGATTTCTACACCTCTTGTGCCCATGAGGATTTTCATGGTGGTGGCTCTTCCCGCAGCAGCGGCAGCAGAAAGGGGGTTTGCCACTCGACACAGACGTGGAGGTAGATCCCGGGGACCGCGAGGGGCTGTTCAAAGCTGCGGTATCCAAACATGTTGCGGCATGGTGCAGCGATGCCGACGGTGCGTTCAATCGGCTGCAGCCGCCAACTAAATTGACATCAACACCCTTTACAGCCAGCAATCTCTCAGTAATCTCGTCATATGATAAATGATGATGATGAATTCATTTGCCCGATGTAGCTCGCTCTAAGTAAATGCTGCTATGCGAGAGTGCTATCGGGCCTGCCGACAGCTAAAAATGGTATCCAGCCCATTGTATGAGCGGAGAAGCTCAAAATATGGGCTTTTCTCCGATCACATCGAATGTAGAAGAAAACTAAGACAAAAGAAAGCGGGCTGCAAGTGTTCAACTACAACCACTTCCTCCGAAGCAACACCAACCGAAGCTTACCAGACTTCGCCATAAAGCAAACGCTGACGGACAATCCTTTTTCCCGAGTCCAATTATCAACCCTGCTCAGTGTCCCTTGACTTGGTGCAACTGCATGTCCGCTGGCCACTGTCTGTGTCCGTTCCAACAGCAAAGGCATACAACTGCGCATTGGAGGATATACATCTGCCACCGCAGCCGTTTTCTCTAGTAAGCGCTGCTCCTGTTCCTGCGTATATATGAGCTGACACTTGCCTCGTCTCTAGATCACCCATGGTCCATGTAAAGCTACTGCCATGGTAAGTATGTGCCGCCTTCTGACACGGGAGATGTTGCTGACGTAGCTGTTGCTGATGTAGATAGGGAATGTTTCGGTCTTGATTAGTCTTGATTAGACAATTCCCACCGCTAATCGGGATATGGTACCATGGCCGCTATTGCGAATCCCAACGGGTCGAGAGTAAACCAAGCTGTACGAGTTAAGCTGGACGCTGATGATTGAGCGAGGGAATGTAGCGGAGGAATCTTTTGGCCGTACTGAAATCAAGACGACGAACTCAAGCTGGCGAGTGACATTTCATCCTTGAAAGTTCGGAACTCAGCTGACCGCGTTGCCAGATCGCCGTTTCGTGATCGATTCTCCCCACCTATGGCATGCTGAATGCGCCGAACGCTCCTCAGCGTCACCACGGGGGGCGGACCGCTCGCAGAAGCATGTCTCACGAAAGTCGTGATTTCTCTATGATAGTCCGAACGATACAAGTCGGTTTTCAATACCAGCCGGGAAAATTAAGAAGCGTCCTTGACGCCTACGAATGTAGCCGCGGACGCCAATGCGACTTGAGAGAGGCGTGCGGCACGTGAATGCACCGCGATCTCTCCCGCGACACGCGTTGATGGAGCCGCACGTCGATCACTCAATTTCAAGACGACCACAGGGTGCGCTGCTTTCCATATCCACTCGAGGTCAAGATGTAGGCAAGTCTTGTATGATACGTCACAGATCAACAGAGGAAATGACTCGGAGAGTCACGCTAGTTCTGCCAAGGCAGCTAGCTCCGTATGGGCAAGAACTGTCGTTCCGTCCAAAAAACAATTGTATGCCCGGTGCGGGAATCGAACCCGTGCATCGTTTCAGATACGCCATTTCGACTGGGCCAAAAAGGAATTCGGCCGCGGCGGGAAAATTTTAGTTTACCCCTTCCCACATCTTCCCCATGGACAACAGCAGCAGCCATATTTGAAGTCGACATTTTTAGCTCCAGCAGCGTCGCTCATTCGGCCATATCAGGAGGAAATAATACTTGAAGTATACTTGAAAACGATGGATAGATAACATTTCAACGTTTATAGAGTCAGCTAGTGGTTTTTCTCGCATCGTGGTTACTCTCGTACTTCGCCTCCAATCATGAACGGCCGGTGCGATCTAGAAATATATATCGTGTTCGCTAGGCGGACGGCAACGTTAGCTTGCAGCTATACATCCCACCCCGGGTACATTCCATTATCGACAAACAAACGATCAAATTCGATCTAAATAGATTGCTCCGCAAAATGAATCGAGAGGGACTAAGTACAGACAATATATTCTCGAAATGCATCCGTCCTAATCCATGCATGCCTTCAGTCTACGCCCTTTATTTGCATGCAACTTGACTAAATGATGTGCCACGTTGTAGTCAAAATCAGTTTATGCCAGAGGCATTCGTTCGCTGTCCTATCTGTGTCATCATATTCATGTTAAGGCTCTGTATTTTCTCGCCGCATATCGGTCCTCGCGTTGATCCTGGGACGGCGGTGTTGAGGCGGGGCGGGTGTTGATTACCGGTGGGTACTTCACCGCCCAGCCGGACGCGCTGCGCGTCAGCGACCATCAACGATGCCGTTAGCTTCCATCAACAACCAGCAACGACCAGGAACAACACCAACGATTATTAAGGACCCGCCCAACCCATCGCCTCACATCACCACACCATGACCACGAGTCATGGCCCTCGTCATCAATAATCACCAAGCCCACACACTCATCACACCTCCAGCCAACATACAGAACTCTCAAGGATGTTATTACTCCGAATGACAGCGGCATTCGCCAGCAACGAACCACGCTGGAACATACCGCGTCAGCAAGCTCAATGACCTCATCTACTACGCTATGTGGTATGAAGTGAGCGCTCAGTGTTCAAGCTCAGGGAACGATTGAAGGCTACGTGCATTACGTGAATGGGATCTTGACTAGAGGAGGTCGAAGACATGAAAAAGCCAGCTTGGACTTTTTCTATCGATTCCTGGAACAGGTCCAAGGCATGACCGAGAGCCTGCTTGGAGTTTCTTCCTTTTTATGGACATTTGGAACAGGTCTTGGCTTCTTCGATTCCCCTGAAGGACTCGAATACTAGTCTCTGACACCACGAAGAGGTGCCTGCTTGTCGCCAGAGGATCAGGACGAGCACCGCGGCGCCACGGGTCGCCTGACGAGCACAAATTTGATAACGCGGGGCTCAGGGCTGCATGGAAGCTCAAGATTATACAAGCACAGGGCTCAAGGCTGCGAGGGAGCAGACGCTTACAACGACAGGGCTTATTGGCTATGAGGGAGCACGTTTTTACAGTCACAGGGCTCATGGGCTGTGAGGGAGCACACAGTACAATCGCAGGGCTCATTGCTGCGAGGGAGAACTTGTTGACGCAGCACTCTCCTGCGGGTCTCAATTGGTAACGCAGCGTCCCCCTGCGAGACTCTTGATTTCGCAGTTGTCCCTGCGGAGACTCTTGATAACGCAGTTGTCCCTGCAAAAGACACCCCAAGGCCTTGTGGCCCGGGAATGTGAGGAGGAAAATCCTGATCTTCTTCTCGACGGAAAACGAGCGTCTTTTATGTCACTCGAGTAGGGGCTGCGGCAGTGGCCACTTGCGTACATCGTGACAGACCCAATAGCGGGCGAGCGCTCCTTTTGCTAGGCGTTGAGGTTGTTGATGAACGTTGAAATAAGAAATTTTAGCGTATCTGTAGAGGGCGGGTCGCTTGCTCCACCCGGAACCGTGGCTGCTAAGGGCCTAGACTTGACCAATCACCCGTTCGGTTAACGTTGCTCACCAGGAGAAACGGTTTTTAATTTGGCTCGAAAGCAGAAAACCTGACTTATTCCGCAGATGAATGCTAGGGCTTCGATACGGCATTTGTTGATTAGGCCATGTTAACTGCGTCGATGGCACATGCATCTACTCTCCTACGTGGATGCGCAATGGACAGATCTTAACTAGGCGTTTGCACGCTAAGTGGCTGATAGACGGGTTCCATTTTGGCCACGGATGTCCTTTCCCAAAATACGGTTGGGATTGGTCGGGTATCACCTAAGGCTTCGGTGAATCCAATCTTGGTGCCAGTCTTTCATCACCGGTCCGCGCATGAACAGTAGTGATCACCTGCGAGGAAATTGATCAACATAGGCTAAGTTTCTGCGAGCCACGGAGTGGGCAAATTAAATTATCAGTGGCGGTGGACAAATTGATTGTTCGTCAACGTTTGCCCAGTGGATTCCTGAACCATCAAAGACGTTTTGCGCACACTTCTTCTACTTTATAGTGAATGCGAATCAGAACATGACTGGCGTATGAACAGGGCGACAGCGTCTTCCACTACGGAAGAGTGCTCGCTGGTCCTATTCGCAAACTTGCAAATTCTCTTCGCATTCATTATTTAACAGATCATCATCTCCTCCTTCCCAGCACACATATATACCACGCAGTGTTTTTGCGTGATTAGAACACGACCATGGGAGGCGTTCAAAAATCTTCACACGCTCAGAAGATACCAGACTTCCGGCGTCGATTGCAGCGTGCATTGTCCCTGTCATCCTCGGAGTCTGAAGACAGCCAAAGTCCGACTGCGTCGCTGTCCGGCGATACCACCGAGGAAGAATCGACGCATTCAAGCGGCAATCATCAGGCGGCTTCACAGCAGGACGACCGAACCAACGATGTTCAGAATGGAACGGTACTGATGCCGCAGTTAGAAGGTTATGGAGCCCAGCCTCTGAGGGACAGCAACATGCTAGCTCTCCAATGTGTCGCGGGGTTAGTACGATTCGTCCCCAACCAGAGACTTGTGCTAATCAGAGAAACTTTTCAAGCCTAGAAGCTCGGGTGAAGTTAGTGTCAACCCTTTACAGTAACGAACAAAGAGCTAATTGGTACCCAGGTCCTTAGAGAGGTCAATGGCAGAACAGAGAAAATGTATCGAAGATGTCCGCAGGTAATAAGCAGACTTTTCTCACCGATGGGAAGGAATTGAAACGGAAGCAGGCGAGAGAATCAAATGTGAAACAACTCATAAGCCAGATGAATCGAGACAGAGGACGTTGCGGTCTCGACGTTTGCAGAGATAAGGGCAGCCTAACGGAATGGAAGAGAGGGCGGAAGATTTCCGGTGGACGAGATTCTGCAGATGATGTTTCTCTATGCGCTTTCAGTGACTGCACTTGTTTCCTTAAGAATTAAAATTTCATGAATTTTTGGATCCGCAACCCCCTCATGTTTTCTCCGAACGATGGAAGGCGGAATTTCTCGTGGGTGCAATGAATGCCTTGGGATAGCAACCTGCCTCCATAAAACCGGTTTTTGATATAATAAGGTACATTTAGCTTAGAGAAGTTTGGTAGTGACAAATATGTGGGAAGAATCTTCTCCATCCATAGGCGACCATCTGCCCACCCAGAAATGAAATGTGATTGGGATTTCACATTTTGATCAGATACTAAGTACAAATTGGCCCTTTGCAAAATTTCCAGCCTCGCAGCGATATCAGACAATGCCATGTCGCAATGGGTTATCTTTAGTGAATGCTTTGACAATTTGAATAATTATAGATAGTTAAATATGTAGAGGTAATTGAGGATCAATCTTCCACGCGATAAACAAGGCGACTTAGTTTGAGAGGGGTTATCGATGAGTGATAGGCTTATGCGTGGAGGTGGCGCAGACCTGGGAAACACTCAGAACCTGAACCAGAATGGAAGGTTTTAACCCGCTAGACCCCTCAAGTTTGAGAGATAGCTTGGCTACAGCCACCCAAGATCTTCCTTGCATTTGTTGGAACATGGAGGCAACGGGATCGCACAAGGGATCAAAGACCGTGTCAAGCTCTATGTAGAGATACCCCGGATCGATCAACGCATAGACCCAAATGAATCCGATCGAGTACTCAAAGCAGGCAGGGCTGGCATTCCAAGATGACACCAGCGTGTTGAAAAGGGGTCCCATGGTGGTTGCTGGTAGGCCAATGCAAATGTGCCTCGGGCCATGGCTGTCAGCCGTTCGTTTCCCCAGATCAATCATCTCGATTTCATCGGTCAACCGCGGATCAATGACTACCGAATCCGAGATCCAGTATTCGGTTGACCAGTCGTAGAAGATTGGAAAGGTTTTCCCGGCCAGATAATTTTCAAGACGAAGCGCGCTTTCCTTAACTTTGGAAGCCTTTTTCCATTTTGGCAGGCCAAGGAGAATGATCTTCATGTCCGTCGCGCTGTCTTTATGAATCAATCTGACCTGACACTGCTGCGGCTTCAGGCACGTCAGGTATGCTGGGGGCTGTACAAAGTGTATAGAGGGCGGGGCATCGGAGCATTTGAACAAAAGAATTAATTGAGATAGATAAGAGATAGCGGTGAACAGCGGAGACGGGAATTATCTATGTATAGAGAACGAACAATAGGACCAGAAAGATATTTCAAAATGGACATTCACAAAAGGAAGTAGTGAACGTGGAAGGTCCAAAATTCTACGGAGGGTTGCACGACATAACATACAAGGGTTAACCCTGCAGGGCACGCGACCCGTCAGTAGGGCAGGAGAGCGAAGACGAACGGAGACAACCGAACACCAGAAGAAGGGAGCGTGACCTGGGATCCAACCAAACCCCAATGAGAGAGAGAGGCTTGGAGGAGATGGAGGGTGTATGGTTCTCGCTGTGGTTTTGCTGTGTCAATGTCGGCGTGGCGCACCCGTGGGGTTAGTAACCCCTTCCACTTCGTTCCTTCGTTTCAGGGCAATTATCCATCTATCCTAGTGTACATGGTAGGAGTATCTCGCTTTTCTTGCTCTTCCTTCTCATCGGAGGTTCTGACGGATCAAAAGACCTCTTAGTCGCGATGCGATAAAACTCAATTGAATTGTTGTCCGTGAAGATGCTTTTCAGTCTATATGCTTCTTTTGGGCTGCCTATAGAAGTGACAACGGAAGTGGCCACGGAATTGAAATCATGATGACACAGGGAATTGGCGATTATCATGGGGTACCCTATAAGTTATCAGGTAAGTGGTCATACCAAAGGTGAATTGAGTGCAAGGCTTAGGGTCTTCTCAGACAGACAAAACCAGTGAAGCTATCGGAGTAATGAAACCACGGATCCTTCTACCTTTGCCGACACCATATTGATTGATTCACGCCTCTTCTGGCATCTTGAAAAATGGGCTGGGTTTCGTTGTCGATTTATCCTATGAGCATATGCGGCATCGACTCTTTTATATCTCCCGTGCCGTATGGAATATACCGCATAACCCATATGCTATTAGACATATACCATTGAGAGGGGCACAGTCTAATTCGTGTGATAATTGTGGCTGCTCAAACTAGCATGGAGGTTTCGTGGACCCTCAACGTAAGAGCAAACCTTGATTTATTTTCTTGGCTCCCAGGATAAGAGGCCAGTAACGGGGTACACCAAAGATAATAATCAAATCCCAAACTACTGGGAGCAGTAAGCCGTCATGGAGCCCATACGCAGGAAAAATAACCACATGCAGCAGTGAGTAGATGTTGTCAAGATGGATTCGATGTACTTTCTAGTGCAGATGATGTCCAATAGAGCCCGTTGATGGGTTGATTGAGAACCAGAGTGTTGAGCACTCCTTAGAGTCCGTATTTTTTTAGGTTTGGCGTGTATTTGATGAATCAAACCAGTATTAATGCCATGGGTGAGCAATCATATAATCGTGGGCGAGTTAGGGATTGAGCTTCTTAGCTGTTCAAAGAACAATAATGACGAACAAGACATTTCCAGGCAAAGGTTCATCAAAGCACATATCGTCGGATATCTTTGCTAGGCGTATTAGGTAGATAGGTATTAGAATAACACATGATAAGTCATGTCAAACGCCTTATGCGGACGTTCTGAAAGCTTCCGCTGCCATAGCTTCCGGATAGGCCTGCCATTCCATTCGTCAAGGTAGCGTCACTAGTTGTAAATGTGGTGCTTATCCCTTCTCCGACCCCGGTAAGAGTGACAGTCAAGTTTGTTGACTGGATTGCAAATGACATGTGGTATAGCTTTCCGGTCTGAACCACCTCCGCGATAACCTCTGAATGCAAGACAACAGTGGTGTCAGCCACACGATAGGCTGTAAGCTTGTTGTTCATACTGTCAATGACCACTGTATATCGTTTCAAGGAGTCAGGAGCAGCCATAGATGCAGATACCCGGGCTGATAAGCCAGCTGCACCAGATCTGGTTGTGACGACGATATCTGCACTTATTTCATAGTCGGCCCATCCAGACGACCCGGTGACAGCGATCGAGGCCATATCATCGATTGACGAATAGCAATACTGATTGCCAGAGATGGACCAGTCTTCGCTAAAGGTAATCCAACCAGCTTGACCGTTAGCTGAGAAGTCGGTTTGATACGGCAAAATCCCGATAGGAGCTGCTCCGGTTCGCTCGGAACAAAGGCCTGTAGTATCGATGGGTGCCGCAGCCGTGTAACGGACGGTGGAATCTGATAATACCAGCAAGCTGGGACTATAGTTAGAGCCACAGAGGGTTGAGCTATTTGGTGCGCTCCAAGGCGAAGTAGCCCATGACCAGTCACCCCTTCCGTGATCTGTGTTGATGAGGACCATACGCTGGGACTCCGGGGCAATTTTGCCATTCGAAAAGTATCGGTCCGCCTGACTAGACAGCAGTAGTTGTTTTGTTGATGGGCTCCAAACAACATATGGACTTGACAGTGGTTGGAGACCATCACGCGTGAAGATGACTGTTCCTTCATCGCTCGCGTTCCACGAAATACCGTCATTGGATGTTTTGACACGAATTGGGGCTAGTTCAGGGCTAAAGGGGTCTTTCCGCCATTCGTAGCTCATGAAATATTGTCCATTGTCCATCCTGGTGACGGTGGCCATTCCGGGCCGCGACTTTTGCTCAGAACTGACGACGTCGCGAACAACTGGACCCCACGTGTCGCCGCCATCATTCGAAACCACATGGACTAGCATTTGGCTGTGGTTTAAACCATCTCGTTCATCGGAAAATATTGCAACGACCCTTCCACGGCTATCCACATAAAGAAAAGGCTCCCAGATGCCGCTGGCATTGGTGGTTCCGCCATATTGCCACCCTCCCACTGGATCCCATGTACGACCATAGTCCTTAGACCTCCAGGAGAAAAATTCGGTATTTGTATCATTGAACAAGTTCCCGACTAAGAGCAGAGTGCCTTCGGAGTAATTACCAAGTCGCTGGGGGAACTCAAAAAGGAAAGGTTGCCAGAAGTAACAGGTTGCATGTTTAGGGCTCAATAGAGTGTCGTCAACGGTCGATAAAGTCTTCCATGTAGCGCCTAGGTCCTTGCTCTCGCGGATGATGTAGTTACTTGCGCTTGAATTTGTGTTTTTTTGGTCTGGTCCTGCCGTATACCAGTGCTCCCAAACAGCCAGCAGTCTGCCGTTTGCGTCCCCGGCATGCTGAAGCTGTATCGCGCGAGGATAGCCATTTCCCTCGTTGTTAATGGGAGGTTTCCAAAGATAGGATCCCCCGGAATCTGCAACCACTAGGGGGTTGATTAATGTGATCCACGGTAAAAGAACGGGTGTTACGAATGTCCGGAGGCTGATCATATCGTCAGCTAGTCTCCTGGGCGATCTTGGCTTGTAAACAGCGGACTGTAATTTCGATTCCCGCTTCTAGCGTGGAGCCTGCGGCATTTAGTCGGAGCTTCCGCTAGCGAGTTCGTAGCGAAACTGACCAGGCCTTGATTTGGATTCCAAGCAACCACTTGTGATGTACCAGGTTAACCCTCCAGTGTTAGAACAGTTTTCGTACTCTGGGCGCTTGCACTTATAGTAGAAGGGGGCCGCGATACATGAGTTGGCAGAAATCTTTCTTTATGAATACGTCACTCAAAACGAAACACGGCGTCACTCCAGCATCACACATCACGTGATGTATTGAAAGAGAGGTAGAGTTAGGCCTCACCAAAACCCGCCGGCGAAAACCCAGCCTGTTGAAATATCCCGGTTGCTGGGATAATAATGAGGACGGGATAATGTGCATACACATATACCTGACTCAGTCCACTTGTATCTTAGACAACACATGCAACACAACACCTAATCAACTCCCTCAATAATATGAACACTGAAGCATCACTTTACAATCAACACTGATAAAGTAATTGTTTCGCTCCGCTCCTTTACTGCCTCCTCAAGCTTATCAACTATTAATATACTCATGATACAAAGGCCAGGTGTAATTTCGCAGCCTTTCGAGCTCTCATGCGAGACAATACCGTTTGGACTCGAGTAACGACACCTGCTCCTTGGCCCAATACAACAGTGGATGGAAACATGATTCTTCCCGCTGTTTTTCTGTATATTGGGCCGATGTTGAATGTGCGTTTCAGATGGATTGTACATAGGGTGGTTATAGCCAAGCTAAAATACGATGGTACCCACGTTGGGGATCAGGTGGGGGTATGCTGGATAAAATCTTGTTTAAGTTGGCAGCCATAACTTCGTTTGATGCATCACTGCGGCCTTCCAAGTTGTGCAGGATCGGCTGTGTTCATGACTTTTTTTCAGGTAATTGGTTCTCTTCGTACCTTGTTATAGCCTCAAGCCAGCTCCTGGGACTAACCTCAGAGTTCTACATGACGTAAACATGCGAATCACAGGACGTATAAAAATTGCTTCCATCACTGCATGTCTCGCATTGGGGCCTAAAGTGGTGAAATAGTCAATTTAACTTGCCCGGCGATAGATGAGGTCTGGAATTTTATGCGCTCAAATCGAGCTTAAGTTACAAGTTTTTTTTTCTATCTCCATTTTGGAAAGCATCAAGCATCCTAGGAGCAGTTGACCTATTTAAAATATTTGTAAGCGAATGACTAGCTTTGAACACACCTCAAGTAAGATGCTTACGATGTATCTGCTGCCAGGTTCGCAAGTTGTTTTCCTTTTTCTCTTTCCCTTTTATAATCACGCTTCGCAGTGCTTTTATGACTCAATCGAGGAGGTAAACCATTGTCGGGGGTTCCAGGCCTGCTGCTCCTTTCATTTGGGCCTGGTGTCAAAGGCGGCGGCATGGTTCTGGTTGATAAGTCGTTACGTTGATCTGCAAACACAAATGCTGTAAACCTGCTTTAGCTTCCTTTCGGCCAAGGAATGGAAGCTCATCATGTTGGCCTACTTTTAGGAATTGACCTATAAAACGGTATGCTTGAGCTATCTGTTGATCGAAACCCAGGCTGGCACCTTATAGTTAAGTCAGTCTCCTCGCATCCGGAAAATGTTTCCCTTAAACAAACATGCTAAACAAGGCTGAGCACCGGCACAGACACGAGTACGGTATTTAGGATTTATAGGATGCCAAGAACCGGGCTGTTGATACTATATCTGTTAAGAATGTAAATTAGCAAATCTTCCATATCCCTGCCCCTTTAACTCGTATTCTACACTGAAAGCGTTTTTCACGGTATCAGGAAGTCGAAAGACTGTTAAAATATACTTGATGCAGATTCATTAAATTACGATCAACGATGATCATGGACTGTAGATGGACTGGAAGGAAGAAGAAACAACATGTTTTTCCCTGATGAGTAGATTTATGATAAGCAGTGGCTGTCGCGTCCCGAAAGCAATGCTGTGCGGGTCCACCGAAATGCGACCGTTGCCGATCGCGAAGATCACCCCGCTCCGGCTGTCAATGCAGCAAGGAGTCGCCAGACGCAAACTTGACTAATCACTCAGCATTATTTCCACTTCACAGCCCATCTAGCGCCTTCCGACCCTGTACTGTAATCCTTGACTGCGAACCGTCACCTTATCTTAGATGATCGGCGACTTTCAGGCCAAGAATGTGAGGAATGTCAAATATGTCAGGAAAACGTTTTTGTTAAGTCCTTTTTGAGGTCTTGATTCTAATTCAGACGTACTGTACTTCTTTTTTCTCTGGCCTGAATTAGTGATTTTTTCTCACAAAAGAAGACGAAGTCTCCTCCTTTATTCTCCTAACATATTTAAAGGCTTTGACAAGGCGTACGTGTATCTCTCGACAAGAAAAGGAGAACACAGCCATTACACAAGAAAAGCGACCTTGAAATCGGCTTGTAATAAGTTGTCAGGTAAGGAAGCTGCTTTTCGCAACATGATATATGGAACGAAATTGAGCTGCCTCATGTGGATAATAGACTTTCCAACTTGAACTTATTATGTATAATTGTGTGTTGGAGTCAGCCTAAGTTACATTAAATTGCTTGGTAATACGTAACTGGAGCGCACGGACCTTCAGGATTGAATTGCCGCAGCTTGTTATTGAAAAGCGATATTTGGTGACATTCCTGACGGGGGCTTGTAAATTTGGACGAGCAGGAGCAGACACAACAAACACGCTACTGTCGGACAGATCTGCATTACTCCGAAATGGCCAATTTTTGGCCTGTTGAGTTTGTACTCAGGTTTGAAAAAGTTCAAGACCTGCGAACACTGGTCTTCCATCTGGTCCCTTTTTTTTTTATTAACAAATTTTCCTCTCGGTAAATACTGACTGCTGCCTGTCTCCCGCATTCTTTCCTTCCTATATGACCGGGTAGCTCGGGCCCGCCTTAATTTTTTTCCCTGTTAATCAGGCCACAGTTTGCATCAGGCTATGATAGAATCGTGACAACTGAGAACAATTACGGTGTGGGTTGAGATCCTAATGGTGAGCTCCTTCAGCGGAAACAAGTCCATCGGGGCATCGTCGAAACGAGTGCCAAATGTCGCGATGGCGTGCGTGGAATGCAGGCGGAACAAGAGAAGATGTTGTGGGGTGCGACCCTGCGCTGGCTGTAAGACATGCAATGTTATATGTGTGTTTTCCAAACACCGTCGCCGGGGGAGAAAGTGAGTTTTCTTTATTTAAACTTGGCGAAGGTGATACTCATGATCGGCTAGACCCCACCACGAGGTAAAAGCAAAAACCGACAGCAGCAACTATCGATCGATCGTCGAGCTCCTTTTCCCGAATATTCCTATCGAGTCACTTGAAGGGCTCTCGCGCACGGCGCTTATGACTCTTCTTAGAAACGAACTGGAGGAAATTGACCCTGCCATTAGCCTCCGCAAATCTGCCCCAGCCCATTCTACTGCGGCAAAGAAGCCTTTTACAGATACGGTCCTAGAACATATCCAAGTCAACACTGAGCAACACGAAGCGGCGGGGCTTGAATTTGATTTGACCCTCATGCAGTCTTGGCAAAGGTTGGAGGACGAACCGGGCTTACCAACTTGATCAATATATTATATATCAATAAGTCTAGTTGGTATAATACCTTTCAGCCTCTAGTAGCCACTTATAGGAAGAGATCCTGGTTACAGTGAGCCATTATCGTTCGTTTTCACAATCATTCATCAACCACTTGAGCCTAAACATGTACAAATTGTGGTAAGTAGCTCGGCTCGGAGCGAGATAGCTGGGTTCAGAGTGGAGATCGAAAACTGAAACTAAAGACCTTCTCCGTCACACTGGACGCGCAAGAGCAGAGCAGAACCCATACTCCGCTGGGCTGGCGGCAATGGAGCATACATTGAACACGCCACAGGGACTGAGACAGTACAGAATTTTGCTTCTCACGTGCAACAAAGCGGCTGCTCTCACGCTGAAGAGCCTTCGACAACAATCGGGTCAGGAATTTGTAGGCCAAATCTACAAGCTGGTGAGAAGACTGCAGAGGAATGGAAATCGGGTCAGCGTCCGGTGGATTCTCACAAGTGAAGACATCAACCTGCTAGGTCTGGCGAAAGAACAGGCCAGAGCTGTAACACAAGAAGACGCCGTTGTGCAAAAACGGGTCCCTAGGATGAAACCGAAAACTCTGAATATCGCGCGGTCTCAAGCTGCCCCTGGCAGTGAGCTGCCCGAGAACGTAGGGAGACACCAGACGAGTGGACACAGCACTTCCAGGGAGACACACGCGACAGTTATATGACAGTTTGTCGTGGAAAGAAGCAAGCGTGCTGGCCCAACTCCGCACGGGGATGCAAAGGTTCAATGGATATCTCTTTCGAATCAATGCTGCCGAGACAGATCAATGTGCATGTGGACAAGCAAGAGAGACGGTGGACCACTTTCTGTTTCGATGTCGGAAATGGACCGCGCACCGGACGGAAATGCTGCAATGCACCCACATCCACCGAAGTAATATTTCCTTTTTCTTGGGAGGGAATTCACTCTCCGATGATCAAAAGTGGAAGCCGAAATTGGAAGCAGTGCGAGTGTCAATACCATTTGCGATCACCACGGGAACATATTACAATCGAATTTTCCAGCGTGAACTTGAGGATATTACAGGCACATTGTCAGTAAAACTTTGCCCGAGTGACGTGCCACATCGCTGATATTGTAGAAAGTATGGGAGATTGAATTATAGGACTGGTTTTATCGTTTAATGGAAAAGACGGCTGATCAATAAGGCCATAAACAAAAACAGGCGACGTCATCATCATGGACAACTGGGCATACGAATGTAGGCTTCATACTCTCGCTTTTGGCGAAATGTTCCAAGACGTTAACCAGAGCATCGGCCCGCAGATCAAAGGCTCTAGGGCTCGAATGAGGGAGTAGTTGCGTCTTTAAGAATGAGCGCCCTTGCTTCTTCCTCAACAACTGTATTCGGAGGACCAGAGTCTTGAATGCGTGGCGCATTGTCGGGGATACTATCATCTGTACCGTCGAGGGTTCTTTCAGGGAACTCGTCTAGACCTAGGAGTATTGAGATTTGGGCTTGGGTATGTGCGAGCATTATTTGACTATAATCCTCTAGGCATCGGTGACAAGACATGGAGCAAGTATTGTTCATTCTGGTTTCGGCTAGAGACGTCCCTATTGGTAGGTGATAATTGCGTCTCCGTTTGTCTCAGTCACTAGAGATATACATCATGAATAAACTGTTAGTCTATTCTATGCGCGGACTCAAAGATCGTAACAAGTAATAGGTTAGCTTTTCGAATGAATGTACCTGGATTGAGATGGAGAACCGGTAGAGGAATAGATAGATAGGGTGTAAGGCGACCGATATCACTAGGAGCTCGCAGGGTAAAAATTAAATGAGGTCCAAAGGGAAGACAAGGTCGTAAGAAGCTTTCGGCAGAATTATACTGTAAGAAAGTATCGGACGCCGCCAACTTTTACGGAAGTTCGAGTAGACAAAGCGCGAACAGGGGAACAAAGCTCAACGTGGTTCAGGGACACTGACGTAAGTCCCATCTTGCTGAAAAAACAAGTTTTCTATCTTCTTCCGATTAGTGATTAGTAGGTCAGCCCGTAGTTCAATTTAAAATTCAACAGCAGGTTAGTCTTGCGAGCCGGTTCGTGCTGAGGTTATCTGTGGGGTAGCCCAATGCGGCAATGAGCTTTCGGCCGAAGCGGCTATATCTCGGGATATAGAATTGAGTGCGGCAGTTCAACCAATAGTTAGTGGCTACGTGGACCCCAACGCCATGTTTACCCATGTTAATGGCGATCTGTAAGAGCCGATCATATACAAATTGGATGTTGCTTACATCATAATAAACGCATCTTAGCCGAGCCTTTTCCGTCTTCTTTTTGTTGCGGGCACAAGAGGACAAACAAGTAAGTGGATCAAAATAGATTGACACTTCATACATTCGGGAGAGGGCACCTCACTCACTGTCTCGTAAACGAGCTTTCATGACGGAAGCACACTCTGCGGTATACTGCTTCAGTGTAGGTGAGATACATCGTAATTTGCGGCATTATGGATATACAATCATGAATCTGGTCTCGAGAGATAGTTTAGAAGGGATCCGATGGTGGACCGTTCTCAGACTTTACCTGAGGTGCATGTATCCGCTGGGTCAATTGTTGGGTCCACGATCATCATAGCAAAATTAATTCTCTCTAAGCAGTGCCTGGGGAAAATATCAATTAAGACCCAATGATGGACTGAGGTCGCGCTTTTGTCGAGTCAAATGTTCTTGATCTCCTGCGTTTGCTATGCAAGTTTGTCGAAGTCACCGACGCGATCAAGAAGGACAATTTGAAGATCCATGGACTGGTATTTGACATGGATGCGAGAAGACGTGTCGGGCTTTAGAGCAGCAGCAATGCTCTTACCATGTGGCTTGAAAAACTCAGAGAAAGACATTTCAGAAGCCCAGTTACCTAATAAAACAATGATTAAATCAGTCTATGCCTTGGTGTTCATGCATTCGGGAGCTTAATGGGCCTGCCCGCCAGCGACCTGCGCGATACGATACATACTTAATAAAATTCAAAACAGAGCGCAACATTATACTGTATTTCCTTGGAGGCTTCTTTGAAGCAGTCGTTGAAGGAGACTTTGCTACCCAAAACAGGACCCAAGATTGCTGGTTTGAATCAAAACTTTGAACTTGACTACTTCGAGAGATTTGTGCAGTTTAATAGTTATATTCCTGACGGGAGCTCCAACTAGGGACGGTCATTGTTCACCACGCCCGCTTTCCGAACAGATTTTAGATTAGTCACTTGGTGGGTCAGGTTTGGAGCCACCAGGCCAACGAATCAGATTCTCCTCAACTGTACTATCTTGACGACTGGAGACCGCAGTTAGTTTGTTGTGAGGGATTATATCTGCGCCCATCTGGAGTAAAATAGAAGGGGTGGTGAAAAGAAAGTGTTGATTGATTACTTGTCGTGATGCTTCGATGTTCATATTATAAGGGGAGATTTGAGTTACAGTTTGTCATATGTTTCTTTTTGGTTTTTTATACAAGTAGACTGGGCAAAGGCTCTGCTGATATTGCGTCAATCATTGGCTTCTTCAAATCGTTGAAAATATTAGACGTTGTCCATTTGTCGTGGATTCAGGCAAGTGTCAATCGCATGACTACTTCGGACAAACCCTCACGAGGATGTTGATGACTCTGGATGGAAGCGGCATTCACCGGCAACGAACCACATGGGCACATACCGTGTCAGCAAGCTCAAGGACCCCATCTCCTACGCTATGTGGTATGAAGTGAGCGCTCAGTGTATAGGTCCCGGGAAGGATTGTGCATTACGTGAATGGGATCTCGACCAAAGGAGGTCGAAGGCTTGAACAAAGCCTGTTTGGATTTTCTTAATTTCTATCGATTTCTGGAACAGGTCGAATGCATGAAACGAAGTCTGCTTGGATGCTCTTGCTTTCTATGGAGATTTGGAGCAGGTGTTGGCTTCTTCGATTCCGCGGAAGGACTCGAATACTAACCCCCATCCCGGGGTTATGAAATGCCCTATCTGATGAAACAGCCGCGAGGTACCTACACAGTCCAGCATTTTTATCCACTAACAACAAATCAATTGTTATATGTGAACAGGGAATACCTCAGTTAGATGGCTTTGAGTATGGCTGCTCTTGAAAGCCAAAATAAATACCATCTCCCTGTGCTGAAGTACGAGGCACCTTGTACTATCAGGAAATCCGCCTTCGACTACCGGGACGCCAAGATCACCCCCCAAGACGTCAGAGATGGGTATGAAAAACAACTATATATGTTTGAGCTTTTTTGATTGCTGTCATCGTCTTTTCAGGCCATTGCAATGATGTGAGTTTCTACAATGTTCAGTTGGGCGAAATTCTTGGCAGTAGAGAGGTACAAAGATGACAAATGTAGGAAGTCGAATACACGGGAAAATAACAGTGGTGTAAAGTTATGTATGAAAAATACTACTACCGCTCAATATAGTAGCTGCCCCACAGCCCGTCTGTAATTATTACGAACGATTACCTTCCTAGCCTCGGGCCGTCGATCAGGTGACGACCACGGCCGTCCGTGAGGATTGAGTGTGCGTGGCAAGAAAAGATCTGCGTGAGATAATCGCGGCACTTAATTCCTTAATGCTTGGTATTTTGTATCTTTTCTGCTCGCTATGCTTAGTGTCATTGAATCAAAGAAACAAATCGTCTCTACACACGATCTGAGAGACCTTCGGCTACTCTAATTTTATGCTGCAGATGATCATGCTGCTGATTCCAGTATTATAACGCTTTCGGTTGTGCCTCGGCTTCGTCGCAAATCACGAATCGCAGCGCGCCTTGTGAGATGAAAGCGCCACCGGTGTTATGAATATTTACGACATTGAACAAACTGGTGTGTATCTTGGCTATAGATATTATGGCTGTGAGCACAAACCAATGCTTTCTCCATTAATTTCATTCTTTGGACTACTGTCGATATTATGTAACACGTAGCGCAGTGCTGTGGCATCGACATTGGACGCTGTAATTCGTACTAACCGTACTTGGCTACCACAGAGCTAGCCTTATCGAGATAAGCGCC
>KB644873.1:0-28484 GCA_000347475.1 Penicillium paxilli ATCC 26601
GCGTGTCTAATTCCTGCTGGATGGTTGGAAAGGATGAATGGGTGGGGTAAATGTGTATTATTTGCCGTGTTGTTGCGGTTTGTAAATAATTTGAGGATTAGGGTGGCGGAGGAGGAGAGGATGTTGAGGGAGGTTTTTGGTAAAGAGTGGGAGGATTGGAATAGGGCTACCAGCAGGTTTATTCCGGGGATTTGGTGAAGATGGTGGTTTGAGATCGCTGTTCGCTGTTATTATAGGGTTTGTCTACTCTAAATGCTATTTGAGTGGGCTATGTGCCTGGAATGGGATCGAAATATCGGTTTCAAAGCTGATATATGGAACTATGAAGGATTGGGGCCGTCTGCAACTATGTAAGAGATAGCGAAGGCAATGATGGTTACAAAGACAGCTGTACAGTATTCTTGGAAGCTGCTATTTGTGAAATAGCTATGTCGAATATTGACATGAAAGATTAGAAAAGTAAAGTCTGCTAGTAACCTTCAGCTGTAGAGTGCCGTACTTGGCTTATCCTGATATGGAGCTCCGAGCATAAAAATATTTCGTATTTCCATCTACCCATGGCTGCCACAAGCCACTTTCTCAACAATTGCCATTAGATACAGCATTGGAATAAAGAACAAGATAAGACGAAAGAAAAAAAGAGTCCAGCAGAGAAGAAAGCAGGACGACCAGAGATGCACGCTGGCACTGTAGCCTCCGGTTCAAACGTGATGGCGAGAACCTGTTTGAACGGTGTCCTTGTCCTCGGGGGTAAATGAAAACAAAGAACATTAGAATTGGAAATGGAAGTTGGAGCCACTATTGAAGATATTGACGGTGGTGTTTGCACTGGCGGTGATATTGATGTTGTTTCCACGAGCTGTGTTATTGATGACGATGTTTCTGACGCCATAGTTCCCCGAGCTTCTGATGGTGATGCTGCCAATAGAATTGGAGACTATCATTCCTTCTCCATCATTGAAATTCTGCCAAGCTGAATATTCTGCTCTGGCAGTGCGGTAGGCCGATGAGGTCTGAGTTGAACCGCGGGCTTGATATGCGTGTGGCTGTCCGGAAACCGATCCGGTGTTCCGCTTTGGATGAATGTTAGTAAGAAATAGGATTGGAAGGGTAGGGGTTCACAAACAAAGACTGCTGCTCCTCCTTTAGCTATTCTGTGATAATTCAAATGTCAGTAATTTCCGAAGCCAGAGTATCACAGAGTATAGACGAACCGCTTGGGTAGGCCACCGTATGTCGGCTCCACTGTGTATCCATTTGACTCGAATGTACCAAAAGAAGCCATATTTTCGGCGTCGCGAACACACCCTTCGGCATCCTGAATCATCCATTCTGCATTCTGAATTCTTTCCTGAACCTTTTCCTGGGCTTGCTCAATTTTCCATTGTGCTGCCTGAACCCTTTTCTGAACCCGTTCTTGGGCCTTTTGAATCTTCCATAGCGCTCCCTGAACTCTTTCCCGAACCATTCTCTGTGCTTTGGGAACATTTACCGGAGCACTGCGGACATTACCTTTTGCTTTGCGAAACTTATCATGGGCAACGTGAATCTTCCCCTGGGTGATACGGGTCTTTTCATAGGCATCGCGGACCTTTCCCCGGGCATCGTCAATCCCCTGCTGAGCATTGCGAATCTGAGATTGAACTCTCAGGGCTTCCTCATGAACATAAGATGGGTGAGAGATGGCATCATGGGTACTTTCGCGGACCTGGAAGGGTCCCTCTTGAGCACCGCGGAAGTTCCGGGGCTGCTGGAAGTGACTCTCACTTTCACTCCTGCAGAGAAAAAAAAGAAGAAACATCTTAAGTCAGTTTGTGGCCATTTCAAGTTTCGGGGCTTGGTGGCTTACATGTTAACCATCTGATCATTTGAATTAGAAATTTCAATATCAGAGTCGAGCAATGGCGTGAGACAAGCCGTGTCGTTGCTCTGTGAGGTGTCTTCAGCGGAATCCTCGACGTAGGCCTGAAGAGGAGGCTCTTTCTTGAACTCTTTCTTGATGGTGCCGTCGCTGCTCTGTGAGGTTCCTTCAACAAAATCCTCGACGTAGGCCTGAAAAGGCTCCCATTTGAACTCTTGCTCGATGGTGCCGTCGTTATTTTTATCGACCTCCTTCGTTTCGACTGAGTCCTCGTTCTCGGTAAGGTGCTCCTGTCGGGCCTGGTCTTTCATGCGGATGCAAAGGGCGTAGCTGGGCTCACTGCCCGATGGCTCTGGCTCTGGCTCTGGCTCGGCGGGGTTGTCTTGCAGATATCGCATGGTCATTTTGGATTGCAATGGTGTTGAAAATGAAGATTGAGATGTGTTGATGCGAGAGATTGCATTGAGGGTAAAGGGAGAGGGAAGAGGGAAGAGGGAAGAGGGAAGAGGGAAGAGGGAAGAGGGAAGAGGGAAGAGGGAAGAGAGAGTTGAGGAGTGAAGAGTGAAGAGAAGTGAAGTCAAGTCAAGTGAATAGAGAAGGAGGAAGGAGCAGGCTACTATCTCATCGCACCTACCATAAATAGTTGAAAAACACAGAACACAGAATTACCAAATAAATCAGGCTATTCTTAGCTAATAATATAGAAAAGAGTCATCAAGGGTTACCTAGCTGTATTGCCAGATGACAATTTAATATCTGAATAATTGGTGGCTGCTTATAGTAGGAGAAGGAGAATATCAACTCTATGAATACTGCCTAGTATTATCAGAAGGGACTTGGACTAGGATTTGATACCAGTATGTGATGAGTAACATTTCCAAAAATACAACACGAAGAGCCACTTTAACTAGATATTATACCCGCTACCAAGGTCCAGTCTAAGAAAAACAAAAGCATCATATATAACCACGAGACAAATATTCATCTATAGAGAATAAACCAAACAGTCTAAGCCAGATACGACATAATCACAACACCGACCTCAGCTTCAGTAATATGAATAGTTTATGCTGGGTGTATACTAATTGAAGTACCGATATAGTATATCCATACTAATTCCCCTTCGGCAAAACACAAGCAATATTACTATCCAAACTAATCTTCGACAAAAGCTAAACAACAATCAGCACAGAACTTAACACCAACACCAACACTGCCGCCTTGATGAGTACATACCGGATCACAACAAGCAGCCTTCATCCCATCTCCACAAGAAGAATACGTCGTCGAGCCATCATCAGCCTGAGCCAATTTATTGGCATGGGAACCTTAAAAACGGATATTAGCATGAGAATCAGCATTAACAATAACACTAGCAGAAAAATAACCAAAGAATAAAAGCAATTGTAGTACATAACAGCAAAAAATCATAACATACATGATTTACCCGTATACAAGAATCCCAACAGCGCACTCTGATCTAATTCCTCACAACAGACACCCGGTGGTCCGGCGGGAATCGGATTGACGGGTTTAATGCAGGTGAAGCCCGATGCATTTGTTGTGGCGATGAGGGTAGTAGTGAGGGGGAGAAGAAGTTCAAGGAGGGTGGAGGTCTTCATGATTGCTATGCTAGCGAAGCAGATAAGAACGAGAATGCGAATTGGATGAGGTTGACAAAGGTACGTTGGAAGTGTAAGCCCGATCGTGAATAAGAATAAAAAGTAAAAATCAAAATAAAAATGCCGGGGCTGGAGATGGAGCTGGAACTGAGTTCTTCAGCTCTGCTTCCGGGGGCGAACAGGGGTCCACTTTCGGAATCCACAATTGAGATATCAAGGCAATTTCATTGGTAGATATGCATATACAATGCAAAAGCCAAGTTGAGCCACATTAGTGGGGAAGATAGGGGGGAGGGGGATTCGGACTTATTAGCCTATGCAAGGGGCGTCCTAAAAAAGGAAAAGATAAAGACAAAAAAAGAAAAAAAAAAAGTACAAAAATTAGAATATGGAGTAAATTGGCTTAAATAGGCACAGTACAGACACATGTAAAGATACAGGTACAGATGTAGGCACGGATGCAGGCACAGGGCAAGGTAAGGCAATGCGATGCAATACCTACATTAGTAAGTACAATTGCAAGTTCCTCGAAAGATCAGATGCAAGGAGGCAGATAATCCCGTGGACCTCTTCGCTTGACTGAATCTGCGATAGTCGAGTCCACTGAGAATCCAGCACCTCATGCTCTGAGGCAAAGTTTTTGCACAGAAATCACTGCAGTGAATCCCTTACATATCCTTCTTGATGACATGAGCGCTGGGCAAGGTACCGTTACGGCTGATAGCAGCCTGACGGGCACCAGCGAGACCGAACTGGGACTGGATACCCTCGACACGGTGGGTAGAGTTGATGTTCTTGACGAGGGTGAGTTGCCAGCAGGTAGCACCGCCCTGGCGGGAGGTAATAGTGGATGCGGCGAGGAAGTATTCCCAGATCTAGATAAGTTAGTAATGTACATATGCAGCATGCAGTACGCAGAGCAGGGGAAACTCACGCGGAACCATCTCTTGCCGTACTTCTCCTCAACCTTATCCTTATTGCCCAGCCAGTTTCTGTACCAGCGCCACAGCGTAGCAGAGTAGTGCACACCAATAGTATCGACAGCCTTAATCTCAAAGCCAGCACCCTCAAGACGATCGACGACGAATCCAAGAGGGGTACTAGCATCAGCACCGGGGAAGATATACTTATTCATAAACAATCCCCAGATGAGATCCTCATACTGCCAAGACTTGCGGAGACCAGCAATCTGCAAGAAGAAAACACCATCATCATCGAGCATGTCATAGACCTGGGACAAGAAAGTGCTAAAGTGGCGCACACCAACATGCTCAGCCATCTCGAGACAAGTGATCTTTTGATAACCGCCCTCAACGCGAGGAGCATCACGGTAGTCTGAGCACAGGATACGACTCTGGTCCTCCTCGATACCGGCGACGCGGAGACCCTTGTTTCCCCAAGCAGTCTGGTTGCGGCCGAGAGTGATACCAGTGACGTGAGCACCGTAGTGGACAGAGGCGTATTTGGCGAGGGTGCCCCAGCCGCAGCCAAGGTCGAGGATATTGTCACCGGGCTGAATGCCGATCTTCTCACAGACGACGGCGAGCTTGTTGTCCTGGAGTTCCTCAAGAGTTTCCTCCTTGTTGATATCACCGATGATGCCTGAGGTGTAGATCATTCGGGGACCCAGGAACCAAGCGTAGAAGTCATCACCTCGGTCATAGTGATCCCGGACTTGTTCCTCGTCTATAGACATATCAGCAAGAGTTCTTCCCCACGTTATTGCTTCCTCTCATAAGATAATACATACCCTGGGAGCGAGTGTGCAGAAGCATCTCCGGAATAAAGCCAAACAAGAAGTGCTTGAACAAGCCCATAGTAAACTTAAAATTAGCCCAATCATGACGATATTCCAGAGCCTCAAGAGCATCCATCTTAAAGTCAACCTCGCCGTTAAAGAACTTCTCATAGAACACTTCCATAGGGATCTTGCTCTTGCCACGGTAAGTAGCACGGTCATGCTCGGAGTGGAACTGCAGGTAGTGTTCAACGGGACGGCCACAGTATTTGGCCTTTTCGGTTTTGCGTGGGGAGATGGAAGAGGAGATGCTCCAGAAAGCCATGAGAACGGGGACAGTAGTGAAGAGGGCGAAGAAGATGGTGGTGTAGAAGCCACCACTGACTTGGCGGGCTAGCCACCAGGGCACGACAACGAGTAGGAAGATCATCAAGCCATTGGAAAAGCTGTCGCTTCCCGGGGAATCCGCGGGGACCGGGGCATTTTTGATAGCCGGGTACTGGAGTAGTGTCAGTACAGTAGTAGCAACGGTGGCATTAAGACTAGATAACTCACCAGAGTGGTTGGAACACCACAATCGAAGGCTGGCTTGGACTGAACGGGAGCCGGAGGGGTCTGAATGAACTCAAAGTCCGCGATGGACTCTGGATGGGGGGTCGTCATGGCTGTGATGAGATCCATGTTGGTGAAAAGGACCTTCAGGAGTAAATAAAGTGTGAGGGCGGTGAGTGCGGCACACGTATACTTCAGGAGAACAGAGACATAGCGAAGTACAGAGTAAGTTATACTACATATGTAGTACATTAATATATTAATATATTAACACAGAGTATAATTGTTTATCGATAAAATGTAATTGTTAGAATATACTTAGTTAATTTACTTCTATTACTCTTTATACATTCTCTACACCCTATACTCTTCATACTCTGCAGTATCCTTTGATCGACAAGTGGGGCGTACCTGAAACCGAGCGATCCGCTCTTCACATGATTGCCAAGCTGTCACTTCGTATGATGTTGATATACAGTACTCCATACTCCATACCCTATAACTAATTGTATATTGTAGTGCCAGCTGGCCTATGTGGGTTTCCAGAGATTGAAACTCCCTTTCTATTATGTTAGTACTCTTTCTACTGTTCTTTCTACTGCTTTTCTACTATGAAACTTGGGATAACAGAATTTATGTGCATACTTATGCTCATTTATGCTCGCCCTCTTATGCTCATCATATAATCCTAAGACCTACTCGATTCCCATCAAAAACCCATTCCACATATCATTCCATGCTGTTCCACGCCATATCATACGCCATAATCCATTCGACCAGCCTATATGGTCTCCAACCCGAAAATAAACAGAAGGGTAATACACAACAAAAGGATTCAAAAGATTGTAGTCAACAAATTCATAATAGTGCCATTGTCATAGCCACTGCATTTGACAGTGCATTGCTATCCAATAGAACAGCAATTACAGCGCCAATTGGAAATTCAAAGCATCATCATCTTCCTCAAAAGTAGGCAGATTCTCCTCGAGTTCCTGTGCAGTGCTATTCTCCGATGAATCAAAACAGCCAGCTACCTTACAACGAGTCCACATCTCCGAGCCTAGCGACGGAGTACCGTAAAGCTGCATGTAAGTCTCAGGAGAGAGCGTAGTATGAGTATCAGAGAGCTTCGACTCCTCCTTGGTCTCGTTCTCATGCAGACTAGATGACACACTGCGGCCCTTGGAATATCCAAGTGTGGTATTGGAAGTGACAGCAGCGGCGGTATTCCGCATCACAGAGGGGTTGGTAGGAGTGCGAGTCTTCTTCTTGGGCAACAAGGCGGACGGAAGTCGTGATTTGGGAGCAGCAGAAGCAGCACGGGTGGGGACGGTTGGTTTAGGCGCAGCAAGAGCATTGGCAGCTTCGCGAGAACGAAGAGTCGAAACGGTGCGGAGTGGTCGTGAACTGGTGGAAGAAATGGAAGACGCAACTGATCGTGTACGGCGTGGGTGTGGCATTGGCGCTGGCACATATTCATCTTCGCTCGGCTCATTGAACTTAACGCTATCCAGTTGCTTCATGATCATCTCTTCGGCCATCTTGTCACACTTCAATGAGTCCTCCCGGAGTTTCCGTTGCTTCTGGGTGAGGCCATCGCGGCCGACTTGTTGTTTGCCATACACACTCTCCAATCCTAGGGCACGGTTCTTTGGTCGAAATTGGGGGAAAGTGGTATCGTATGTGACATCATCTGGAATATCGGGGAGATCTAAAATGGATTGTCAGCATACGCGTGACCTCCAGTTGATAGCTTCCTGTAGCTGCATCACATACCTGTTGGCTTGGGGGGCATGTATTCAATATCCGGCACGTCATCCTGCGCGGCTTCGGTAAAGACCTTGGTCTGAGATTGCTGTACAACCGGTCCGGTCTTCTTGCGGACTGTCGAGGCGCGTCGGTTCGTGTTTCCTGGTTTCAAGGTACCTCCGAAGGGGGCGGGTGTTTGAGGAGCTTTAGCTTTGGGATTGTTTGTCTTGACTCCCAATGGGGCACGGTTGCGAGGTTCTAGCAGAAATATTCAGTCAGCTTTGATCCGTCACTACGAATATCAAAACAAGAGAGAAGAGAGTCGCGTACCCATGGGCGTCACCGGAGCTAGTTTTCCGGGTTTGCCATTATCCTGACGGTTTCCATTTCCCTTCACTGTATTCTTTCCAAATGCTATCGGGTTGTTCTCATCGCGTAATGGGACCTGTCGGCCGGGGGTTTTGGGAGCAAGCTGTTTGACACCTCCATTCAAGGGCTTGGCAGCCGCGACGGTTTGGTGAGTGTTTACCAGGTTTTCCTGGTCACGAATAGCCAACATGGCGGAGGGTGGAAGTGAAAGTGCTGAGCATACACAGAAGATCTCTCTGGATTGTCGAAGTCAAAGTAAGTGGGTTTTCCAATGTCGAGGTCTCCAAATAGTAGCAGGTAGCAGGTAGCAGGTGTGAAGAAGTGGAGAGACCAATGGTTAGAGTGGTTAACAGTTGGTTAGTGGTTGCCCGTGGAGACAGGGCGATCCCAGTCTCGTGATTGGCTGACTGATCTGTACTGTACTGTACACATGGCTGTATGTACAATACAGTATGCATGGAGTGTCTGGAACTGCCTTGTGTACCTGAGTTCTGCCTGAATATGCCTGAGGCACACTGTTTGTACCCGTCCTTTCCATACATACACGGTAAGTCAGACCCATAAGTACTGGGTACTTCTGATTGTGTGCTCACCGCTACTCTTCAATAAGTACCAGGTACCTCACCTCGTCCCTCACTCTTTCTCTCCCAACTTGAACTCGGCCCAAACAATTTCCCTTCCTCTCCCCACCATTCAACTTGATCTTCTCTAGATTACTCCCAGGCTACGTTGAGCGACAGCCCTTTGATTCCTATTAACATATTACTTTTCTGAATTTCTCCCCTTTCGACTTTCTCTCACTTCCCACCTTTCACCTTTTCTCAAAATGGACAAGATCAAGGAGGTATGTCTTGGAAATCATTCCTAGCCCCCCTGGTTCTGGCGGGGTAGCTTGACAAGCTGTCCCCTTTGCACTTGCACCCATCCCCTTCCGTGTCATGCATAATGCTGCATCTGCACTGTCGAACGTCACAAAACCACCAAAATCACGAGAAAAAGAAAGTCAAAACTAATGATGATCATCTGCACAGCGTATGAACGCCCTCCGCGTTGAGGCTGATGAGGCTCACGATGAGGTTGAGACGCTGAAGGAGACCGTCAAGAAACTCGAGCAGGAGAACCTCTCCAAGGAGCAGGAGATCACATCGCTCAACCACCGCAACCAACTTCTCGAGGAGGAAGTTGAGAAGCTCGAGTCCAACGTTAAGGATGCCAAGGATGCTGCCAACCAGAGTGCTCAGCACGATACTCAAAACGAGGCTCTTCAGCGACGGGTGCAGCTCCTCGAGGAGGAGGCTGAGGAGAATGACAAGACTCTGCGTGAGACAAATGAGAAGTATGCTGCGTCCGACCCTGCTGGCTGAGAACAGACGATGACTGACAAATGGTTAACTACAGGCTCCGCCAAACCGACGTCAAGGCCGGCCACTACGAGCGCAAGGTGCAAGCACTGGAGACAGAACGTGACCAGTGGGAGTCCAAGTACGAGGAGATGGCCAAGAAGCACGCCGAGCTGGAGAAGGATCTACACGACCTGGAGGTCTCCATCAGCAACGTCTAAGCTGGGACATGGGGCAATCTGGGATGAGGACTATTGTCATCACCACCGCCATCGGTGTCGGTGTAGGAGTGTTGGGATAGGATACGTCGGGTTGGATGCAGGCGCACTTCCCGTTTTCGAATCGAACTGTCTTCTACTTTTGTTTCTCCTTTTTCTCTTATCATCATACAGTGACTCACGTTATCCCCTCTACCGTGCTACGAAGAGCACGGCGCCATGCCATGGTGATGGTGATGGTGATGATGATGGTGCAACAATGTCCCTACTCGGATTGCTTGAATTAATCAACCATTTCTTAGTGGCATCGCCAGTCTCGTGAATTCATAGATGATTTGAAGCGCAGGCAGTATTTGCATATTGTGGTATAAGAAAATAACTCAACATCCACCAGATCCTCCTCTCCACCACCTCCATCACCTCACTGCTCTCTCCGTGACTTGGCCTTTTTAGACTTCGAAAGCCGTTGCTTCGCAGCATTAACCTTTCGATCCTGCTTACTCTCATACCGAAACGACCTCTTCTTCTTCTTCGGACGATCCGTAGCCTTCTTCGTCTTAACCTTCTTAGCTTTCTCCTCCCCCTCTCCTTTCCCATAATCTCGCTCCTCTTTTTCCTTTTCGTCCTCCCCTTCAACCTCGGAATCATCCTCATGTACAGCCTTCCGTAATCCCTCCCGAGAAGCATCCATCTCTTCAACCGTCACAGTCGTATATTTATCCTCATCGATATATTCAGCCTCATAATCCACCGCCGGCGGCTCCTCAATACCCTCCCACTCCTCGTCGTCCTCGTCGTCGTCGTTGTCGGGGTTCGAGTCACTACTAGCGTCTTCTTCCTGGAGCCGCTTCAATTGTTTTTGATGTTCTTCGACGGCTTCTTTGTATTCGCGCGCACGTTCTTCGCGGAGCTATCACACAGAAAAAAAGAGAGAATGGGTTAGTCAATGCTGGTAATACTGGTGGTTGGTAAATTCTGCTCAGCTCTGCTCAGCTCTGCGCAGTCCTAGTCCTACCTTTGCACGATCATGTCTTCGCTCCTCACGAGCTCGCTTCTCCGCCGCATTCTGCGCATGCTTGATGCGTTCCTGCTTTCGTCTGCGGAATCCACTCAACCATTCCTGGCGTGCGTCGGGGTCAAAGTTGACTTCTTCGGTCTTGGAGACCTTGCGGCGTTTAACGGAGGGACCCATTGGGGGTAGCAGGTAGCAGGTAGCAGCGAGAAAGAAAATTAGAAAAAAAGAAAAGAAAAAGATCCGCTTAAAAGACGAAGAATCGAGTAGATAAGGAATCAAAATAAATCAAGAAAAGACAACTCGTGTGTCGAGTATGGTGAAAGTGAAAGTGAATGCAAATGGTAGTTCGTCCGCAAAAAAAAGAAAAAAGTTGATAAGAAAGTCAAGTCAAGCTCCCACAACTCCCACCGCCTCCGCTCTCCTCTCCGCCCTCCGAAGATCCACGACTCTCCCCCCGTTGCCAACATCATCTTGTTCGAATTCCGCCCTCTCTCTCCCCTCCTCCTCCTTCTCCTCTTTTTCATAGATTAACTTCACATCATGCATCTGAACAGGTTCGGACTGCTTGCCCTTGGGGCAGCCACGGTAGATGCATTCCGTGATACGTCGCCTTTTTTCCTCGCGTCTAGCTCTGAGTACGTGTACACAGTTAGAGGGAGATAGTTGCAGATGCAGATGCAAATCAAAATGCAAATGCGCACTCAAGCTCCAGCTCCAGCTCAAGTCCCAGCTCCAACACCAACAACACTCCAGCTAACATGCACACCTTACAGACTCCTGACAAACTCCGCCTACATCAAAACCAACGCCGCCGTCCTCAACGACGTGAATTCCGCCCTCAGCAGCTGTCCATCAGACTACTATGTCGTGGTGCACCAGCCGGGAGTACACAGCTCGGATTTCTCTTCACGCAAGTCAGCGCCGCGTCTGGGTGCTAAGATGATGGGCAAGGATAAGCACATTCGGTCACGGATGAGTGTGAATGAGGTTGCGGGAGTACTGGACGGGGATCAGATTAAGGGTGTGCTTCAGGAGAAGTGTAAGGCGCAGGTTACTGCCATTGATGGATCTTGTGAGTGGAGAGTCTGCCAGCGGAGTAGCTGATCTCCCCGGTGACAGTGGGCAGGAGTATCCAAGCTAACAATTCATCTGTGTACAGCTGGAGAGTATCCGTCTTATTTCGAGGCTGGACCCCGGATCATTGATATTGAATTTCCCATGCTGAGCCTGGGATCGGATCGTGCGAGCCAGTTATCTGACAATGGTATGTGGAGATATCACCAGCCTCACTCATTTGCCTGAGCTTACTTACCCTACCTTAATCCTGGTAACTGGCGGAGATAACTTACTAACAACTTAATTAGATGGCCTTATTTCCGACATCATCGAGCGAATCCCCTCTAGCTCCAAGTATACCCTTCTCTACGTGACATCTCCGCGCGAGTTCCCCGAGTCCGACTCGACGATCTACGACTCCGATGGAGGCAGCTACCAAGACTCGATCCACATGGATCTGAAGCGTGATTTCTCGGCTTACGAGAGTGGCTCTGGAAGCTCTGATTCGCGCCGGATGTCTCTTTTCGATGAATACCAATACTTTACTCCCGGTTCGTCTTCTTCCCAGCTGTGCACGCTCCCGCCTCTCCAATGAAATGCTAATATACATCTTTCTACTCAATAGGCATTTTCATGGGCTTGATTGCCACATTCCTCTTTGTTCTTATCTCATATATCGGCATCAGTGCTCTGGGTAGTCTCCAAGTCCCCTATGCTGCGTTTGAAAAGGATACTTCTGCCTCTGTGAAGAAGCAGCAGTAGATTGCATTCGACTCTATTCCATTCTATTTTACTCTATTCTATGGTTATGCTTATGTTTCATCCAATTGATTCTATTGTCTCGGTTCTGTTCATGTATGATAATAGTACATTTTGCCATCAACTTTATATTGTATTGTATCTCTACTATCTAGTAGATACTACTACTAACCTTGGAACATAAACACCTGGCTGGGTGTGTGACTAAATACCTACGTATGTACCTGCCTAATTAGGTATATAGCACCTTCCTATATTAAAAGAGCATCTCTGCTCCTTCCCTACTCTACCCCTTCTTTCCTATTATACACTAGTATAGAGAGTGTGGTATGTAGTAAATCCACCCATCGCCACTTTTTTCCTCCTAACTTAATCACTTTTTCTCTTCTCCTACTCCTACTACTCCTGCAACTGTCGCACTTCAACACGAAGTTCTTTGAACACTTTTCCCGAGAGAGCTGGATACTGCACTTCTACAGCACCGACTCAAGTGCCAGTGCTACGTCAAGGTCGGGAACATACAACAGGCCCATATTCTCCCACACTCATTGCTAAACAATATGAGTATTTACTTGGTGCTTGGTCTAGATATCTACTAGAAAAGAAAACCTCGAACATACCTAGACAGTCTGCTAGGTAGAAACTACTGTGCTGTGTAGTACCTGAACTGAACTCTCTACTAGTCCTGCTATCCGGATCTCGCAAGACGGAGATAGAAATTCTCGTCTTCCTACTCAAATCAATATCCCGGAAAAAGTCTCGAAAGACTCTGGACGAGTCTTACCGCATTACAAGCAACAAAGTGCTCTGTTTTCTTCTCTCATGAGTTGAACCTCGAGAAGTTGATCCGCCATATAGTATGTGTACTATGCACAAGTTGGATAGTATAGTATTCTTTAAGTTACTGGCAGTACTTGACGATGTGACTAACTCTCCACCCTCTTCTCTAGATCTTGTCGAATATCTTCTTTTCAAAGTATGTATTTATGCTTAAAAGTCAAACGGGGTATCAGGAAGCCTGTGTCATGCCCAGATTCCCCTACACGAGGAAGTCCTGGCAACATCGAAATCGGACCCGGAGACAGAAGTATGGACTCTGAAATTCTGAATAAGTTTAAAACTAAGCTTAAAAGTGGACTGGCAAAAACTTGGATGGTTGTCTGGGGGTTAGTCTGTTTAATGGTTATGGACATGGAGAGAATCACATCACGAAGATAAGCGATGGTTTTACTGATTCTATGATTGTTTTCTATAATACCATACTATGTAACTACTTTTTTGAAGTTTACTGTATAGTAATAGTATTATATCCAGATGAATTAAATATTCATTCTCTTCTAGTATACTCTATAGTATACTCTATAGTGTACTCTATAGTATGTTTCTGATCACATAAGCAGACTAACCAGAAGTACACTAAGTTCACTCATTTCCTCCTCTTCGCTTCTCTTGGCTTCTTCTGCTTCTTTTGCCTCACGCTTTTCTCTTTCTTTGCTATTCAAGTTTCTCCCTGTTCCTGCAGTCCTGCACATTCGTTTATTTCACACTGGGTCCCTCAATGCAGATACTCTGTATTTGATACTACCCACAGCCCCTATCACTGATCACCCCGCAGTCGCAGTCCCCAGGGCGAATTGTGATATCCTGCTGACACCAGGGCCAGGGCCAGGGCCAAACAGGGACCAGGATCATTTTAAACTGCTTAAAATCAGACTGCTTACTTTGTTTACTCTTTGTACACCGTTGTACACTTTGACATTCACTGATCGTCGCCTGCTGTACACACGGGGACACTCCACAGACCCGCTGTGGGGAATCACTTGATTTCATTGTTTACACGCTTATCACCATGCGTCTTTTCCCACGAGGACCCTCAATGGGAAACACTCCCAGATTGATTCTTCTTTTTCTTCTCATCCTCACCATCACTGCCCATGTCTCTGCCCAAAAGGACGACACAAAGACAACCGAGAAGACTAGTGACAGCAGCACCAGCACCCCTAGCGTAACTGAAACGACCGCAACCACAGATTCCACCTCAACTTCCTCCTCCTCCTCCTCTTCTTCCTCTTCTTCTTCCTCCACCGAAACAAAATCAACCTCCACAAAGGAAAAAACCACCACAACCATGGACACCACAACCTCATCCTCCGAAACATCAACCTCCACCACATCCTCATCCTCCACATCCACCACCACCTCCGACACAACAACCACATCTGTTTCCACAACAACCTCCTCCACCTCGTCAACAACAACCACATCCGCACCCATCGTAACAGTCCCCCCAACCTCCAACGCCCCCTACATGCAAACAACAAACACCCCCGAAGGCACAGTCTTCATAGCCGTCGGCGCTTTACTCGGCCTAATAGGCCTCTCAGTCCTCGCCTGGCGCGGAATGGTCGCATGGTCCGTAAACCGATCCGTGCGGCGCGCAGCAATGGCGCAAGCAGAATCCAAACGGTTATTACGGGGAAGTCGGAAGAAGAGATCAACAACAACAACAACAACATATACAGCTGCGCCGACAAGGGATCGCGATGTATCCCTCGAAAAGCTCGGCGCTGCGACGAGGGCGAGTTATAAACCTGCGAAACGGATGACGGGGAGTGGGAGTGGGCTTTTTTATTCGCCTACTGCTGGTGGTGGTGCGGGATCCGGGTCACATCATAGTCTGAACGCGACTGGTGGTAATGGGAATCGGGGGTCCTCGTATCTTCCGCCCGGGTTTTATACGTCTGCTGGTGGAAATTCGCGGGATTCAATTGGGAATGCACAAGCACAAGCACCATATGGAAATACCAGCACTCCTTCTCTGCCGCCTGGGGGAACGGGATCTTACTATGATGCGCCGCCGCCAGGACAGAATGCGAATGGGAGACATTCATTTGTTGCGTCGACTAGTTCTTTGAATCTTAGTTCGGTGCAGCAGGGTCGGGCGCCGAGTGCGTATTTGGAAGATCTTTTTGAGAATCATACGCCTCCTCCGAGGAGATCTGATCGGGATAGAGAGCGGAGGGGGTAGGGTAGATATGGATGGAATGTATGTGGCAGAGCAGAGCAGTAATAGGTAGGTGGTTGATGGTGGTAGTGAGAGTGATCTTCGCGATGTTTTATTTGATTCTCTTCTATTCCATTTGAGTTGCACTCGCATCACATTCGCATTATATCTACTCACATCTCGATCGATTCTCCAGCTGTTTTTTCCTTTCTTTTCTTTTCTGTTCATTTCCTGTTTATTTCATTCCATTCTACGCTTCATTGTGATCTTCTTTCTATGTGACATGATACGATATAGTCAGCCCTTTTTTGGGGAATATTTCAGGCGCTCGGGATTTCAATTCAGTTTTCATTTTTCGTTTTATTTCATTATTTATTTCATTATGTTCTGTTCTGCTCTGCTCTATTGTGTTTTGTTTTGTTTTGTTTCGGTCTGTTCTGTTCTATATGATGCGATTCCATTTTATATAGCTCGTGCTCTGTGTTTATACCTATTATTATGCTTATTATTACCATTTTACTCCTGTCTCTGGCTGGTACCACTACTTATTGTTAATTAGTGCAAATATAACCAATTTCTAACGTTGATAAAGAGCAATAAATCAAATCAGAAATATCAAATACCCGTAGATAAACGGGGAAATTGGAGTAAGCTAAGGTAAGGTCGATAACCTGCCATTGCCATATATCAGTAATTACATGTAGCCGTACATGATTAGTTAGCTACTTTAGTAACCTCAAGCTAGAGATCTTCCAATCTAAACAGTATAGTATACACTTTTTTTCCCTTTCCTTTCCTTTCCTTTACGGTACTCTACATTCAACACTAAAGCTAAATACTACACCAGTACCAGTGCCAGGTAAGCGCAAAGAAAAGGCAAGACAAGACAAGACAACCACATTCTATGCATTAGCAAGAACCTAATTCCGAATCCGAATCCATATTATACATGTGCTCTGACCAGCAAACTGGGGAAGGTGAGAGCGTAAGGAAAGATGTGATGAGGTGAGGTGGTATATATACATTGGGGATGGGATAGCCTAGGCTAAGGTAACCCGTGATAGAGGGGGGTCAGGTAGAGTATGGGTGGGGGTGAAGACAAGGCGGGCATTGAATTTCCGGATAGGCAGTGAGAGGGTGGATCGAAGTGAGATAAGATGAGATGAGATGAGAAGATCGATCTGATCTGATCTGATCTGCACTTTTCGACGTCTCTGTCACTGACCCTGCCAGTCGTTGAACGTATCAGAACACCCAGCCAAAACCAGCCCAGGGAGTTTGAACAAAAAGGTAATATCAATCAGGAAGTGGAATGGATAATGAACAATAGGTGAGGTAGGAAACCCTAAGAAAAGGAAAGCAAAGGCAAAGCAAAGCAAAGCAGAAGAAATGAGATATGCGCTTCCGGACGCCCTAAGCCAAAACCCAAGTCCAAGACCAAGTCCAGCCAAGCGAGGCTAGACCAGACCAGACCAGGACAGACCAAGTCTAGCAAAACAAAGTGGGTCTCGTCTCATCTCTTCTTGTCTCGTCTCGTCTCGTATTTATAGGTTAAGACAATTCAATTCCCCGTAGTCCGATGTAAATGATCAAAATGGTGTTGTGTGTGTGTGTGTGTGTGTGTGTGTGTTTCATGCTCGTGTCCAGTATCCAAATAGGATTCAAGTTGCAATGCGGGAAAAGTTTTGGGAAAAACTCGAAGGAAAAACGAAAAGAAATCAAACAAGGGGTGAATTGTTTAATCCACATCAACCTTGTTGACATCGCCAAGGCGGAGTTCCTCATAATTGGGACCGTATTTCATGCGGACTATTGCAGGAGAAAGGAGACAATGTTAGCAAACGTTATACCCCTAAATTTAATAAACTCGAAACCGCGATCGTTCGAGTCTATTTTTATACGAGAGGGACCTCTGTTCTCCATCCTCCATCCCTTTGGGAGATGGGCAAAGACAAGGGCAAGCACATACAGTGTTCGGCATCAGCTCGGAAAAACACCCACATCCACCGACGGGCGATCTCAAGGAACATGAGAACGAACAGACCACATTCCGTCTCGCTGACCCACGCAAATCCAGGAATTATACGCCATAGCCATGAGAATCGAAGCGCGAGATCCGCAATAATGACGTAGTGATACAGTCGGGAGCTGAAGCTGCGGTTGAATCGGAGGCCGTAGGGATGACTGGGATCAACACGTCGCGGGGAGAAGAGACTGAGGTCCCAATCCTTGACCACATCCCACCAGAAGGAGTAGCCGGAGTTGATGAAAGAAGCAATGAACCTGGGTTGTGTTAGAGCGGAGTCAATGTGGGGACCGGGTATAGGACAGCCTTACAGTAAACGCATGATGGAGACCTCACTGTATCCGTGGAAATCCAGAGGGCTATAGTTGCGCAGCTTGGCAGTCAGCCAAATCACAGGGAAAGCGGTCGAATACTTCAGCGCGTTGGCCAAGTGCTGGTTCGCTTTGTTGGGAACACCTCGTCGAGCGGGAGCGCGACGTGCTCGGAAGTATTCAGTCAGACACTGGCGAAGTCGGATCACACTTGGAACGGCCAAAATAATAGGCACGACGATCTCGTTCCGACAGGCCCGATCGGGCTTGTTGGTGGAGTGCCAGCCATCGGTGAAGAACAT
This sequence comes from Penicillium paxilli ATCC 26601, assembly GCA_000347475.1. Classification (NCBI taxonomy): domain Eukaryota; kingdom Fungi; phylum Ascomycota; class Eurotiomycetes; order Eurotiales; family Aspergillaceae; genus Penicillium; species Penicillium paxilli. The sequence continues at coordinate 17,923 of KB644873.1, forward strand.
GCAGAAGGATACGTAGATATCGCCAAGGACACGAGCATAACTGGTCAAGGCGTCTGCCAGCAGAATATCGCCAAATCTGGGACCCGGTTGTTCGGCCAGACCTCCGATGGCCACCCGCTTCAAAGTCCGGAGGAAGGCCACGCGGCCGGAACGGGAGGCCTTGTTGAGTGGCCAGATGAGGATGATGAGAAGAATGACGAAGACGGATTGCGGGATGAAGTCGAAACGGGTGACGAGTTCAAAGACACGGTGTGTTGCGATCCAGAAAGCGATTTGCCAGATGACCAGGGGGATGGTGAAGAGGAAGGCCAAGCGGTAGGCGCCGAAGTGGTGACGAGGAGTGTCTGCATTGTCGTATCCGACCAATTGATGGATTTTCTGAGCGAGAACAAGTGTGAGTAGGTGTAGATAGTAAATGGAGGGAGTAGGAACAATATTTGAGATCGGGTAGTTGAATTCAAGGTCGATCAGAGGGGTTGCGGTACGCCACTTACAATGTCGGTCTTTTCGAGATACTGCAGAATGATGGCCCATCCCCAGAAGCCTACATAGGGAAATAGATTAGCAAGGATCCCGTGTAAAAACAGACTTCTAGAAAGCGAGTGTGTACTCACCAGCCACTAAGAGAGAAGCTATGCGGATGGGGAATGGGAAGGTTAGCCCAAAGCCATCCAATTGAGCATGTTGATCTGGCCCCATTATTCCATGGAAGGGGGAGAAAGGAGAGGGAGACAAAAAGAAAGAAAGAGAGAGAAAGGGATGATTGACGAGAGAGAGACAGAGAGAGTCTTCTTGAGCCCCGTGGGGAGGTATCGAAAAAAAGAATGACTAGGGGTGAGGACAAGGTGAAACGAGAAGTCCGCGTCGTCCGCTTTCGGGGTTATTAAGCAGTCCTCAGCAGACACTACCACAGCAGTACCACAGCAGTACACAGCACACTGGAGCAGCACCACACTGGAGACACTGGAGAGTCCACAGCGCAGATCACAGTCAGGGGCGCGTCCAGTCCAGTCAGGCCTGGCCAGTCGTGGCCAGTCACTTTGGCAAGAGGAGTCGCTAAACCCACTATGGCATCATGGTGATCCCTGCACCCACTTACGCTGTCCTTTCACTGGTCAAAGTATCGCCAGTCTTGCCGAGCGTCGTCAGTGCTGTAGCCAATGTCAGTATGTACGGAGTAAATACACAGTGTTTGTATCTTCTCAAAGCAGTTCTGTGTCAAACTGATGCATTCATCTGCAGAGCAACTTCGATGTTTCTTTCTTCATTCTTGGAAGTTCTAATTTTGGAACGCATTAGGTAAGGGTCGGCATACGCATTAGGTAAGCGGGTGATATAAGGCAGTTATGTAATGAGATTAGGTAATATTCTCTCGGATCACGTGATACTTTCACTTACAATGTCATGTGATATCAACCGAGGCTGGGGAAGTAAACTCTCCTCTATACTCCCGGTGAAGCTACACCTACTTTAACAACTCTCCGCATTTATTCTTGCGAGAAAATTATTTGCCTCTATTCCGGTCAGTAACCAGTTGATCACTCCAATAAATCGCAGTATTGAAGATCGTATTCTGTTTCGTTCGAGGAGTCTCAAGCAGCCTACAGATGTAGCTCAAGTCAAGAATTACTTCATCAAACAACTTGTGAGATGCTATATATTGATCTATTTTCATCTTTTCATTCGGTATAGGATTGGGCAGCTTAAGAATTGAGAGATTCAGGATGACCCATCACGCCTGGACGGCGGGTTATGACAGCGAGCATTTTGAAAAAAAATTACCATCACATTACTCAAGCATGCGTGGAAATTCCGTTTTCTTTGTCGATGAAAATCCCTAGCTTGGGTACCGCCAGTCTGCCTATCCGCTGAGATCACGAAGCAATAGAGATGCTCCAAAATTAGGGAAAAGCTCTCCGACCTGGAGACAACCTTGGAAAATCTTTCCGACGCAGGATTTGATATAGTATATATCAACTAGCATTTATCATACTGCTACCGACTCGGAGGAGAAAGGCGGAGCAACTTAGATCAGTAGTAGCTCAGTATACTGTATGCTTTCCGAGAAAGATCTGGCATACTACTATTGGGAGTGACTCTTGATATCAAACGCAACTCGGGATTAAATTCACTTGGGTGGGAAGTATACAAAAAGGTATGCAGTACTGACAGGACGTGGAAAAGAAACTTTTATTCTCTCAAAGACGCACCTACCTACGCTTGATCATGATGGTAGATATTCATGGCGTGCACTACTACTGCCCAGATAGTAGTAGTCATGTATGATGCAAAATTGCTCTTTATATGGGCACTGAATTCCTTATTTTTTGAGATTGAAAAATACAGCCTCGATACATTTGTCCCGCCCTTGGAAACCAAGCCTTGTGTAGTGGGGTGTAGCGACTGAGGCGCCTTCACTAGCAGCACAATACGCAGTACATCAACTCATCTCTCCATGTTGTACCTGGGATCATTCTGGGCCAGCGCCAAATGTTTTTGATCTGTCAAGTGCCCGAGCTATTAGCTTGCTTTTGGGTGTAAAACACCAAGCAAACATGCAGAAATTATCTCAGTGAGCTTGATTCTTGAGGCAAAGGATCAGACTAGTCGTCAGCCCTATTCAGCCCTGACTTGGTTCATGCTGAAATGCCCAACATTGCGCCCAACTGCCGATGCCAACTAAGCCGCGGGCCCACATCCCCTCAATCCTTAGCTGTATGTCTTGCATTACGGGATAAATCAATAACGAGAGTAGAAAGGAAGAAGGCAAATAATATTAAATACGTTTCTACCTCCACCATGCTTGCTTTTTCAAATGCAATCCCATCACAGTACTTTTGTCTTAGCGCGCGTAATAATCTAGAGCTAGCCTCTACGCGAGATAATTTTTGTCCAAGTCCCATGCACCGTTTGGACTAAGAAGAATTATGTTTAATAATGCCCACTATACGCGTTCCATTGCTGATTGTTACCTTTCTTCCCATTTTCCATCCCCTCGACTTTCGCTGACTCGTTGGAACATTGCTTGTAACAGAAAAGAGCTGGACTTTTCTATTCATAAGCTATCGAATTGAATGAGAAGATGACTTCGGAAGGTATACAACATATTCACTGAACTTATGCTGAAATTTGGCTGACAAAGTCTTAATGAGAACCAGCTTTCGAATCAAATTTCTCCCCGCGACAAGTAACCTCTGAGATCGAGGCCCGCATCATAAGCTCGATTGAGAAGAACAAACCTCAAAGACTAGAAAAATTGCTTCGAGAAAACCAACCTATCTTCAAAGCAATGCAGAAATACCACTTTCCAAGATCCGAGCAGGATGATATCTCAAAGAGCGTGACGCCTCTGATTGTTGCATCTGGTTACGGTCATTACACCATTGTGAAGCTACTCTTGAGCTGGATGAATCGTGTTTCATCGCAGGATGCACATGCCACAGGCCTCGATACTGCCGACAGCAATGGAAACACGGCATTGCATTTTGCTTCAATGTGGGCAAATCGTGAGGTTATCGAGGTCCTTTTAAAGGCAGACAGGGACCTCTGCCATGCAAAATCCAACAGTGAAGAAACCCCTTTGCTTGTAGCTTGCGTAGGAGGCAACTCTGCTGCTGTTCAAATACTGCTAGACTATGGCTCTGATACCAGAGTTGTCGATGGAAGTGGCCATATGGCAATTCACCACGCAACATGGCAGGGTAATCTCGACAGTGTTAAGGCTCTCCTAAAAGCGAACCCCGATCAACTTGAAAAGCGAAATATCTTCGGCCAGACTGCTTTTATCAATGCATGTTTAGGAGGACATTTCCATCTTGTCAAATATCTTTTTGATGAAACCACTGCCGACCCCACCGCTCGTAATAACTCAGATGAAACGGCACTTTATCAAGCTGCGTGGAGCGGAGAGCTCGCCGTTGTCAAATTGCTTTTCGAGAAAGGGTCTCAGGATCTAGAAACGCTCAATAACCAGGCGAGGACACCTCTTCTCATTGCCTCCCAACGTGGCAATTTCGACGTTGTTAAGTTTCTTCTTAATGAGAAAAATGCCAATTTGCATGTTCAGGATACCGAGAACGGTGATACTGCACTTCACCTAGCTGGCGATCTCCAAACTGTCAAATTTCTTTTCGAGAAAGGGTCTCAGGATCTAGAAACACCCAATAACCATGGGAGGACACCGCTTCTTGTTGCATCTCACAATGGTAATTTCGAAATTGTTGAATTTCTTCTCAATGAGAAAATGGCCAATATCCATATCACGGATACCTGGAATAGTGATACCGCGCTCCACCTCGCTGCGTGGGGTGGTAATGTCAAAATTGACAAACTACTTCTCGAAAAGGGGTCCAAGAGTCTAGAAAAGCTCAATGGTGATGGGAAGACTCCACTTCTCGTTGCCTGTGTCGGCGGTAATCTCGAAGTCTTTGAGTTTCTTCTCGATGAGAAAAAAGCCAATTTTCTTATTGCAGATGATAAAGGATATACTGCACTGCATCTGGCTGCATGCGCTGGCAACCTCAAAATTGTTCAGATCCTCCTAGAGAAAGGGCTAGACCTTGAGGAGTGGAGCAAAAAGGGAGAAACGACGAAAAGAAATAATCGACGCAAAGGATGATTGGGGTGATACCGCCTTGGCTGATGCTGCCGGTGAGAAGAACTCTGATGTTGTCACTCAATTACTGAAGGATGAAGGATACTTCCCCCAGGCTCCGTCGTCCTGTTCTGTGGATGAGATATACTTCTCCGATGTGGATGAGCGCAAAAGGGTCGATGGCTTGCTCCTTAAGGTTGTGGCCATCTCCGAAATCAATGATGAAAGACCCGAAGGCCACGTTGATATTGACAGACATTTTACGGCTGTCTGCTATTGGGCGTGCTTGAATGGATGCTCAGAGTTGGTGGAAAGCATGTGTGGAGAGAGCAAATAGCAGAGGCCATGACTTGGAACTGAACAGAAAAGGTACCACATGGACACATGTCGTTGCTATGAGCCGTTTACCTGTGGGCCGAAGCGAAAATATCTTTGATCTACTGCGGTGCTCCCTTGGAGAAAGGCAGAAGGATCTATGGTCAGACAAGCAAAGTGTCACGCCACTTCATCTGGCAGTCAAGCACGCGAACTATGGAATGGTTGAGGAATTTCTAAAGCAGCTGAGATCGAATGGGGACTCTCGTCTTTTCGGTGCAATTCTTCTACAGACAAAGGATAACGCGCATGATACGCCTATTTCGCTAGCGGCAATGGGTAAAACCACAACGCACCGGGAAACACAGAATCTGCTATGGAATTCAATCAAAGATGAGGCCAAGGAGAGCCGGATTTTTGCTAAGCCTGACTTGAGCAATGATGCAGAGGTCCTCCTCGAGCTAGCAGCGTACTTTCATGCTAGAAAAGATGAGATGTTGTTAAAGGAGCTTTTGCAAATGAGATTGGGTGCACCGAAGACAGACAATGTTCTTGAACTGGCCATTCAGCTCCAGTATCCCAAGGTTGTTTGGTGGCTTCTTTCCAATGACGCCTACATTAATGAACGGAGCATTAAGAAAGGGTATTCAATCCTTCACTCCGGGAGGGATCGAAGCAGCGTGAAAGATAAGCAAATTGAATTGCTTTTGGGAAATCCTCCTCCCTTTACGAAGGATGGACCTCGAGGTGATGACTTTCGCCTACCGGAAATCCCTTCCAATCCCCAGGATTGGAAGAACTTCCCGCGAGGGACGATTGTAGATTTTCTTCTATCTCAGGAGAGTGGAAAGATCGTTTCTCGATTCAAGCAACGCCCAATATCCGATATTTACTCATATGGAAGGGCCCCGGAAGATCATGACTTCTTACCAACTGCGCTATGATGATTTCTTCATGTCGAACAAGAGACACGATAACTCTGAAAAATCAAAAGCGGACACCAGTATGGCATTTCTGTCTCAGAAAACGATGATAAAATATTAAGACTGTCTTTTTAAGAGCTATATCTCACCGTTCTTTTAGTACACGCCCCAAGAGACAAATCCACGAGACCCCGGACCATCACCATTGAATGACCCGAGAACTGCCAGTGGTCCAAGAAAGACCTCTCAAGAGCTAAAGCATGCTGTGAGATGAATACATATCCTGATCAATGACGTAGGTCTTTAATCAAACCGTTTCTGCAACTCACCTTATACTCATTATCATTCCACCGTCAGATGTATTGTTTCGAGGTATGCCGTTTATCCCACCCTATAATTTGAAATTGATCTAACCAACTTAAGAATCTCGTGATACGAAACTCAATAGACCAAAATATTAAAAATGAAAAACATCGACCACTTCTGGAGTTTTTTCAGAAAAGCCACAGTCAGCTATCTGCCGGTGGCGGGAAGAGTTACATGAAGCCCCAATATCTGGTATGTGTAAACGTAAAGGCTACGGATGCTTGAAAATGAATTAATCGATTTAATACTATGTATTAGAAACAATCGGGACTCTCAGCAAGGGGGTCTCGAGGAGAGGATGATGGCAGTGAAGCTGATCATAACCTCCCCTTTGCTTTATATGTCAGTCATAAATTCCATGTCGAGCCCAGAATTTGGCAGCCCAGAACTGATTAAGATGGCAAAAATGGTAGATGCCTATGCTATGCTGGACAGAAAAGCACTGGCAAGGCGCAACTGAATCTGGCAAGTCACTCACCCGCGAATCTCAAAAGAACAACATACATCAAGATTACATGACTTTGGATCAATACTACTACTCGTCTTTACTGGATACCAATGAGAGAGATAAGGACCAGGTGCTGGGGCGATACATGAACAGAAAAATAAAAGAAGGAAGTCAACTTCCCAAAAGCCAGAAAATTCTCATCGTCAATCAGCTGTGGCTTTGGTTTTTGGACCATGGTTAGTGTATCAGTGACCATGCCTATCCCTTATAACTTGGTACAGATGGGCTAAGATGACATTTCAGATACCATAATCACTAGCTCGACCAAAGAGCTCGACGACAACAAAGAGGGATTTCTCCAGTGCGTTCTGGACAACTTCAAAGAACAGGAAAGGCACTCGAAACCATCGATTGATCTCATAGCGGAACTTATCGTTCGGACATCGGTTGGGCTTTTTCAGAGAAAGGATATCAGGGTCCCCTTGCCTTAAAAGTCCCCGAATTCACCATTGGATGTTTTTCGAGAGTCTATATCGAGTGTGGTAAGTACCACGCATACCTCTCGACGTGTGCAGAGTCTAAGCTGGTTGGTAAACATAGCGTGATGCGGAAAAAATCCTATTCGACAAGTTTAGCGAGTCAATTCAGAATGGGAATCACAAGCCCGGGCCCAATTCTCAAGAATCATTGGGAGCAAATTTTCACAGAAGTGACAAGGACCGGAATGATTATTCCTACAGCAACATCTCTGACGAAGCTAGTTATCTTCGGGAAGTAAATGACATCTGCGATGAGCTCAACATACTGAAAAATCTGGCTGAGGATCAAGAGCGGGTTTGGAAGGACTTGTGTGGTAATGCACAGCAGGCCTTTGACTACGACACACCTTCAGAGATCAAAGAAGAGATCGAGGAGATGATGAAAGAAGCTGAATCTGTCTCAAAATCCCTTCATACGCTTTTGGATCTCAAACAGAAACAGGCAAATATTGCAGAAGCACAAAACTCTCGAGACCAGAGCAACACCATCATGGTCTTCACGGTCATCACCATTCTTTTTGTAAGTATTCATTCTCTCGTTCATCGTACCCATACAAGTTCCTTTTGAAAAGCTCCTAATACAAGGCTTACAGCTCCCCGCAACCTTCCTGACAAGTTTGTTCGCGTTGAATATCTCTGATTTCCCCCACCAAGGAGGAGACGTTGCGTATGACACTTCCTAAATGCTTATTTCTCGAAATGCTGGTCTCTCTTGGCACATCCGGATTATTCTCATTGATTGCGTTCTATCCCAAGTGGATCAAGTACAATAATTACAAATGGCACCGGGGGAGCAATAAAGAAGGGAATGTTCAGGACGACGAAGCGGTACAACATCACCAGGAAGCGCCTGTAAATGAGGATTTCAAGCAGCGCAGCCCTACGAGCCCTTCGAATCGGAGGAGAGGAGGATATATTCCTGAAAATGATGCGAGTATGGTATAGAGACGATGCCTTAGGGCTGCCTGTCGGTCATCTGACCTTCTATGTGTTTAGGTATTCTCATTCTGTCCCTCCTTTCATTTGCCAACCCATATACTTTCGTAAATTACTACTTCTTTGAGTGATCCAAAAGAAATAAAATAAACAAATTGACAATCATATCAACCGAAATTGACTCATATATGAACTGACTGATTCAAGACGATGAAGATCTATACAGCCAGAACGATCATGTAAGCAGATTAAGTAATGCCGTCAATGCCCCACGTGACTGACACGCCGACACCATCACGTGATATCAACCGAGGCAATCCGGGGAAGTTGACTCCATCTCCTCCACTGCCGGGGAAGCTCTCCAACTGACTCTCGTAATGCATTGATTCTTACGACCGACTCAATTGTCCAGTTGAAGCTATATACTTCTCCTATCATAATCTTCTCCCTTATCTCCTCTCCTCTCATCTCCTCCCCTACCATGGATGACTCTCTCTCACTGCCATCCCCCGAGTCCCTCGGCTCGCCGACCTCCCACTTCTACCCTTTCGCAACATCCCCGGACATCATCCGGTCCCACGAGAAAGATGTCTTCTGCATAGCCGGCCTAATCCAACAAGCCCAATCAATCGTGCGCGCCCTCCGCGGCGCCCGATACGCCCACACCCACTCCGACGCCATAAAGCACATCACCGAGCTCCTCTACTTCGGCCTCACAACCGCCATCGGCAACCGCACCCTCGGCGAAGAATACTGCGACCTCGTCCAACTAGAAGACGACACTTTACGCCTCCCAGCAATCTCCCGGCGCGTCGGCTACATCCTCAGCACAATTCTAATCCCCTGGACCCTCCAACGAGCCCTCCCACCCTTCCGCCAACGCATCCGCGCGAAACTAGAACGCAGCATCGCAAAGCAACAATTCCGCGCCGCTCAACAAGCATCCCTCCTTAACAAACCAACCCTCTCTTCTCCAGACTCTTCAAAGTCAACCTCCCCGCAATCCTCGCGGCGCTTCTTCACAAAACTCCGCCTCCAACAATATATTCTCGACCATCTCGACTCTCTAACCTCCATCTCACCCATCTACGCCCTAAGCATAATAACCTTCTACTTCACGGGAAGCTACTACCACCTCGCAAAACGCATCTGGCGCCTCCGCTACGTCTTCACGAAAAAGATCGACGAAAACGAAAAACGAATCGGCTACGAAGTCCTCGGCGTCCTAATGGTCCTACAAATCGCCGTCCAGGGATTCCTACACGTCCGAGACGTCTCCGCCTCCGCCAGCGCGAGCGCGAACGAGGACCAAAACGCCCTAGGAGGAGATGGGTCTGAAAATACCCCCGGTAGTTCTGCTGTTGGTCTAATCCCATCAATTCAACACCCATCAACAATCCCACTACTACCCGCCTCAACGGCCCGCTATGACCTTGAAGAAGAACCCGGTGCTGTATCTTGGATTCCGGACGGACAGCAGCGGAAATGCACGCTTTGTTTGGAAGTGTTTAAGGATCCGAGCGTGACGACTTGCGGACATGTCTTTTGCTGGACTTGTGTGCGTGATTGGGTTCGGGAGAAACCTGAGTGTCCGCTTTGTCGGCAGGAGGTTTTGTTGTCGAAGGTTTTGCCGTTGAGGGGGTGATTGATAAGCGGGGTACATAGTAGGGATTGATTGGTGTTTGGTATTGATTTTCTGTTGATATTGCGAGATTTTGTATAGTTTTTTGTGTTTTGATTTGCAATTTTTTTGCGTGTATATACATACTACTAAGTACCGTGATTGGTACTTGCTAGACTTGAGCTGGATGAATATACCCATGGCATTATACGTATACTATGTACCCCTATCCTAGAGACAGTCATAGTAGTATCAGATTATACCTAGCAAGCACTGGTAGTAGTTGTAGTAGTATCAACGATGTCTATTGTAGATATGTATATACAAAAAGTATTCACAATACATCATGATCAACCGAAAACAAAAGAAAATCGAGGGCAGTCAGTATCCCCAACTCAAAAATGCAAACAGTCACAGCAAAAAAAGCAGAACACCGCCAGATGCAAAATGCAAACACAGCTCTAAGAATCATGCAAGATAAGACTCGGACGAGACTCACTGTCCATTTCCCTGCACCTCCACCTCCTCACGACTATCCCCATCGACGCCGACATCCACATCAGCATTCCCCTTACTATCCTTCTTAGGAAGAATGATAGGCAGATTTAGTTCCGCATGTGCAGGACGAGGCGGCATAGGTCTCATCGCAACCCGTTTCGCCTCCATAACCCCAAACAAACAAATACAAGCAAAAGGATCCGTAGCAGCATCTGTAAACCTAAATCAGCACAGTTCAATCCAACCAATCCAATCTCGCACTCTCAGCTCTCGTCCGGGAGCTAGGGCTAAGTAAAAAAAAAAAAAAAAAAAAAAAAAAAAA
>KB644873.1:28584-227703 GCA_000347475.1 Penicillium paxilli ATCC 26601
AAAACTCACACTGAACCTGCCGATAACTCAAAGGCCTCGCCCAATCCCCACACCGAACATCCTCAGATTTCTCCAACGGCAACCCAAAATGAAACGCAACCTGCTCAGCAAGACTGACAAGACGCTTATTAACCAGTCCCGGCCTAACCAATCCAAACCGGACCAGTTTAAAAAGATGACTCAATTCAAACAAAGATCTCGAATCAATTCCCAGAAACTTCCTTAACCGCGTTGCATCGGCTTTAATCGACACGCCTACTTTCGTAATAGACTCATCCTCAAGGATAAGTTTCAATGAAGGTGGGACGAAATCGTCGATTGTTCGTGCAGGTTTGAATAGCGCGACGTGAAAGAGCGCGATGCGGGATTCGTTGGCTAATTGGATAAGACTGAGATTATTCTGGATGGTGTCTGTAGCACTTGCTTGGGCTTTCCATTCCAGGTCGAAGCCTAGGACTTTGGAGTTATCTTTTAGGAAGAGTTTGGAGATTTCTTCGCTGCTTTCTAGGGTTCGGCAGTAGTGGACGGTTGGCTTTTGGCCGTTTGGGCCGCGCTGGGAGGTGTGGGTCCAGAATTGGTTGGTGGTTGTGCTGGAAGATGTTGATGGGTCTTGTTGGATCTGGGGGATATAATCTGTAGCGATAGCGTCCTTAGGAGAGTCATTTTCGGTAGTTTCGTTGGTGGGTTCGCTTATGCTGTCGGTTCTGCTGTTCAATGGAGTAGCAGCAGTGGTATACCTCCTTTTGGAAGAACCGGACTGGAATGCTGATTGAGAATTGAGAGCGGTAGGAGGAATCGCGTCCGGTCTCTTCCCAGGATGTTTCCTGTCCACGAAGTTTTGATATCCACTCGGCTTGGAACTAGAGTTTTCCGCAGCTGTAGAGTTTCCCTTTCGTGAATGCTTCCCTCTTGTATCGTTCGTTCCGGGCTTCTGTTTCTCAATATCGACAGCACTTTGTTCGCCGCGAACTGGGCTACCCTTAGCTGAACTGTCAACACCCTCGTCGGCCTTTGCCTCGAGCTGCAGCTTGCTCTTTTCTGCAGACTTATGCTTAGGCTTCCTGCGATTGGAAGAACCCGATTCAGGCACAGAAGGACGAATTCTCCCCTTCCGCTGCGTGACAAATCCCAAATCCATAGCCCTAGCACGAGTCTCAAGAATTCGTCTCCTCTCAGCATTAACCAGACTATCCTGCCAGCTTTGCCACGTCCCCGAATTAGCACCCTTAGACCACTCAAATGCTCTCCTCGGGATCCAAGCAGATTGAACCAGCGAGGCAAACGTGAGAGACCAATCTTTGAACCGGGAATAATCTTGACTGAGTGGATTAGGAACAACAAAGAGACCACTCTCTTGAATCTCGTTCGGCAGATCGAATTTCGCAAGCCTCCTTTCCAGTCCAAGTCGAAGCCAATTAATGGATCTGTAACTTGCAAGCTCTTCGAGTAGATCTTGTCGATTTGCTCGGATCTTTCCAACTATTTTCCACAGCGAGGTTTTATAACGCTCCTTCTCGACGGATTCAATTTTAGACCACAATGGTCCTAATTGACCCGTAAATGTCCCGAGAAGATATCGAGACTCGTTGAGAAGAACGTCGCAATGTTTCACTTGAATGAAAAATGGCGCCATGATATCTAGCTGTCGCCAATACATGTCCATTTCGGGTGACTGGGCCGAAATCCCGGGCTTCCATCTGCTCATGTATAGTGTTCGTATCCGACTTGCCTGCAAAAGAGGACGTTTCTCAAGTTTCCGTCTCGCAGCGATATGAAACTTATCATCAAACAAGATAGCAGAGATAGGATCGAAATCAGGTGGTGGCAGCGGACCAGGCGCCTTTGTGATATCCCACAGTTCCGACATTCGGAGAGGATCGTGCCTTTTCTGACTATTAAGCCAGGCATAGCGGTGCTGGTGTGTTGCACCGGAATACTGAATCTCATGCAGTCCGAGATTCTCATAATGCCGTCTGAACTTTGGTCCCAGACCACGGCAATCCTGGATAATATCTAGTAAATTTGCCTTTGCAATGCGACCTTTCTCTTTTAAGGTCATATATCGGAGTTGAAGATTTGCAGAGTAATTCAGCAGACCGTCAATATGTGCTCTAGCCACATATCGGGGCGAAAGGAATTCCCGTTGCAACTGGTTCCGTATATCGAATGTAGCACGTTGGGAGTGCCGAACAAGTACAGCACTTGCGGCTACTCGCAATTGAGTGATTTCACGAACGGATCGAGATACTTGTTGAGTTAAGTGTGGAATACCACGGAATACTATTCTGCAATACTGGTGTTCCAATTTTTGGCAAACCCTGTTGCTCTGCTGTACTCGGTCCCCAAGTTGACCGACCAGCACTGAAATTACGTCGGAGTACTCCTCTTGAAACTGCCAAGTGATCCTAGCACAATCTGAGATATGATCGTCGAGGTGTGCCCATTTCAATTCTAGAAACTTCGTGCTTAGTCGGGGAAGGTCGAGCGAAAACACCTTGCTCGCCATTCGATCAATCTCACGCAGTTGTGCCGGGTTCAAAGGCTTCGGAGGAGGGGGCGGAGGTGCTCTTCGTGACCTGATAAGTCCGCTAAGATCAGTCTTCGCCGGTATGGGCCGTTTCTCCGGGCGTGTTCGAGTTGCTCTATAGCGCGGGGTGGGTTGTGGTGGCTGTTCTTCCTCGTCATCTTCGAATTTGATCTTTTGAGAACAAGTATTGGAGAATGGTCGAGCAATGCGAATGTCATTTATACTAGTACGCGAATTATGCCGTTTCCTCAACTGGATGGGACTTGGGCGAGGCTTTGCATGGAGTGTGGAATATTCAACCCTGCGAAGAAAACAGTGTCAGCCAGTTGCCACGAACACCAACACGAAGACGAACTCCGGACATTCAAACACGAAGCACATACCTTGAACTGCAGCAATACAACCCGACTGAGCTCCTACACCTACGACCCCCGACACTGTAACGAACCGCCGAAACATTCCACCTCCGCATGCTGCAGAGCAAGCATAATGGTCTGCGAGGCAATGGTATTTAAGATTGTCACGACACAGAATGTGCTGGACCAGATCATATATAAGCAATTCCAATTTTCCAATTCACCGGAGAGACATTCCAAGCTGTGAGGTGTAAGTTATAAGCTCCAAGATGCAAAGTGAAGTGAAGCTGTAAGTGTAAGTGTAAGTAGCTCTTTCCGTGCGGAGTTGAAGCGGGCAACAAAGAAGGTGCGCAGGCGGTGAGCATGCACACTATACCTAATCGGGACTAGCTCAGTCTCGGAACGGGAGAATCAGATAATCCAGAGAGAGAGAATCGCAGTTTCCCCAACTTTTGTATATCTTCAGGTCCACCGGAACTTCAAGAAACATCGAATTCTCCCTTTTCTCTTGCTTACATTCATTGAGGGAATCCATATTTCATAAACAGACACACACACACAGATACAGACATATCCATTGCATACACGATGGCCTCTCAGCTCCTACCTCTCGGTAAGTCATTATCACCCCACCAACATGAGCTGTCCCCCACTAACCCTTGAATAGAGCTTATCGACAAGTGTGTTGGCTCCCGGATTTGGGTTGTGATGAAGGGTGACAAGGGTATGTTTGGTCATGTCATCAAATTTCGAGGGAGAGGAGCTCCGCGGAACTAACCTGAGCTTCAGAGTTCTCTGGCACTTTGCTCGGATTCGACGACTACGTCAGTGAGTATCCCTTGTTCCTATGTATACCATCAAGTGGAATAGAAATGATGCTGACAATTGAATGTATAGACATGGTTCTGGAAGACGTGACTGAATTGTGAGTCTTGTCTGGATCTGCCTAGACTGTCCTAGTGGCGATTGGCACTGGCACTGGCAATGGCAGTAGCAATTGGTGATACGCGACTAACCCAGTCTTAGTGACTACACTGGTGCCCAAATTAAGCTCCCCAAGCTCTTGCTGAATGGCAACAACATCTGCATGGTATGTTCCTATCCACTCTTTCCCCTTTGATTGTTCGATGATCGCCCATACTGACCCTTACAGTTGATCCCTGGTGGAGAAGGCCCTACTGCCGGTAGCGCATAAGCGAGCCAGCTTCCGCGCGATAACGAAAAGAAATTTGTGTTCATGATACCAAACGCAATGCTATGAAAATCAATAGAATTTAATTGTTCAACCAAACTATTCATTCCAGAGATCTGTCCAAAACCAGGGCCAAAACAAAGGCCAACATTTGGCAAATCATCCCAAGTGGACATCGCCGATGTCTTGGACGCGGCGGTGTCCGACAGCACCAGTACCTCGCTTATCACCCAACACGAGCATCCCGGGGTATAGTTACCAGCAAACAAAGTGACTTTCGTCCCTGACAGCTCCAACCCCCAGAGCTAGCTACTAGCTACTAGCTAGATAAATGTCTCACATATCTCCCGCCGAGCATGTTAGCACTGCTACGTAAAATATGTGGAAGCTACACTAGAATATCTCAGGGTAAGCCTAAGCCTAAGCCTAACTCAAGCCCGTCGCCAACCCAAGAAATTGAAAAAAAGCAGGGTCGTCTCTGCAGCCCTTGGCGCGCCGTCCCGCGACACCCTGACCTCGACCAACCCTACGCCCTGCCCTCCTATCACCTATCAGCACATAACACCATTCCAAGCCAAGTACCCCCAAGTGCACTATTGTCAGCCAATATCAGCCATGGGGTATGCACAGGATGCCCCGGATATACACTTACATATGATCGAGAGCTAGAAGTAAATTGGGGCCAGCTTAGCGGCGGATAGAAACGGATTTCGAGGAAACTCAGGGCTTGCTTGTGAACTCTTTGTCCTGTCCCAGTATTCTCTACCTGATACCTGATAACCGGTAACCGGTAGCCGGATATTGAGCTAATTTTCCAGCACAGCCACGTAGTAGTAAATGTAGCGTTCCACACTGGTTACGGAGACGAAATATCGCATACTGTATGCTTTGTAGATGTGGATATCGATATGGATAGTATGCCAGTGGATATGGAGGTGGATGTGAGAATGCGGGGTTTAGTCTAGAACGTGTACACTACACTGGCAGTGTCAGTGGAGTAGAATGAACTCATCAACTCCATTTCCCCAGACTTTCCACTTCCCTCAACCAAATGCCCCAGTTCCACTTCTCCAAAAAAAGCCAGACATAGTCAGGATGGATCATGGATGCATGCATCTACCCCAACGCTCGCCCCGTACATACCTAGGTACATACGTGGACTGAACGACACTAATTGCGGCACCTAGCCAGCTCCCGGTCCGGGGACGAAGATCATCACCATGTTAGACGAAGGTCAGACTTCTGAGAAGACTGGGGAACTTGAACTGAACCGGGCCGGAATGGGCATGTATTAGATTAGATTTTGAAAGCGGAGATTTATGCATGTCTATGAGACTGAAACAGGCGAGCTAAGGAAGTGGTGTCTGATTTTTGATATTTGGATTAGGAACTTTGTAACTGGCAGTATGTATCATACTATAGCAACGGAAATTTAGTTAAGGAGTCTCTCGTAGAGGGGAATATTATTAGCTAGACAAATTCCAGAGTTTAGAACTCATTACGCAAGAAATCCCCAAAAAATAAAAGAAAATAAAGAAATAAGAGATAAACACCAGTTCACGAGCTCATCAGTCCGCGCTGTCCAGTGGTCTTTATTTACCGCCAGCAACCACTATAATAATCACGAATATCGCCACTTAGCAATTAGTAGACAAAATCAGACAAATAATTCGCGCAAAATAGCCCATAAACACACTGTTACACACAAATAGCCTGAATCCAAGCAAGACCTGCCCGCCTCATCTACAACTAATTCAATTCGTCATGCTCAGCCGTGTGGACATAGACTAGACTAGACTAGACTAGACTAGACAGATCAGACCTAGAGAGAGTGTGTTAGGCAAACCGAATTACCCCAGATCAGCAAGTCCGAAACCTGGGGCGAAAATCGCCTCTTTTTCGAACAAAAGAGTGGAAAAGAGTGGAAACTGTTAGGTAACAAGTTTGCAATTCCCCCGCATTTTGCGAACGAAGAAGTCTAAAATGACATTTGAGTGGGACAACTCTAAAGCGACCGGGAGGAGAGGAGATTCGCTTGGATATGTACGGGGTAGAGTGGAAATGAGATAAGATAAAACAGAAAAAGAAGAAAAAAGAAAAGAGAGTTGGAAAATAGGGGAGATGATTATGGTTGTTTTTTGTTGAAGGGTTTTGTGTGGAGGGTTAGGCAGACATGATTATGCCCTGTACGGAGTAGACTTGGACAATATGGTGGAATAATCTCAGCTAAATGGGTATTTTCTGCATCCTGTCAGTATTCAAGGTCTATTTAATATCCAGAATCATTAGAATAGAATAAACAGATACTAATAGCGAACAAATAAATTTACCCGAGTCAAAAGAAAGACTCCTAATAAACCACCAAATGACCTCCATCACCAATAACTACGCCATACACATCACCACTAACACCAAGTAACAGACACTCACATCCATCAAACAACAACTTGCAAACCGAATCAAATCCTTCAGCCTTGGCCCCCTACAAAGGCAATGCTCGCCCGAGGGGACCACGCGCACAACCAGCCCCGATGCTACCGTGGCTATCAGTTCAACGCGAGTAGCCAGTAACAGCGACATCTGGGCGCCATCAGAAAAAGGGGTGGCGGTCGTGGCTGAAAGTCAAGCATCGCGCGCAAAGTCTGAGATGAGTCGGGCGCTGGAATTCGCCGCATCTGATCACGATCACGGTCACGATCACAGCTGGCCTTGCCTTTACCTGGCATGACCTGGGACCAGTTCTGACTGGCGTTGAGGGAGAGTAGGGATACTGTACAAAGATGGCGCATTCTACTGTACGTCTGATTATGATCAGGGTCAATCTAGATGGATCTCTGCTCTGTACAGTGTAAAAGTTCCAGCCCCCAGGTTCGTTCTGATAAGGGATTCTGGCATGTTCGTGGAATCAGCCCGACAACGCCTATCTGAGCGATCAAACTCCAGCCCCAGAGCCACCTCATGATCAGCTCTAGATCCCGTTTGATCGATTGCCACACGTCCAGCTAGCTAGATGCCTGCAGCGATGTTCTGGAAGGTATGGTGTTCGGTCGTACGATCTACAGGGCGCAATCGAGCGAGATCAGGCGTCTCACCTCACCACATCTTCCCCTTCACATTCACATTCATATTCGCATTCACATTTTCCATATACGGTATTCCCTCCCTGTACTTACTCCGTAGACCCCAAAAGGTCTCCACAAGCGCATGGACCGAGTAAAGCAAGTACAACAAATCAGCTCGCATAGCTAAATAGTTCCTAACAAGCGAGTCTTGGGTAGTCTTGGGAGATTCGAGAATTAGGGGGGGGTCAAATGTCTGGGCGTCTGGGCATCGGACAAATATACGAAGAATATCTTGAAACTTCCAAAAAAATAAAATCGAAAAATAAGTTCGAATCGAAAACAGGGTCAAGATGGATGGCCTTTGATGAAACCATGCCGCGTGATAGTGATACGAGATGAGACGCGCGGGGATGGAGAGGGAGATGGACTAGACTAGACTAGACCTTTGTTTCTCGCTGAATCTTTGGTTTAACATTGGTTCTACCGTTGTTCCATGCATATCAGCAGAAGCAAAGACAGCAGTGATGGGACGAATAGACGAATCACGGGTATCGGCGGAAACCTGGAGAGGGATTGAGCATTGAGCATTGCGTGGAATATTCTATTTTATTTTCCTGGATGAGTATTGGGTGAGTTGCCAGTGCCTCGGCCGGGCAAGTTGGCATTTACCACGAGGGACGGCCTCGGGAACATCCAAGACCCTGAAGAACGGAAATCGGGGCATCGGTAAACGAGACGAGGAAGTTGAGCGTGACATTTCCATCTCGCTAAGAGAATGCAATTTGAAGTGAACTGAAGCGAACTTGACTTGTGTCTATTCTACTCCGTACTCCGTACGTCTATTCCTATTCCTATTCCCACCGCTAGCCTCGTAGTCTACAGAGTACAACAGCCTGAGACCTCCAGCAGACCTGCTGGAAATCCTCCCACTTCCACCTTCCAGATGGAGAATCTAAAATTGCACACCCGTACGCACTCTCCAGTACACTCTACTGCGCCCAACGGATCCCCGTCGGGAAGCCATCCCATAGGCAAGGGGGCTGATTGCGGGCTGAAAGGAAGTGCTTATCCCGTCCAGCCGCCACCAACCATGATTTGACCGATTGAACGGGGGCATGTTACTAACCTGGGTAGACTTGGGAATTCGCAAGCGAGTGATTGGAAGAAATGAAAGGGAAAGAAAGTTAGAAAGTTCCCTTTGTCTTTGTTTATGGCCGAGTTCAGACCAGACCAGACCCACTCCCTTTCCCCCATCCGAGTCCCATGGGAATTAGCCCCATCTTTTTTCCTCCTGCTATGTACCATATGGTTACTATGTACGGAGTACCCCCCCCTTGACCTTGACCTTATCAGAGTCATCAGCCAATGTGGTTGGAGCATTGCAGGTCGGTGATTGGGCCAAGATCGCCTATCGCTGAAAGTGCGGAGAGGCGGCCGGATGGAGACTAGTGGCGGGCACGATCCTTGTCTTTCTGCAGTTCAACTTTCTACTTGAGATGTGGCGGTGGAAGATGCTGCAGTGGAAGGAAAAGAAGAAGAAGAAGCTGAGAAAGGGTGAGGCATACTCTGGACTCTTGGTACTGATGAGAGGAAAAGATAGATGCAGGGTCGTACCGGGATATGCCCAGGTTCTAGCCTAACGGAGTCCGTTTGAACGATGGAAACACCCTTGGCAAGCTGGACCAGGATGGAGTGTATCGGCCATGCCGGGGGTCACGGTTCAAGTTGGGATCGTCCCGTTCTGACAGACAGAATCACGCGAGTGATAGGAGAGAATGGGTGGCGGATTCAAGACTAGTGCGAACAAAGTCCGAAACAGTGAACTTGCTTGCTCTGGTGGATTCGGGTCCACTGTGGGCAATTCTTATCGAGGAGTCTGGAGATAATAGATATCATGATATCTCAGGTATAAGGTAACCATAATTGATGCTGAACAGCTAATAATGGAGATACTTGAGGTTTTACAGGAATAGGCTCAACATCAACATCAGCATCAACACTAAATAATTCTCCAATACTATTCCTTAAATTAGACAGGTTTTCTCTAAGAATACAAGCAAAGCAGAATATACCCCGTTAAATATGGATCCAACCTAATTAACCCCCGAACTCTCGTCAGCGCCAAGGGGATCTCACTGGATCACTCGATGTCTGCCAACTCTAGCATCGACTCGACTCGGACCACCTTTTTGTCCCCAAGCGCCGTATCAGTGGCAATCATTGGCCAGATCCTTATTCTCCAAAGAGGTGACCGTGAGAAATACCAAATCATAATCCCTGGCCTCGCCTTTCGCCCATATTTAAATCAAACTGTCTCCCCCAATTCCCTCGCCCTCCTCTTCCTTTTGTAGCCTCGGCCCTCCCTCTCCCCCTTTCCCTTCCTCTCTCTTTCACTTTGCTCTCTTGAGAGTAGAAGCTGAGAAGTGGTCAATACTAGTTCCGACCAGGGTAGACTAAATTCTAGATCCTCCCTAACCCTTACCCCAATACCCTCACTGCCACCCCGCTCTGGTTTGCTTTGGATTTCTATTTCTATTTTATTATTATTCCTCCCATAACAACCATCCATCATGGATGAAAAGAAATTCGAGGAGAAAACAGTCCAAGCGGGCTCGGACCATTTACCAGTCTATGGAGACTCCCAGCCCACCAAGGGTAGTCTCGGCCAGCGATTCATCGACAGTTTCAAGCGTGACCCCAATGCTCGCGTTACAGGCGGTCATGCAGAGGGCGCCGATGGATCTGGTTTCGATGTCGAGGGTGCTGCAGCTAATACTGCCAATGCCCCTCTGCAGCGTCGTCTGAAGGGTCGTCATTTGCAAATGATTGCTATTGGTGGTTCAATTGGTATGTTTCTCTCTCTCCACGCAGTTTTCACTATCTTCATGATGTTCCTTGTTAACTTTATCAGGTACTGGTCTCTTTGTCGGTTCCGGTTCTGTCCTTGCAACCGGCGGTCCTGCATCTCTGGTGATCGCCTACTGTCTTATTGGTGTCATGTTATACTGCACGGTTCACGCCCTGGGTGAAATGGCCGTTCTGTTCCCCGTCGCTGGATCTTTCTCTCACTACTCTACTCGCTTCGTTGATCCCGCCTGGGGTTTCGCTATGGGCTGGAACTACGCTCTACAGTGGCTGGTTGTGTTACCTTTGGAAATTGTCGCCGCGTCTATCACAATCGATTACTGGAATCCCGGCGTGTCAAATGCGGCTTGGGTTGCTATTTTCTGGGTGATGATCGTTACGATTAACTTGTTCGGTGTCCGTGGATACGGTGAGGCCGAGTTTGTTTTCTCTATTGTCAAGGTTACTGCTGTGGTTGGGTTCATGTATGTTTTGTCACTCCATCCTGAGCTACTATACGACGGTATAGTAACACGAGAACTTACTAACCCTCTCCTTCTTACAGCATCCTCGGAATCATCCTGAACTGCGGTGGCGGCCCCGAAGGTGGCTACATTGGTGGAAAATACTGGCACGATCCCGGCGCATTCAACAACGGTTTCAAGGGTCTCTGCAGTGTGTTCGTCAACGCTGCCTTCGCCTTCGCTGGAACTGAGCTGGTCGGTCTGGCTGCTGCCGAGACTGCCAACCCTCGCAAGTCTCTCCCCACCGCCATCAAACAAGTGTTCTGGCGTATCGCTCTATTCTACGTCGTCTGTCTGACCCTCGTCGGTCTCCTGGTCCCCTACACAAACGAGAAGCTGTTGAGTGGTTCTTCCTCCGCCGATGCTAAGGCCTCCCCCTTCGTCATCGCCATCGAGAACGCCGGTATCAAGGGTCTTCCCTCCGTGATGAACGTCGTTATCATGATTGCCGTGCTGTCCGTCGGTAACTCTTCCGTCTACGGATCCTCCCGTACTCTCGCTGCCCTGGCCGAACAAGGTCAAGCTCCTCGCTTCCTGTCCTATATCGACCGCAAGGGTCGTCCAATCTGGTCAATCGTCGTCGCCTCTTCCCTCGGTCTACTCTGCTTCCTCGCTGCATCCGACAAGCAAACCGACGCCTTCAACTGGATGATGGCTATCTCCGGTCTCTCCTCAATCTTCACCTGGGGCTCCATCTGCCTCTGCCACATCCGTTTCCGCCGAGCCTGGGCTGTACAGGGCCACAGCCTGAAGGAACTCGCCTTCCGCTCCCAACCGGGCGTCAT
This sequence comes from Penicillium paxilli ATCC 26601, assembly GCA_000347475.1. Taxonomy (NCBI): domain Eukaryota; kingdom Fungi; phylum Ascomycota; class Eurotiomycetes; order Eurotiales; family Aspergillaceae; genus Penicillium; species Penicillium paxilli. The sequence goes on from KB644873.1 coordinate 39,875, forward strand.
TGGCTCCTGGATCGGCTTCGGCTTCAACTGTCTCGTCCTCATCGCTCAATTCTGGGTCGGCTTTGCTCCTGTCGGATACGGCGAGAAGACATCCGGCGAGCGCGTCGAGTCTTTCTTCCAATCTTACCTCGCTGCCCCCATTGTTATCCTGTTCTACGTCCCATATAAGTTCTGGTATAAGACCAAGTTCGTCCGATCCCGTGATGTCGATCTCACAACTGGTCGTCGGGATCTGGATGTTCAACATTTGATTGAGCAGGAACAGGCTGAGCAGGCTGCTTGGCCTGCTTGGAAGAGATTCTATAAGCTTTTCTGCTAGATGTGGGGTTGTTGTTTGTGATTAGCCGATCAGTCTTAACCTTAGCGTTAGCTTTGAGGTTGGGGTTGAGGGTTGTTTTTGTATACTGTTAGCTTTTGGCTTTTTTTGCCTTATTCATCTTCCATCTTCGATGTCTTATGACCTTTGCGATGACAGATACCATAATCAACTTGAAGAATATCTCATTTATTTTCACTTTCACTTCACTTTCACTGGTAGCTGTTAGCATACGTACTCGTCCACCTGGGCACTTCAATTGTTCAAGGTAGAACACTCTTCCATCGAACTTTCATACTTTCAAGTAGGGCTGAATGCATGCGTGTCATTTGACTGGAAGCGAGTCTCGCACTCTTATATACTTCTGGAATACGCCGTTCAGCCGTTCAGGCCCACGTCGCCGATCCCTCGAGCCTCCAGACTTGGCGTGTGTTCACATCTGGGGCTGTCTACAGGTGTAAGGAGATTACAAGTGGATTCTACAGTAATATGAAGTTAGTTTGTATGGCCCCAAGAGAGAAAAGCGTGGAGGACACGCAGCAGTTTAACTGTGTGGTGTAAGAAATTATATAGTCCATTACTGCTGCATACACCAAATACCTACAAGTATACTCGACATCTCTGTGTAACTATATCAGTATACATACATTCTAATTATTTTTCCAACATTAATTACACCTATAACATCACAACTGCACTCAATATAATCCACTCTGCACTCCCCCCAACCAAACCAGACTTTTTCCGACCCCAAAAATAGCCTGGACTGCTAGTGTTGTGGAGCCAGCAAGGCTGTGTATGGTCCATGTACCGGTAATATTACAAGCCACCTGACGAACTCCAACTTCCAACTTCAACTTGAACTTCTTCTTCTTCTTCTTTCTGACTTGACTCCCTCTGACATCCTACCCCTTGTTTCTTGTGAAACCTGTCCCCCGCCCCCCCTTTTTTCTTTTTTCTCCTTTTGTTCGTGGCACTGCTTGTTTTCGCCCTGACACTCTCTCATTCTTCCATTCACTACTTTTGAAACAGCCACCTCGGGCGCTTACCGTGCCGCGCGACTCGCATTCCCCGGTCTTCTCAAAGGCCCCCTCAAAAACCCACTTGACTTCAGTCACTACCCCGGTATGCCAATTCGTTCTGGTTTCGCAGTCATCGCCAAACACAAACCGTCAAACCACATACTGATTTCCATCCCGTTGAAGACTGGCCCCAGTCTAGCGCACATTCCTCCCAGAGTGGGTTTAGCTCCAGCCCCGACAGAGCTGAACTTTCGGCCTCCACCCTGAGCTTGTTCTTTTTTTGGGGAGGTTTTTTTTTGTTGAACCAACTCGACTCGACTCGACACACCTTCGCTTGATCTAATCTTCCAATTCTTCCCACTCCCTCGAATTCAATCCGCATCGCCTCAATACAACTCGTTCCCTCCCCCGTTTGACAATCGCTCAGTCCCCCCAGTTTCTGTTCAAGCGCGCTACCCGTCAGCGTCGGCTCGGTAATAATGCCAGGCTTCGCGGACTCATTCTGGACCCCGGATTACGCCACCGGCCTCGGGGTTCTCTATGGGAAATTGCAACAGGGCGTCACGGAGAACAGACAGATATTGACGATCGCGTCGCTGCGCGCGGATGCGGAGGAGCAGTATGGTCTTCGCATGGGGGAGATTGCGCCGAGTGTGGATCGCATGACTGGGTCGGGATTTGGAAAGGATGATGGTGCGAGTGTTAGAAAGGTATGTCGCATTGTGTGATGGAATGGAATGGATTCGTTGATGACTAGCTCTGGCTCTGGCCCTGACGTTGTCCCTGACGCTTTCGCTTTCGCTTTGATGAAATGTGGCTAATTGGTGCTTCCCCGGGTATAGGCATATGAAGGTGTTCGGACAGAAATGGTCGAAGCCTCTCGCAATCACCAGAAAATCGCAAGCAATATCCGAGAACTAGTTGTCGCACCCTTCCGCCGATGGTGCGATGGTCATGATTTCCGCGTTCAAGCCTCGCATGATAACCTCCAAGCCCGAATCAAGGAACACTCGAAGCAGGTGGAGGTTGTGAAGAAGCTCCGGAGTCACTACTTCAACAAGTGCCGTGTAGTTGAGGATCTAGAGGAGGAGAACAAACTTGCATTCCAAGATCCCGAATCAAGCCCGAAGAATAAGACGACGCCGAAGATTGTGCTGCCAACTGAAGAAGAGCCCGAGGAGGAGGAAGAGCCGGTTGAGCTGGGAGATCGAGTCTATCCACCTGAAGAAATCAAAACGCTCTTGCTGCACATGCTCAACAACATCAAGCTGGGCGAGTCAAAGGTGCCGATCATTGGAACCTATCAGAATACCTCGACGGGTGCAGATATCGTCGAGTACCTTCAGAACCACATGGGTGCTACTAACCTCGCCCACGCGGAGCGTCTTGGTCAGGATCTGGTCGACAATGGCTTCCTTCGTTTGATCGGAAACATGGGCAACACCTTCGCAAACAGCTCAAAGATGAACTACCAATGGCGCCCGATAGTTTTCCAACTCACCGGAATCCCAGAAAAGAAGAAACCCTTGATGCGCGTCACCTCTGTCGCTTCCAGCGAAGATGGCAGTGGTAGCGAGTCTCCGATCGCCTCTGTCTCTGAAATGATTGCTGGCTGGAACCCACTGAACAACCCCTATCCGAACGAGAGTCCCGCCGAGAAGCTGCGACGAGAGGCCACCGAGGCTGACGAGCGCTACAAGGGAGCGATCCGCCGACTGGATCAGATTCGATGCCGCCTAGAGGAGGAAGTTATCGATAACCTGCGATTCATGGAGCAGTGCGAACTGGATCGTCTAAAGGCTATCAAGGCTGTTGTGCTTGATTTCTCTGGCGCCATCAGCAACGTCATTCCTAACCTCCAGAGCACCGTCGATAACATGATGCTGTACCAAGAGACGATCCAGCCTCTGGGCGATCTGCGTTATCTTCTGGAGAACTACCGCACTGGCGGTTTCGTTCCTCGCGTGCAGGCATATGAGAACTACTACGGTTCTGTAGAGGGTGAGCTTGATCTGGTCGACTCGGCAGAGCTAAAGCGATAACTAACTTTCCTTAGAACAAAATTTCGGCGTCGATCTCGAGGCTCGGGCTCGAGTTGACCGTAAACGTGTTCCCATCCTGGTGACCACCATTCTCACATACCTGGATAACCGTAAGTTCAGCCCCCGCGAGACGAACTGCAATGCTGTTTATTATATTGTATTTGAAACTGACTTTCCCAGAATATCCTGAACTCGAGGGTGACGAGGCTCGCCGGGGCATCTGGCTTCACGACTCTTCTTTAACCACCATCCATCAGCTGCGTAACGCCCTGAATAACAGCAAGGTGGATTACCGCGAAATTCTGCCTAAATTTGAAATACCCATCGTTGCTAGCGTTTTGAAATTATACCTTCTTGAATTGCCAGGTATGCACTTGTTCACGACCTCGTTCTCCGACGAGGACACTACACAAAGACTCTGGCTAACCACTTTTAGACTCCCTTGTTTCTTCTCAAGTCTACGAAATCGTCAAGACTATCTACTCGACTACTGCTCATGAGACCACGGAAGAGGGACGGATCAAGGTCCTGCAAAGTACCCTTGGCCAACTCCGTCTCGTCAACATCGCCACGCTTGATGCCATTATGACCCACTTTACACGCCTGCTTGACCTGACCTCAGCCGACGAGCAGTACACCACTGCACTGGCTCAGAATCTTTCCGCCTGCGTGTTGCGTCCTCGCATTGAGAGCAGCCTGACCATGGACGAGCGTCACAGCTACCGATTGATCCGCGACCTGTTCGCTCACAAGGACGTGATCTTCGGCGAGCTGAAGCGTCAGTCCAGTGCATTGGGAATTTCCTCGTCCTCCAGCCGCCCTCGCGCAATCAGCACCGACGAGAGCAACCGCCGCGCAGCAATGGAAGCCCGCCAACGCGCCATCGCCAACAAGAGCCGCGCCACGAGTCCCGCGCCTCGTGCCCGACACCGCCGTGACCGGTCAAGCGGTGCTTCTGAATCCACCCGTTTCCCAATCAACGTCACAAGCCCACAAGAGCGTCGTCCTCCCGTCCGCACTAGCCTAGACGTTCCATCAGAGGCCGCATCAACTGAACAAGCCGCAGAAATCACAGCCGAGGAAGTCGAAATCGCAACAGCCATGAACGGAACTGGTGTCGTTGAGTCTCCAAGCGATATTCCAGAGTCCGCGACCATCGACTCTACCGGCTCTGGCTCTCCTAGCCCTCCCTTGCCAGACACAGCTTCCGACGGCTCGCCGACACCAACACCTACGCCCGCCCCTACATCTTCTGAGTTCGACAAGCGAAGCTCCATCCCTCGCTCTGCCGGTCTCAAATCCCGCAAGCCGGGTCTCGGCAGTCTTTCCAACTTCCCGACCAACCCTACCGGGACGGATAGCAACCGGAGTAGTATCGTCGAGGAGCCTAAGGGCGTGACGCTGGAAGATAAGCCTATGGACGACTAAATCGGTACATGCCGCATCTCATCCCATCACGACTTTTTAAAATAGGGATGATCCGACGAAGAAAATCGAATTTCTTTTCGTTTTGCAGTTTCGAATCACGACTCAACACGGGGTTCTTTCTTCTTTCTTCTTGTTCTTGTATAGATCCATTTCAGCCCCCAGATTCTGGCTTCGCTCGTCGTCTTCTAGTTCGAGTCATGGCTTTGGACGAGGCTGGACCCGGACATAAGTATATCCATTAGGGCTTACGCATACATATCCATACCCTACCATATTGTTTCAAGTTTTCTTTCTCTCTTCTTTCTCTTTCTATTCCTCTTTCTTCTTCTATTTCTTATTGCGCTTCGAGGTTTTTGTTAGGATAGGATAGGACACTGTACAGCCCGCGCCATGTCTTGTTTCTTCTTCTTCTTCTTCTTCTTGTTTTTGGGGCTGTGTATTAGGTTGGATTGGGTTGGTATGATATGGAACTAGGACTTTGTTAAATTATTCCGCCTTGGTCCTTTCTTCCTTCTATTTTCTTCTCTCTCTCTCTCTCTCTCTCTCTCTCTTCTTTTGTATGCAGTCTATCCCTCTTGGATTGGAAGGGTCCCACCCCCAGCCCCATTCATGCTCTCTTGCATCTTGCGTTTGTAGGTATCTCTGTATGTATATTTCATTTTCATTCTCGTCCTACGGACGGGCTAAGTATTGCAAGGTGCATTCTTGTACGGATCTGCTTGGTAGAGTGTTACTCAAGCTTGCCAAATATCAACAACCAACAACCTCATTTTCATCACAACTCTGTACAAACGATACATCTAGTAGACCATGGCGAGTAAATATCAACCAACCACACCATCCCCAATCTCCGAGTCTGACTCTGAGTAGCTATAGGTCACCTTCCACGGTTACTCGGTGCAAGTATTCACTTGGACAGCTCCTGTTACCTTAATGTCTAATATCCACAACCTTTAATTAAGCTTTTAGAAACCTTATCCTTCTCTTCCAGTTTTTTATTCTCAACTTCCCTCTTCTCTCATGTTCTTTCTCTTCACTCTAATCAATATTACCATCGGATCAACGTCGCGGCAAGTGGCCTTTCTTGTTCACGTTTCAACAGCGTGTACCAACATGATAGAGGTTCCGTGAGCAAGTTAGCAATGTAAACAATTCTGAATATTCATACATCGCCAGGACAATTTATCTTCATCATCATATTATCTTTCTCTTCTTGTTCAATCCTAGCACCGCAATAACTAAAATTGCAATTGGAAGCCATCGTCAAAGGGTCAAAAGTTCCTGCACCCTTCTGGCCGAGTCTCTGATTCGAATATTTTATTAGGTGATCTAGAGGGATCTAGGCGTGATTGATCGCGACAATTATTTTCAAATCTGATTTGAACCAATCAGATCATTGTAGTGTTGGAATTGTGTTCTGACTTATACCGAGAGCAGGCTAAAAAGTGCCAGGTACAGGTACACATCCACCCCATCAAATTATAACTCGAAGGCTCCAAGTATTCAAACGTTATACATCTTTTTTGTCCCGTCATTTTCGGGCTCCGATCCCCGTGGAGCTTAGTAACTGCCAGTCAGCCTACCTACATAGTACTAGTATGAGGGTACACATTAATAAAGCGGAATGCTTCCGGAATCCGAGCCGCTCCGATATGGATCACTTATAAATCACATCATGCACTACATCGGGAATGTCCCCCACCTAGTCATCACCCCCACTTCTACTATATTTAATGCTTTGTATCCCACTTAACCATCAGGCTCTCGATTGATTTATTCTCACAATATAGCTATCCTCAAATTACGCAAAAATGGTTCTCAAGCTGCACGGATTCCCTCTTTCTACCTGCACCAACCGGGTGCGCCTCGCATTGGAGGAGAAGGGTGTCCAAGTCGAGTTCATCCCAGTTGATCTAGCGAAGGGAGAGCAGAAGTCCGAATCATACATTAATGAGCTTCACCCATTCGGCAAGGTTCCTGTCTTCCAGGATACTGAGACCGGCGTGCAGATCTTTGGTGAGTGACACCACTAATCTTCAATGGGGCGAGCTGGTTGTTAATCATGTTCATCAATTCAGAAAGCAGAGCCATTGCTCAATACATCGCTGTCAAGTACAGTTCCCAGGGAACTGACTTGTCTCCCTCTGTGTCGGACTTAAAGGCGTATGCCAACTACCAACAGGTATGAAAATCCACCCAAAATGAAATAAAATACAATCGCCAATTATGGTATTCTAATCGGGATACTAAAAAAAGGCTCTTTCTGTTGAACAATCTTACTTCGACCCCCTCGTCTCTGCAATTGCATTTGAGAAGATCTTCAAGCCACGAAAGGGTCTCGGCGAGACCGATGAAGCTCGCGTCCAATCTCTCCTCGCTCAACTCGATGTCGCACTGCAAGGTTACGAACGTATCCTTTCAAAGCAGCCTTACCTTGCCGGAGACAAGTTGACGCTCGCTGATCTCTATCACTTGCCTTATGGAGTCATGGCCGAGAACTTCGGTGCGACGGAGCTATTCGATAAATACCCCGCGACTAAGGAGTGGTGGGAAGGCTTGAAGGCGAGAGAATCTTGGAAGAAGATTACTTCTACCAGTCCTGTCTAGTAACGTCCAAGAGAAGAATGATATTGACTGGATTTCCAAGTTCCTATTCCAGAATACCTCATATAAAGCTCCGTAGCAGAGTTAGTTACAAAAAATACTATAGCGACAGGTAAGACGAGCTATAAATGCGACAAACCGGCCTATAAAGATAGCCTAACCTGCGGGGCTTTTGCAAAAGAAGTCAATTTTCAGCCACAAAATGAAGAACGCCACTTCATCTCAAGAGGAGAATATTTGGCTACGAATATTCTGCTTCGAAATTGCAGTTGGTGCTCTTGGAGTATCTGCGCTACCTCACTATGACCGCGTGCATCGACAGCATTTATGGCGCTGTCATCGACGCTGCTATTGGAATTCATATTCGCTCCGTTCTTCACAGGCAATTCTACCGACAGAATTTCTAGTATTACATCCCTTAAAAGGAAGCTGACAAAAAATACACCAAATAGTGGGGACGGTTATAGTAGACCCGACGGAGCCTCCACAAAACAAGCATGGGGTCGAGCGGCCAATTGAGTGAGGCGGCGTACATCAATGCCACTTGATCACCGTGAGGGCTTAGCAGGCCAAAACAAAAACAAAAACATACAACAGATATTCTATGTCCGTGTTCACCTAGCGCCCACGATTTTGTCCAAGGTGGATCGCCGCCCTAGCGGACGCCACTTCAGCCCTTCACCTGAAGGGCCGAATGTGATTTGCAAAGTCGCATATGGGGATGTAGACGAAAAAGGGGAATAAGAAGACCTCAAAATGCAGCAGAGTGATAAATTGATATCATGTCTTTAGAGAGAATTTACTAGGAACAAAGAGAATGATCCTTGACACATATAGCATAGCCATTAGACCACACAGAAGTAAACAATGAACTGTGGTTCGATCATCCCTGACAATCTCTATTGATATACAATTCAATCCATACAGAGCCTACAATCATACTGTGCTCTTGTGGAAGATGCCATGTATAAATTTCCACGTAGTCTCAACGCCAACAACAACTCAATGAATACATTGGGTTCATTCCATCTTGATTTTACAGTCAGAGACTTAATCACTGTAGGTTTATTCTCCGGCCATTTCACATACTTCACCTCTCTTTTGAAGCCTCCAATATTGCATTGTTTCAATCATAAACACAGCCATCTCTCCACTCTGTAAGCAGAATACTTTGAACTGAGATAGATCATACCAAGAATTAAATTGAGAATTCGTAGATTGATCTATGAGCCAAAATGAACGAGAGCGAACATGACAAAGGGTCTGGAATACCCGATTGATTACTGATATTCATTCTGAGGACTCTGTGTGAATTTTGTAGTCATGATTAACTGGGTTAGCCACCAAATGGCGCGTACCGTTGAGAACTGCACCAAATGTACCAAGGTCAAAATCCCCACCCAGATCTGGCGCAAATCCTTTCAAACCAAAAAGGACAAGGACAAAGCCTCTTCTAGACAGGTTTCCTTAAATAGCGATTACAGAAACCTCAATATCATCAAATAAAGCCTCCTTGGTATCCAGCAAAGCAATAAAGAAGTGAGAGGAAGATTAATGCTCCAGGCACAACCTCACGAAGGAGATGGAAAGATCACTGGGCCATCCAGAAGTCACTCAAGTGGCACATACAGTTCCTGCAAATTCGCATGCCAGAAAAACCCACAGCCAGGCGCATCATCCTTGGAGGGGGTGTGATACAGTGCATCATGCTTAAGGATGGCGAGGTGAGAGATCCGGGCGATCAGAGTTGACGAAACAGTATAAATGAGAATAAAATCAATTTCAAGTAACCAGGTAAGCTGGAAAACAATAAACAATCCCAGAACTCACTGTCAGGTCCAAAATAGCCAAATTCTGCTGGTAAGGGAATATCTCCGCTGACCAGACTTCGTCTTGATGTCGGCAACCAAGAAAACACTGACAATCTATTCCAGTAGGGAACTTCATGGACTGTATGAACTGGGATGACTGAACAGATCGCGTAGCTGTGCGCAGGGAATGGGAAAAAAACAAAAACAAATGAAAAGAAAAGATACTTTCAAAAAACAGCTGATTGCCCGCAGTATTAAGCCTCAGTGCTTGTTGTCATTTCCATCTCCTGACATATCTTTTCGTATAATGTCTTGGTTTGAATCGTTCGAGGACTCTTATTTCCATAGACTGCACTTCTACCCTCAAGGGCCTGCTGCGACATTCTTCGAGCCTTTCTCAGCAATCCCTTTTTCCTCAGCACACGGGCTAACTCAAATTTCGCCGAGAATACATCGGCATGGTCTGGTCCAATTGATGACTCCTCCCGCTGAATCAGTTCCATCAGAATTGATTCAGCTTGACCAAGCTCATCTAACAATGTGTAGGAATGGGCGAGATTGAAGAATGTCATAGAGGTACCTATATGGGCTATGCCCAAGGTACGCAACGCAATTTCTTTGGTCGGAATAAGAATTTCCACAGCATCTCTCGGATAGCCTTGAGCACAATAAATCTTAGAAAGATCGTTCATGGACCAAAGAGTATAGGCGTGTTCTGGGCCCAGAAGACGCTTCCTGTTGTCCAACACGAAGTACATAAGATTTGCCGCTTCGTCAACTTCGTTGAGCGAAAGACAACACATTGAAAGCTCTTGCATCGTCTCTAGTGTGTCCAAATGGGTTTCACCCAAAATCTTTATTCGCCACTCCCAAGCCGCCATGAGCAATCTTCGTGCAGTTTTCCAGTCTCCGAGATGAGCGCAGCTACGGCCATAGTTAGTCATGGCACTTAAAGTAAGAGGGTGGTCTGCGCCAAGGACTTTAGTTGAAAGCTCATAGGCTTGCTTTCCGAGCCCATGGGCCTCATAAATCGAACCACATAGCCATTTTGTGCGTCCTAGAGCATTCATTGTTTGCAAGGTACGCGGATCACATGATCCCAGATGCTGCTCACTGCTCTTTAAAAGAATTTCTTGTATCTTGAGAGCTTTTCTCAGGTCGCTCGAATTCCAATAACTCTCTGAGAGTCCAGCCATGATCTCGAGTATTTCCTCGCTGTCTTCTTCTAATTTCTCTCGTTTGTGTTTGAGAAGCAGTTCTTGGATTTTCGAGGCATCAACCCAGCGACCCCCTTCGGAATATAAAGCGGCAAATTTAGCAAATTGACGAGAGATGGAATCTTCGAACTCTATACCCTGCCGGGAGTCAACAGCATCAATCCTCAAGCATGAATCAACGTGGGGTATTAGATGCCTCCTGTAGATGACATCCGACTCCTTTGTTGCTGTGGTAATGCCTTCTGCTAGAACTCTCGCTGCTATCATGCCCCACAATTTTTGTGCTCGAGGTCTCAGGCGTTCGCGGGCCCAGTATTGAACCATCGGATGCATTGAGTAACTCTCCACTGCGGTATTTTGGAATATCAGAGAGTACGAGCGAAGAAGAGCAATTGCGTCCCGAAAACGAATTTTATCCCATCGTGTACCAGCCTGTGAGAATATTTGTGGAAAGCGGCCTTCGCCCAAGAACGTAAGCCAGCCCCAATAGGACGTCGAAAGTATGACAAGATCTCCAAAAGCACCTGCAACCATTTCATAGACAACCTTGGGAATTCCCTTTTTATGAATCGACATACTGCTCCATGCATTCCGAAAAAGGGCCTCGGGCACTTCGTCATTGTGAAGGAAGGCAATTAGCTGAAGAATCTCAGCAGCATCCGTTGCTCTTTGCGTCCGCATCTTGGCAATGACATTGAAGGAAACCTCAAATGTTGTGTAAATATTATGTTCATAGGAGCCTCTGCCCTGTATTCTGTGGGTTGAGAAAATGATCTTCTTCGAAAAATTGAAGATGTCCAAGTATTCGTCCAATGAGCATATGTTTTGTTGAATGGATGAGCCAGCTTGAATGATTGCAAGTGGAAGACACCCTAAAGTCTTAACTATAGCATGAGCAGTCTTTCTATATTTCTCGTTGGTCACAGGGAGCTGGGATTCGTGTAACAATAGAGTGATAGCATCATTCTCCTCCAAGCTGTTGAACTCTTGGAATCCTATTGTTGCGTGTACTTGACACTGATTGTTGCGGGAGGTAAGTATGATATGTCCCTTTCCACCAGCCGGGAAATAACGAGCATAATCGAATTGAATGTCGTCTGCATTGTCAATGATAAGAAGCCATGGTCTCTCCTGCTTTGATAACCAATGCATGCCTGTTTCAAATTTTTCCTCGAGGTTGTTAATACGAGCGAGGTTGCAGAATGCCTGCTCAGCAAATGCCTGGGTGCTGGCATTTACCCAAAAAACCCCCCAAAATCTGACTCCGCGAACGTTAGCTTCTTCATTTTCATTTTCATGTAAATTTGGCATAGGCATCGGCAATTGAAAGCATCAGTCATAGAGGTAATCACAAAACATCTAATGTCACCTATCAATAGGCATTTAAAGGTATAGCAAAAACCCACTCTGGTATCGAGTGACCTACCTTTGCTTATTATCCGCAGCGAACTTCAAACAGAATTGCGATTTACCAGATCCTCCAAGCCCATAGAGAACATAGCGTTTTTGCTTATTCAAGGGTGCAAGGAACCTCTCTCGCAGATCGAGTGCCAATTTTTCTCTTCCTATATAGAACTCGGTGGTAATCTCGCGTGGGACCAAGAAATGTTTGTTCTCAATTTTGGCCGTCACTTCCAACGTGAGATTGAAAGGCTTATTCCCCTTGTGAACATTAAATGCCAAGATCTCGTTAGCCTCGAATTGTCGTTGGGCGACCAGAAAATCATCAGCTTGCTTCGAACGAGCTGATACGGCGGGAGCCGCCAATTTCTGGAATCTAACGAGAATCCCACGGATACTTTTATATCCAGGCGCCCCTCCATCGCAAAACTTGCACATTCCAGAGTGTGTCCCAGGGAGACCAGAACGACTCGTATCGTCCCACGCGGGAGCTGCTGAAGAAGGGGTGACAATATAATCTCGGCTGATAGCCCGATGTGTCTCCAGTGATTCCCAAAAGTTGTGTATATGGAATTGCTTCAATAATGGCGCGAATTGCTCAGTGATGCTCTCCAGTGTCTCTGAGTCCTTCTCCATCGCAGAGACGAGGTTGCTGCGTTCTTTCAAAAGTCCCTTCCAACCACTTGTCAATAAAGACCAATTCGCTTTCTGCACACCTTCATGTGGAGTGCCGAGAAAAATAAGGCCGAATGTTGATGTAAAAACGGAATGTAAATGAGAGACCTTGGACGATGTACTCATCGAGGAGTAGATCAAGGCCTTTTTGACAATGATCCCACCTAGACCATGGCAGATGAAGAAAATCGGTCGTCTGTTGGAACCATCATGCTCTCGTTCCGCATTGAGCTCTTCAACAAGCGTTTGTGCATGATGAAGGATTCTGTCAGCTGAGCTACTGCCAAAGAATGATGGCACGTCGGCTTTGTATTCCAGCGACAAAATGCGGGCTTTGATGTCGTTTTCCTTAGAAAGCAGATCGAGGGGCCAAAAGCATCCGGATTCTTCATGCGTCCAAGCTGAAGTCGCGTTCTCATCCAGCCCATGTACAAAAACAATACTAGAAGTCAGATTAGCCGGGTTCAAATTCCAAGGTCGTACGAAGAGCTGGTGGGGCAGCGTATGTCAAACCCTTACTCGACGGATAGATCCGCGCTTCCGCCAGCGGCAGTGCAAAAAACAGTGTTCACGGGCATCGAGAACCTCCGAGCAAGTTATAAGGGAGTCGTGACCAGGCGAGAAAGGACAAGTGGAAGAAACATTAGACAACTTGAATTCGAGATTATCATATTAATAGTACAGGAAATAGGGCATTTGAGGAGGCCGTGTCTGCAAAGATCAGGGGTGTTCTGCAGTCTACCAGGTTCATCAACGACGACGCGGTCTTAGTCTGGTTGAGGTGAAGCCCGCAGGATTAATGGGTTGTGTCAAAGTACTCCATAGAGGGGTCAGGTTTGCCGAGGGATTATGAGGCGCTAAGCGATTGGTAGATTATCCCTGTCAGGAGGTAGAGCAGCTGAGAGGTTGCAACGCTAAGATGCAGTCTCCGTCACGACCGGTCTCGCGCTAATGCATCAATTTCGCCACTATCTCAAATTTAAGGAATGATCTGAACTGGGCTGAGATTTGTCCCTTTCCCCCTGTCCTCGGTTAATGAAATCTGGAGGCAATGATGTTGTCCCAGGAGAAGGGTGAAATTCTCGCTTAATGATCTTTTGATTGTACGCTAACAATATACCAGACTTCGGATTTGGTCTTCGTCGTCAAATATTTTTCCCGCTTCTCGGTGACGGCATTTTCACTCAGGAGGGTGAACCTTGGAGACACTCCAGAAAGATGCTTCAGCCACAGTTTGGGAAACAACAGTATAACGGTCTCGAAATATTCCAAGTACACATAAACAATCTTCTTGGTCGTATCTCAGAAAAAAGCGACCGCCTTGATCTGCAAGCATTATTTTTCAACTCACTCTAGACACCACAACGGAATATCTTTTTGGCAGATCGATCAACAGTCTTGCTGGAAAACAGTCCTCAAGTGGCAGCAACTTTGCCGAGGCTTTTGAGATTGCGCAAAACTATGTTGTACAGCGTTTTCGACTACTGGATTTATACTGGATGATTGGAGGCAAAAAGTTCCGAAATTCGTGCGCTACAGTACATCGATTTATGGACAGTATCATTGACTCCCGCTATGACAAGTCTGGAGAGGATTCGGAGAGAGACAATCGCTACGGTCTTTTTGATGCTATTGCAGAGAGCTCAACAGATCGAAAGGCGTTGAGGGCGCAGTTGCTAAATGTTTTACTCGCTGGTCGAGATACAACAGCTTGTCTCCTGACATGGACATTGTAAGTATTTACATAATTCCTATGTGCCTGTGGCTACTGTCTCATTTATGTTGCAATAACTTAGCTATCACCTTGCTCAGCACCCAGATGTTTTAACTCGACTTAATAAAGAGATTGAATCAAAGCTGAAAGGAAGAACCGACTTTACTCGGGATGATCTGAAGAAGCTGGGGTACCTCGAAAATGTGCTGAAGGAAAGTAAGTCTTTCATGTCGTTACGTCCCTTTTTCATATACCTAGCCGACTGCATCGATGGTCTGACAATTTTATAGTCCTTCGTCTTTACCCCTCAGTTCCAGTTAATACGAGAACAGCCCACCGCACAACGGTTTTACCAGTAGGCGGCGGCCCCAATCAGGAATCTCCTGTACTTATTCGCAAAGGCGAAAATGTGGCCTTTTGTGTCTATGCAATGCATCGCCGGAAAGACCTTTACGGCTCTGACGCGGAAGCCTTTAGACCAGAGCGTTGGGAAGATAAGAATCTCCCATTGTTTCAAAATTCTCTGAGCAAACAATGGGGTTATCTACCTTTCAATGGTGGACCTCGGGTCTGTTTAGGACGTAAGTTGATACCATAGCCTCCTAACGAATTGTCAACTTGTCTGATTCGCTGATACAGAGGATTTTGCTTTGATCGAGGCATCGTGTACCGTGATAAGGATTCTGCAGCGATATCCGAAGGTAGAATTAGCGATGGAGGTACCCCGGCGGGATTGGGTTGGCTGGTCCAGTCATAAGACAGAGGATTGCCCAATGACGGCATACGAAAGGCAGAAAATGACTTTAGTTCTATCCATGAAAGAAGGCTGCTGGGTAAGATTGTTCGAGTCATGAATACCTTCAGCCCTTTCCTAGAATTATGTACCGAAGCTCATATGTACAAGTCAATTTTATCCAAAAATTGGTAAATTGTCTATGTATCAATACAACGAATCTGACACTTGTACACATGTGCAGATCTCCAGAGCTAGTACAGAATTTTTTCGAGCAATGCATGGATTAATTTGCTTTACCAGGTCATATTTGACGTTCATAAAGAATCCATTATTTCTATGTAATTTAGCATACCTGGACGCGACTTAATGAGCATGACCAGATGAAATAGCGTCGGCCTATAAATACTAGCTCACTCGAGTTTCATGTGAATCAGCTTCCTGAAAAGCTCCACTTTAGAGGATGCATAGTTAGCTCCTTGGCGGAAATGTTTGGCATTGGTGTATTGGTCGTGCGTATCTAACCCCTTCTTGTCTCGGTAGTCAAGCTGTAGTATTTCATTTTTCTCGGTAACCCTATTTTTGGCGGTTTTCGCCTATGTAGAAAAAAGTAAGATCTTGTGTTGGTTCTTGGATCATATAGGCACCTTAGGAATTCAAATCACAGATCGCGATTCGTTCTTGTCCTATAAATAGTAATCACATCGGGACTGGGATCTGCATTCACGCTTCCTTGTGAGCGCCCTCATCACACTGAAACTTATTGCAAACCTGTATGGTTCTTAGTCGGGTATAAGGCTCCAGTTCAGCCTGGAATACATCTTGCTGCCTTGTCCAGGATTTTGCCGCCAAGGCGCAAGCCACGTTCCTGCAACATCTCTGATGTATGATATAATGCTCAAGATAAATCGTGGACACAACGTGAGGCGCTAAAAATTGGGGCAGTGTCATCTCACAAAATTTTAGCGCCTCTACCTATAAATACTGTATGAACGTGACATGCACGACAGGGTTGATGCGCCCAGTCAACATCCGTGTCCCAGATAACGCTACACGTGTTTTAATTTAGGGTTCGCCCCTAGACTAAGAATCGAGATTTTCTCCATTTTGCCATACTTTTCCACCGCGCATCCTATACTTGACAGTTCGAGTTCAATTCGAAGTGCGTCATGGGCTCTGAGCATACGGGGATAGTTGAACTATTCAAACCTAAGGGAGGAGTAACAGATATTGAGTATGCCAACATATTAATTAATAGGCGTTGTACTAATCTTGGCAGTATTGTAGCTGTACACGGGCTGCAGGGCGATGCTATCCGGACGTGGACACACGAGAAGAGCCAGATATGTTGGCTCAAAGATCTTCTCCCAAGGAAGATTCCAAATGCCAGGGTGCTAAGCTGGGGCTATCTAGCAAACACAAACTCATGGGGTGGAAAATCAACGACATCAGACAGAATTCTCCATCATGCAGAAACGCTTATTGAGGAGCTTCAAATTGACCGCGAAGTGAGTACAGGAATCCTTTGAAGTTCATCGCTAAATTGACGTTCCAATATCAATAGGTTGACGATGGATCGACAAGGCCAATTATTTTCCTATGTCATTCTCTGGGCGGCATCATAGTGAAACGAGCATTGACTATAGCTGCTGGTCATGTATCCCCCAAGAACGCTCATCTTCGCTTGATTTATACCTGCACATTCGGCATTCTATTTTTCGGAACTCCCCATAATGGATCAGGAATCGCCCGACCAGCGAACAGGTTAATAAAATTCGCATCGGCTGTTGTCCCGCGGAGGATTACTCGCTTTGAGACAAGTCTAGTTACAGGGCTCGAAGTAGACTCTGAGACTCTGCAAAACATAACACAAGACTTTGCACCGATGATGACTCGATACCATATATACTTCTTCTGGGAGCAGCTTCCGACAAACCTTATATATTCAACGGACTACGTTGTGGCACGTAGCAGTGCCGCGCCAGTGATAGATGGAACCAATCGATGTGGCATCGCTGCAAATCACCGAGATATGTGTAAGTTTGAAGGTATTGATTCGCCTGGATTCAAGGTAACAATTAGAGCTCTGGAGCGATATGTTCAGGCGGCACCACGTGTTGTGGAGACTCGCTTGGAGGAAAGTGCAAACATGCTCGGTGAAAGACGGAAGAACGAAGCTTTGGACCTGATTCAAGACTGCAAGGTCCCTCTATTCTCTGGCCAAGAGACACCGAGGCATCGATAAGGGCACTTTGGGTCGACGCTTTTGTCGGTTTTTCATAGATTTTGCATTTTTCATCGCGAGGTCAGCAGTAAATTGCACTTCCATACACAGCGCGAACTTCAAGGCGGGAAAAAAATACGATGTAGGCCAAGCCTCTAAATTCGTAGACGCATAGTTCGACAAATAACTAAATAGGCGATCGAAAAGATGGCTGATGAATATTTCAAAGATACGATATTGGACAGGTGTGGTCATATAGAGCGGCTTACTGCTCACGATAGCAAGGCTCAAGAAGAGTACGATAAGTGTCACCATTCGATCTTTGTGTCCAAGCAACTGAATTCACGACCCTCTTCCTCCAGAGTATACATCAGTCGTGGCCTTTCATCAATACTCGTGGTATTGGGCTCGGGTAACCTTTCCCACGGATAAAAACTAAGTGATGCAATGTGTGAAATCCTCCCATCGATCCCCTTTTGGCTAGCTGGGAGAATAAGAAATTCAAAAGCCGGGGTAGCTTTGAGTATCATAAATTAATTTCAACTTTCAGAAATACAAGGCATTAGCCATTGTGCCCAGGTATATCATTTCAACAATCTGTGACCCAATTGGTCTAGCTGCCAATGCTCCAGACTTAGCGAAAACCCCACATTCCTAAAATGTGACTTGAGAGACGCCAGCCAATGAGCGATGTCACTCTGCAAAGGGAGGCGAGAGGGATAAATGGGCAAGGGCAATAAACCCAACGAATCCAAAAAAGAAAGACAAAAAAGCAAAATCAAAAAACATACAACAGCAGGGATTCGCATGTGGTCACCCACCATACTACTAACCTGCCGGCGTGTGGCTTAAGTACGGCTGAGCGGACGGGAAGCCCTGTTCTCCACACCCTATGGTCGTATGTACTTGAAATTGCCGGGAAGAGGGTGATATAGTGCGTGCTTGAGGATTTCATTAATGAGAATAGGTGAGCACCACTTGAATAGTGTCAGTCGACCCGGGTGATTAGTATTTTAATCTCTATATATTCTTCAATTTTGGCCTTTTCAAATGAAGTGGAAATTGCTTTCAGTGCGATATCATCAAGACAAACTATGTCATCATGCAGGGGTATCTTTTTGACCATTCGACCGCGAGAGATAAACAGCGTCTTCCCCGTATTCACGTAACTTCACTCGAAGAGCTTCATCAACCTGTTTTGGCACAAAGCCAAATCGGGCCCAGAACGATTCAGTGCCGTAGACGGAGACTAGAGAGGTGGTTGGGTACCGCTCAGCGACCACAAGAAGCTGGCCAATGCACGAAGCTGCGAGGCCACGTCCGCGGAATCTGGGTAAAATAGCGACATCATGGATGTAGTACTGGTCTGTATCGAAGGCTATTTCCCCAAGGAAGCTATCCAGGGCGGGCGGCTGGCAGTGTCGAATCGGGTGTGAAATGGCATAGCCACATAGCTGGCCATCCTCCTCGAGAACCCGGCAACCCTCTGGGTAGAGCTTGACGCGCTCGGCAAAGACTGGGGCACTTTCTGGCAAGCCTGGATGAACCTCATTTGCAACACACATCAGACCATCGATGTCGCGGGCGGTCAGGTTGCGCCAGACTGCCATTGAAAGTTGATGAGGTTGTTGTTCATTGACACCGGCAGGATTTAACCTGTGTCTCCCATGAATATGCGGCAGAAATGCGGCATACAAGATGACTAACACGCTAACTGTCACTGGCCGCCAATACTTGCTCTTGTTTTCATTCTTAATGATCTAATAATACATACCTAGGTATAAAATGAGTTGATCCTTCTAAAACATCATTATATAGGATTTCACATTGCTTAAGACCAGGCCAAAAATTAAGTGTACTAGCCCTCATACCTAGGTAGTATGGAACCCAAGGTGACAGCTAGGCATTGAATTGAGCTACCCACATGTGCAGCAGCCCTTAATCTTGAAATATCATTAACATATACTGGTATACACTCATTAAATAATATTCAGAGTTTCGTACTAAGTGGTATATAATCACTATGACCTGATATCTCCCTTTGACTTGCAAATGACTTTTTCATGTCGCAGGAAGTGAAAGAGCTTGCCGTCATCTGAAAGAAAAGGCTTTCAAAGTTTGTAAATTTTTCTATCGATAAGAAACAGAATTAATGACACGATGCGTTCCGACTGTCGTATAGTAACTATCAGATGCAGCATTGAAACACGCTTGGGTGTTTTGAACGTGACTGCTGGGTAATATAGACCTCCGGCACAATATCCGCCCGGGGGCTTCCAAGGTTGAACATCGGCCCGGAGCCTTCCCCAGGTTTTCTCTACTCGTTAGGGCTAGCTAGAGCTCTTGTCAAAAAAGCGGGGAACCAAGCCCTTTTGTATTATTTTAGCACAAGGTTCATATCTAATTCCACGTTTTCTTTTTGTGTTTTTTATCTCACGCTTTTATATCTTCTAATTTTGATCGGAGGCCGCATTTTTTGCACAGAATCAGCAACACGTCTGCCAATAAATTTACCTTATTGGTTGCCTCTGTGGCATCATTAGGAACCTTTCTCTATGTATGTTGCTTACATGAATCTTCTGGTTTATGTACTTATTGTATACTATCAAGGGTTTTGATACGGGGATTGCAACAACAAGTGAGTGACCCATTGACGTCGCCAAAGCTAGCTAAGAAGATAGCCATCGCCCATCAAAGCTGGATTACGTATATGAAGAATCCATCTAATGGATTGACTGGTGGGGTATACAACACACAGCCCTTCCCTTGTGTAAATGCCTAATGGCTAACACATTGTAGGTCGTGGCGACTTACATCGCCGGGGAGGCCGTCGGGGCAATTTTGCAGATTTTTACTGCAGAAAAACTTGGTCGCGTTCGGTTCATGCAGGCAGCATGCGTCCTTGTTACTATTGGGTCTATCATCCAAACTGCAGCAATCAATATTGGCATGTTTCTTGCCGGCCGTATCTTGGCCGGAATTGCCGTCGGGTTCGTCACTCTCTTGCCCTTTACCTACCACGGATTTCAAGATTCAAATCTAAATTTTTCATCATTAGCGCACTGAGTGGCACAGTTCCAATCTACATATCTGAAATCAGTCCTCCCAAGAACCGAGGCATGGTTGGTTGTTTGTCCGGCGTGGGTCTATCTATGGGAACTATGGTCGCAAATTGGGTAGGCTTTGTTTCGTACCGCTCGTTCAAAGGAAGTGCATTATCTGTGATGGTATCATTCGACAATGGGACTCTACCGTCCATCATCTGCATTCATCCAAGGGCTACTATGAATTCATTGAACTTGAAAGAAATATGATTTTACTAGTTAGATGAGTGCTACTTGAACCCACACAGATCCGTCGAATCCCACCTCTTTCACCTAGTCACGAACAGAGTTAATAAAGGGTGTATCTTGCCTCAGTCCAAGGAGATTAGGGAAGGAGGATATAGGGATAGCCTACGAACAGAACTGGATAGTATTCATCAATAATCACCGTGCAAAGCACAGCGCCTGCTACCACAGGAAGGCAAAAGAGTGTATGTCTAGATGCTAACTATGTCTATCGTAGACCTACTTATGTGTGCTGCCATCCCTAATCAACCAATCATATCCTCCTTATATAAACAATCTGACCAATCATATCACAGGGTCTCTAGTCAATCAGAGAGCAGTATTATATCGTAGCGGGATTCCCCGCTGCACTAGTAGCATTCGGGCATATGATTAAACCCGAGGCAGCTAAATATGCTGATAATTAACCGTGATAGCTTCAATTAGAATAAATTGATAACTCTAACTTCTAAGCCAAGTCAAGTTGCTAACTACTACTAACTATATGTTTTTGAGCTTTTTGTTATTGATTCGGAACAATACTACACCCTCAAGCCCTAGATTAGGAAAAACAATACGACTCTTCACGCTCTGCAAAATATCTGTACTAGAAACCTTTAATGAAAGCGATAATTCAATCATACTAAGTCTCAGACTATCTCAAATTGATCGCACAAAATAACACACCTTCCAAAATTCTAGCTTAAAATTTTGCCTTCTCAATTTCCTCTTTCATCCGCGTGAGTATCCCTTCAATCTCACTAGCATGCCTTTCAATATGAAAGAGCGCAGAATTTCCTTCAAAGTACTGCATATATTCCTTGTTATTCGCTAGCACGAAAAATCTTGCCCACTTACCGATCGCAACACATCCATATGTTCCAAATCGTAAAGACTCTTGAGACTGCCGGTTAGTCAACATTAATGTCTGCAGCTGGTTTTTAGCTTCATTCCACGCCGTATTTGAAGGATAACTATCCTTATTTAGGGCCCGTCGTTTACATTTAATGATTAAAGCTTTTGTTCTCTCGCCTTTATGGAAAACTGCGAGGGTAACGTTCGCTCTTGATCTGGAATGGGGACGCGCATACTCCTCTCTCTCGTGAAGATAATCATCTTCATAAGGAAAAAGTTTCTGCAGGATCCTTTGCCACATCGAATCAACTGTAATCTCAAGTGATGTCCGCTGTTCGATTGTGGTGATGTAAGAGGCAATGCCCCTGTCTGTTAGGTACTGAGAATCCTATTAGCCGAATCCATGACCTTTAAAATAAGCCCGATGAAGAACTTACTGCCATTATGAAAGAATGATGGGAGACGGTGATGTGTGATAAAAGCTGTACTCTTCTTGTGCGGTTCTGGTCAAGGTAGACGTAAAGACCACTGAACTTTTGGCTGTATCTGTGGTCTCGAGCTGTTAATGAAGAGAAGAAATTGCACCAAGAGATACGTATGGGTGAGGAAAGAAAGAAGATGAGGTGCTACGAAAGGTGATATCAAAGGCACAGGGCTTGGTACCGTGTTCTGGCAGAGATACTAAAGAGTCAATTGATTATTATCAGATGCACGAGTGTCAATATGAAGTGTGTTACTCTGTGCTATGGAGGTGAGGTGAGGTGTATAAAGGGTAAGTCTGTGCAGAAGCGCGAACACCTTCTGGCTTCTCTGTCCACGCATGTCCACATTTATTTGTCTCTATATCCCTTTATAATGATGCACTTATGGTTGTGAGAGACGTAAACTCTCAAGTATATGGTGCAAGCTCAGAATTATAGATAGGATGAAAGGAGAAAATGATAACACAGCCCTTTCACTAAGTTCTCCGACACCTAAATATTAGAATGAGCATGGAAGGAAGAAATGAAGATAGTGAGCTACTAGTACTGCTATGGCAGGGAACCTGCTACGACATGATAGATCGTATTGCGGTGAGAGGACTATGAGTCAGCATCTCGTGTATATAGGAAGTCTTCGTTGCCAGTTGTTTTACTATCTAAGAGACACCCTTCTGTTCGTGGGCTATCTCTGTATTCTCCTTTCGGATCTTCTACGGCATCTAGAGGCCGAGCTTAGTTCGCAGATAAGTCTCGCCTTATACTACGATGCTAGCTATTCTGCCCGTCTACGGCTAGCGATTCTGTCTGTCTATATATTAGTGACCGACGTAGAGGGTAGTGTCTATATAGTAGGTACTAAGCGTAGAATTAGAGACGGAGATAGCCGCTAAGTCCTTGCTACCCACCGAGCCTATAAATATTATAAAATATAAAGTCTTTTTAAATTATCTTCAGACCGAAGTCCTATATTATAAAATCCGATACGATATACTACCCGAGAAGATAAAAGTTAAGACCGCCTCTCGTCTATCTTTTAAGCCTATTCTCTACTAAGAACCTCGCCTTACCCTACTTCGACGACCCTGCCTTAATATACGATATAGAATTTAAAGCGTATACTCTGGCTAGAGAAAGACCTCGCTAGAGTGCTATGATATAATATAGAATTAATTCTTCTTTGTATTTTTAAGACTAGGGTCGGTTTTATATAGAAAGAGAATATATATAGTAGGATTACCCGCTATAATATAATAGATTATATTATAGTGTGAGATTAGTACTATAAGTCAGCATCTCGTATACTATATAGAAAGCCTTCGATATCAGTTGTTTTACAATCCAAGAGACACCCTTCCATTCGTAGGCTACCCCTGTATCCTCCTTTCTGATTTCCCACTACCCCTAGAGGCCGAGCTTGGTTCGCAGACAAGCCTCGCCTTATACCACAATACCAACTATCCTACCCGTCTACGGCCAGCGATCCTGCCTGTCTGCACTACTAGGTAGGTGAGAGAGAAGCAACTTCTATGTGTGGATTGTGTGAGTAGTAAGTTTGTCTGGTGCTATATTCAAAATTTTAAACTTAACTAACTATAACTAGATATACAGTTACCGACAGCACAGTTATAAAACATATATAGAAGAGAAGAGAAATAATATAAGACATAGCGCATAGAAATACACAGCTTCTGGTGTAGGATAGAGGTCTAGTTAGAATTTCTAGCAGGGCCCGAGTGGATGTGGGACACTAGTAATTTACTACTGTGTGGGCATGCAAGTAGTAACTGCTTAAATGTCACTGGCACCTGCTCAAAATACATATAAATGTGAGCCCGGAATACTTAGAGATTACTCAAAGCAGAGACTCTCGTTGGATAGAGAAGAGTGGATTGGTAATGATTTTAGTGGCGTTAAGGACCTGGTATTCTTTTCTCAGTAGAACACCTGCATACTTCTTACGTTCTTAGCTAGGCTACATCAGGTTAATAGAATTTGAAATGAATTGAGCTGAGAAGAAGAGTTGAATCTTCTATGTTTATATGGGCTATCATTCAGGGTATGTAGAAAAGTAACTGGAGGGGGAAATCTTGAAGATGAGAAGCAAATGAAAAACGAATTGCTATAACTAACGCAAGTGCTCCATAGTGAAGAAAGCTGACGTTTAGTCAGACCACATTACCGTCTGTGTCTGTGTCTGAGGTCCTAGGATTTCCTTAAGTCTTCCTTCTATCACCCAACTATGCCCCATCGGCAAATCGTTTCCCACGTGTGGCACCTATCACTTCTTTCTCACCCTTACAACATACCACATACAGAACCCATTTTCAGCCAATAATCCAGGTCCTGCATCTTTCAAATGATATAGTACTATTTTTATTAAGAGCTGGCAAAGGGTCATTTAGACCTTCCGAGTACCGCAAATCCTACTAACTTTCGATCCTGTGGATTCAAACTCGTCAATAATTTCGTGTGCATCTTATGGTCGAGGAAGAGTATCACACCTGACACTCACCTGAAAATCACCGCAAATCGCCGCAATGTCGAGCTTTAAACCCAGCAGTACAGGTTTCCCAATGGGGAAATATCTTTGATCCCCAGCCCAACTATGAACTACAGCTCCATCGCTATGCGTGACTGGACGAATGGCTCTAATACCCCAAAATATCCGCGATTATCTCAAACCCCTTTAGGCCTCGGCCATTCATATCCCAGGTAACCCGTTTTCTTGGAATTCGATATCCAAATTGTGTATCCGGCATGTCTAATCCATGAATCAGATCAAATCCAGATATATATGAAGATCTTTCTTCAGCAAAAACAGACACAGAAATTTTCAATATTGGGTAGGAGATAGTGATTTTATGGGTTTTTGTGACGGTTCCCGGGAGCCCACATCTACCACAATGAAGCGTGGCAAATTTGAAACTAGGCAAGTATTGGATATGGTTAAATTTCCGACGCCTGAAATTGTACAAAGTACAAGTGTCGGCACTCTTTCCTCACGCAAATTCTCATCCAAGTCATCCAGTTGCATACAACTGTCTATCAAGGGACGGCTTGCATCTTCGATCATCACATACCTATCTCGGATATGCTCATTCGCAAGCCATTGCGTCTTTAGGTCATCGAGTCTCAGCGGCCAGGGGAATTCTGAACAAGTAGAACGTTGAAGAAGTCTCCAATCATTATAATCCTCTTCAGCTAACAAGCTTAAGTAGCCTTTTTCACCATGGAGCACAAACCTCGTTTCCCAAAAATGTTGGCTTTCGAACAAAGGAGCCATAGCTTTTGAGCAAAGCCTAAGATTGAGGAAGTCGGTAGTAGATAGGTTCTGAGCGATACAAAACCGGATCTCCAGTGGAAGAGATTGAAAACAATCGGTAAGGTTTACTGTTTGAAAGTTGATTTTCTTGTCATTGGGCCATGGTAATTTCTTTTGGCTCCTGAGAATTCGAGGAAGTTGTTGGAATTCTATCGTCTTCTGTATCTGAATTCCCGATAAAAAGCCTGGGTTGCGTTTGCAGTCTTGAACGATCTGTTACTCAGGGAGGAATGATTTCGGAGCATATCGTTCCAAGGTTGGATCAGATTCATCATACCATATCTGTATACTGGTGGACATATCTCTTGTAGTATATCGACTAGCTTGTGAAAATCCCGGGCTTCGTCAAAATGCCCCAGTAACCTTCGCCAGCAGAAATCGTGAACTAAAATTCTGGGCTCTATACTGAGGTCAACAGAGCTCGTCCAAATACTCTCAGGGAAAGTACCGAGGCGAATGGTGGAGTCGGACGGTCCAAAAGTTTGAACTTCTATTCTCAGTTTCCTGAATCTAAAAAAAGATTTCGGTGAAAAATTGTAACTGACCGTCTTTCAAACTTCCCGCTGGATGCCGCCATGCACATATTTGACAGGCATTCTTTTGAGCAACCTCCATATCCATTGACGATTCAAGATAAAAAATAAGCACTTTTCTTCTTTTTCATTTGAAATCTAAAAAGAACATTTGAAAAAAAAGAAAAAAAAAAAGTGGACGATGTGGCACTCGGCTTATTTTGGCTAAAGAATTCGAACATTGCTATGCCACAATTCAGATGTACTGATCAGTGTTGTGTCATCAAACTTGAGGCTCACGCCAATTGGCAACCTTGGTCATTACTAGTGTATACTGGCAACATGGCATAGGCATCTGTGAGGTCGAGGCATGCACGAACCAAGCTCGTCTCTGGGGGCAGTGGGAGTTCAGAAAGGAGGACAAAGGGGTAGCCCACGAACAGAATGGTCTCTCTGGATTTGAAAATAACTGACAACGACAGGCGTCCTGAATACACGAGATGCTGACTCATAATCATACCGCAATGTGAGCTACTGTATCGAGGGATACCCGACTAGTAAACTAATACACTTTAGACTAATCCGAATAGATATGTCGGTTGTGCAGCTTGAATCAAGTTCTAAATGCTAGGTAGGTAGTCATACGCTTCTAGTGTGAGTGGAATCCCGTATCTTTACTACTCTCGAAAGTTGCTCCCTTTTCAAGAAGTAGCCTGACAACGGTCTCGTGTCCGTTCTCTGCAGATCGTGCTAATGGCGTCTTGCCAGAATAATCATGCGCCTCAAAATCTGCGCCCTTTTCAACAAGCACCTTGACGATAGCCTCATGTCCATTTTCTGCAGCCCCTGCTAGTGGTGTCTGGCCGGATTCGTCTCTCGTTTCGAATTCGGCGCCATTCTCAAGAAGCAGTTTCAAGATAGTCTCATGTCCAGCCCCTGCAGCCCATAACAATGGCGTCCGGCCGAATTCACTATTTGTATTAACAGCCGCTCCTTTCTCAAGAATTAGCTTAACGATAATCTTACGTCCATTCCATGCAGCCTTTAGTAGTGGTGAGTGTCCAAAGTCATCCTTTGTCTCAATTTCAGCCCCGTTGTCAAGAAGCTGTTTAACAATGAGGTCATGTCCTCTGAATACAGCCCATGAGAGTGGTGTCCGGCCAAATTCACTCTTCGTATTGATGGCCGCTCCTCGCTCAAGAAAGAGCTTAACGATAGTGTCATGTTCATTGGATGCAGCCTTTAGTAGTGGTGTCTGGCCCAAGCGATCTCTCGCGTCTAGCTCTGCGCCCTTCTCAAGGAGGACTTGGACAATCATGTCATGTCCTGCTGATGCGGCCTTTAGTAGCGGTGTCTTGTCATTATCACCCTTAGTCTCAATATTGGCTCCGTTCTCAAGAAGCAGCTTGACGATATCCCCATGCCCATTCTCGACCGCCCGTAGTAGTGGGGTCTTGCCATATTTCGTGTCCATTGTCTCAATATCGGCGCCCCTACTAAGAAGCAAATTCAAAATCGCCCCATCTCCCTTTCAGGCGGCCAATAAGAGCGGCGTCTGGCCAAGTTCTGCATCTTTCGTCTCCATGTCCGCACCCTTGTCAAGAAGCAGCTTGACGATGGTCTCATGTCCTTTCTCTGTGGCCCATGCTAATGGCGTGCGGCCATATGTCGTATCCCTAGTTTCAAGATCGACATCCTTCTCAAGGAGCAGGTTGACGATGCTCTGATGTCCTAAATATGAAGATAACATAAGTATCGTAAAGCCTTCCGTCCATAGATGCCCTGTGGTCTGCAAGTTTATTCCGAACCAAACAGACCGAGCCCTCGAGCCTGGTGCGCATATGCGTAGAGTGGCAGGTGTTATCTCATCGTCGGCACTAATGCATGCTTCCGCGTAATGATTGCTCCATTCACTTGCAGCATAATGCAGAAGAAGGTGCCTATGGTACACATCGGACGCTGAAAAGAGTCCCTTTGTGATTGAGTCTCGAGGAAGAGTGTCACGGTTGAACATCTCAAGGTAAAATACACATATGACTGCAAAGATTCGATGCGCACCTTCATTGGTGATGGAGTGCTGCCAGACTGGCTTGAGAGGGGCGACCGCTGGCGGTGACGAACAAGCGGCTAAGAATTCACGAGCAGTTTTATGGAGGAAATAAACGTTATTTTGATGCACCGTAATAAACAACCCACAATATGTTCTTAGGCGTGACCTAAAGTCGTCTTCTTCCTCTAGATCTAGGTCGTAGATGGAGTTCGTATCATAATCAACGGCCAATGCAATGTTCATCTCAGAAAGTGTCAGGGGCCTCTTAGCCGCGAAGATAATGCTCAAAGTCCGACGAACCATCTGATGGTCTTCGGATTTATCGAGGACTCGCTCATATGCTTCATAGACGTTCCTTGGAAGACTTTCAAACATGACGTTGATGCCTTGGATTGTCTTTTTAAAGGGTTTGGCCTGCAAATAGTCGAATACAAGATAGACCCATAGGTATGTACGATGGGTTACTTCGCTCAACTTGAGTGCTAGGTGATTTTTGGCTCTTTCTGACAGTCCTTTCTCGTTTGAGAGTTGGGCGACTCGAGATTGAACAACGTGGCTGATTTCTTGGCTGATGCTCTCTGATTCATCCTCTCCTGGGATACGGATAAAGGGGAAGCAATGCTTTAAATCCCTGAATTTGTCAGTGATCTGACCATACGGGCGGCTTGTCAGGAGAAACTTCAGTTTGTTGTCGAGGCTTGACTGAGCGCTATAGATTTGACACTTGAGATTCTCCATAAGGCCAACGAACTCTGATTCAGCGCATTCATCCAAAGCGTCTAGAACAACTATTACAGATCCGCCCTGGAGATCTTGTACCGCATTTTCAAAGATTTTCCAAAGAGATGTTTTCAGGTGGATGAGGAGTTCCCCGTTATCGTTAAATTCACCCATTGCATGTTTAATCAGGCGTGGTTTCCGTGAGAAGAGCTGATGGAGTATAGCGCAGAGTGCCTGGGTAACTGAATTTTGATCTTGATCTTTGAAGAAAAAGTAGCAAACGGTTGATTGCCGTGGGAGTATATCATCGACCAGATATCTTGCTAGAACGGACTTTCCGCAGCCCGGGTCTGCTGAGACGAGCAATGGCCCTGAATCCTGTTTTGACCATTCCTGGAAATTTTTATGGTTCAGAAACCACCCACAGGTACCCTCAACTCGGCTTCCGGACTGGTCCTTATACCACTCGTAGCCAGCACCTTTCGAATGTGTGGCAAGGCGAAACAAATGGAGACATTTTTCCTGCTTTTTTGAAAGCCTATACTTGAATTCAGCCTCTTGTCACTCAAGCTGCTTTCTTGAAATAGCTGTATTATGCTCTACAGCCTCTCGCACGCCTGACCAAGTAATGATGTTAACATGAATTTCTTGGGGATTTCTGCCTAGGGAGAGAAAGCTTTGATTCGTGTCAGACTAACCAGATAAAGCTTCGCTTGCCTTGATCTCGGACTCAATCTTCGTCGGGTGAACTCGACAAAGTAGATCCTTCGCATATGCAGCTGCCACCATTGCTGCATAACCTTGCCACTGCTCATTTTTATGAGAGTCCGAGTAGTCGCATAATCCCCGAATGACAATACAAGGGAAGTGGTTCATCAGTCCAGCTGCTTCCATCTCGAAGCACAACACATTCTTTTCCGCAGTAAGCCGATCTCTGATCGAGGCGTCTTTCATCAGCTGATTCGAAGAAGCAATTAGGCCGTAGTGAATTGCCGGGCTGTCCATCTCGTCTGTTCGCTCTTCTCGTGCTACTAAGTTACCGGGGCTATCCCCACACACTACTGCACAACTACCTCCATTCTTCACAGGGTGGACGAATTCGCTCTCGTATAGCCTGTCGCTACCAAGATCCGGTCTCTGGTACTTCTTTCGTAGTCTCCGATTCTTTTTGAGAATATTTTCAACAGACTCTTCAATATGATTACCGTGAATTTCGTAGTGAGTGGTCAATCCACTGAGTGCTGCCCATAAAGATATCGGTGATTAATTAAGAAATCCGGTTAATTGGAACATTTGATTTTGTATCGTTTTTCCAAAATCATATTGGAAAACGCCCCCATTTCCGTCGCGTGAAGCGCTGACCACTACATCCCCTAGGCGAATATCATTCTCCGCACTTGGTGCACCGCCACCAATTCCTACCATCAGGCCGATCTTGATATTTGGGAAGCTGTGGAGCATATCCTTTGCCACGCCCGTTGCAGAGGATATTCCATATTCTCCGTCTGGTAAGACCGCAATGACAACCTTGTGCTTTCCGATTATTCCTGCCGCATAGGAATTGTTGTCCGCCGGGGATAAGGAATCTGGAACTTCATGCATCTCATCGAGAAAAACTTGCGCTGCAGTAAATTCCGTACTGAGAGCGATCCATCCGACCGTGTATTCTTTAGGGTCGGACATCATTGCTCCTTGGTGATGAAAGAGCGGAATGGATTTGGACCACTAGGAAGCAATCCCCAGCCGAGGCGCTTGAGACCTTGCTTATGCAGAATCTTCCAAGGTTGGAAGAAGCATTCGATCGGGTCCTCCGAGATTCTGGCAGAAAGAAGCTGGGCTCAAAATATAGATCATGGGTTCATCTGGTCGGGAAACCACTAGTATTCTGGGGAGACGAAGAGAGAGAGAACTGGTTCTAGGAGCCTCATGTCACATTACCCCTCGAAACAGAGTTAAGTGGGGTTCGATATTGGGCAGCCTCACCTGCATGCTTTTACACAGCGCTACCTTTCGGCCTCTAGTACGTACGGTAGCGCTGCATTCCTGTCACTGGCAAATATGAATTGGATCATCTGCGTCTTGCAGCACATGAGGCAAACATTACCCACTGCTGGAGATTGGTGCACTAGACCTTGGTATTCGCTCCATCTTCTTGTTAGAACGTGTCATACCGGCTTAATGAGGGGTTCCCAAATGGTTAACTGTCTGATCGTGTCAAGACAAGCAGAATCCCACGCTAAAAGTAGCCGATCTCTCCCCCGCACATTTCCAAATTCGAACTTCCAATGGCCATTTTACATCTAATGATGGCGATAATAATACGATCTTACGAAGAGAAACTCTTGGCAAATTTTTCTGCCCGTGCCCCAGTCTCAGACGTACATTCGTTGAGACGTGGAAGTGAACCTGGTTCCAACCAGGTAAACGCCTGGCTCGTGGCTGGCTGTCCGCTCAGAGTGAGTAAAATGCAGCAAAATCCCCGGACCTTTTATTCTCGTTTTTTACTGCCTAGGGGGGCCGAGAAAAAGCAAACCCCCCGCCCGACCACATCTACATATGTCTTCTTTTTTGCTTTTGATCGAACCACTGCGCAAAGTTGCTTCAAGTTTTGTGGGTCAACTGGGATATTTTGGATTTGCCGCCAATTACTGCAAATATCTCAATCATATCCCCAGGGGAAGAAGAGACCATTTCAAATTCCCCAAGAAGCCACCCATTACTTATATCTAATTGAAGTCCAATGTTTAGACAGGCGCAACCTAATACTAATACAGTGCTCCTCAACCTTGTCAGGGCTTTGAGGTGGCTAGTTGATACTACAGCGCTGGTGTACGAATCTCTGATCGATGATAATTGTAATTTTCTTTGACATTAGTTATCGGAAAGTACACTATACTATATGTGAAGACGGAGTTAACCTGAAACCGCGCGTGCCGTGCGTGGCGCATCCTGCGGTTGAACTCACTATTTGATGTCGAGCGACTTCCAAATATCCTGGCGTACAACCCATACTAGGTACTCCCTATATTTAGTTTGATCTGGGTTGCATTCCGCAGGAGAGCTGCGAGGAGAAGCTCAATTTGAAGAAGCTGCCAGACAGGCCATGCGAACAGAGGTTTCAAGCCAAGCATCAATCTCCAAGTGAGCTCAACGCTCAACGCACTACTATGCAAGGGAAAACAGTCCAGTGTACACTTCAAGTTCTTTTGTTACCTCTTCTATCGATGCGTTTACTAAACAATCTGGAATATTACTTGAAGGCGAACTTAGTATCTTATGATTATATAGTAGGGTTAAAATAATCAGCAAGGTTACTATTGCAATTGTAGGTTCGGATACACATATACACTATGTACGAATTACTGCCTTGCTCATGAGGCACTAATGAATCACTGCAAACGCTTGCACTGATGACATAAGATACTAGCATCGCAGAGCGAGTATGTTTATCCTATTCAAATTGCAAAAGTTCTGGCCCCTACGGAGTACAATTGACCCCATTTCAGTGGCAGTGACAACAGGGAACCGTTCTGCCTTCAGCCACGGTCGGCCCGGCGATCGGCGTTCACCAGCAGATGGACCTGCCTGTTGAAGCAGATCGGAACCATGGAACTGTGGCTTGGGCCCACGTTTACTCACGTTCACCCACGTTTCTCAGGGCAGTCTCAGGCACAGAAGCTTATCCTGCAGATGCACTAACGATAGCCCCACAATTCTAGCACCGATCGCAATCTAATTTAGTTTTCACAACTCCCGAATTTCTATTTGAATATGTATTATATCACGGCAATTGTGAAGGCTTTATTATTCCTTGAATATAGCTATATAGTATTGAACATATAGGCTATCTTAGAATATCTGAATAGATTAATCGACAAATCTATTACTGGTTTAATCGTTCAAGTCATAACTCTAAGAGATATTGCTCCATGCGATAAAATTCTGATATGCCCCCTCTAAGTAGACCCTGTTGAACCCTAAAAATACTCCGAGTGGTTCCTGAGGTTCAAATCCCTAAGATCTCATTGGCTCAACGAACGTGAACTCAACGAGTCTGCCAGCAGGCTTACATCATGGTGGATTCTGTCATTTCCGCGGGCTTCCAGATTGAGATTGACATGGTCTTTTCCTTGATTGACTTCAAGTGGGGAGGGGTTCATCGATGGTCCGGGACCCTCCCCACCCCAGAACTACTTCTAGAAATAACTCCTCTTCCTTTTCACTCTCTCTCATCGTTATCTCACCTTCGTGATTGTGGTATTCCGTTCTTTCGAGACTGCTGTTCTCTTATTTGTCTGCAATTGAGATCGTTCGTTCTCTTGCTTGATTGCAGCCACCGTCCATTCGTTTTTTTTTAGCCCAATCACCATATAGTGTCGACATAAGTCGTCTCTGCCTTTCGTTACTTCAAGTCGATTTCAGTTTCTTGCCTGTGTGCCGTCAATATGAAGTCCACTTCCATCGCCATCACCTCGTTCCTGGCGACTGCTCAAGTGAGCAGCGCTGTACGTCTACACTCCATTTTCCTTTCTCTGGTGATGACTTCGCGCTGACCACTCTCCAGTGGAACCCTGGCTCTTCCTCTGCCTCTTTGGCCCCGAGCAGCTGGTCTTCTATGCCCTCTGTTCCGGTATCCACGCCATATGTTCCTAGCCAGAGTTCAACCCCTAGCTGGTCGAAGCCTTCGGAGCTGCCTTCCACTGCGATCCCCGCTCCTTCGTCTAGCAGCTTGATTCCTTCAGGATCTCCATCCAGTGTTCCTCAGCCCTCGGCGCCCTCGTCTTCGGTTCCAGTTTCCTCAGCCTCGTCTTCGTCAGTTTCCGTGTCGATGCCAAGCTCATCGAAGACCTCGATTCCAGTGTCGGTCCCTACTCCCAGCTCTTCGGGTCTGCCCAGCTCGTCGATCTCGGTGTCCGTCCCTACCCCGAGCTCTTCGTCGATGTCTTACTCTTCGGTCTCTGTGTCGGTTCCCACCCCGATGTCATCCAGCTCGGTGCCAGCCAGCTCGCCTGTTCCTAGCTCCTCTGGCATGACTCCTTCTGTTACCAGCCTGCCTCCGGGAATGACCACTTCAACCGTCTACACCACGAGCGAGATCACCATGACCAACTGCGGCCATGGTGCGGCCTCCTGCCCGCCAGAGTCAACCATCACGACCTCGACAATCATGGAGACTATCACGACATGCCCAGTGACTGAAACTCCCACCGCTAGTGGTACTGGCTCTTCCGTGTCCAGCATTACTCCCGCCATGTCTACCCCTGCCATGTCCACTCCAATGGTCACCTCCTCTCCGGCCCACGGATCTACCGTGACCGTTGTGACCTACGAGACTACCACTACTTGCCCCGTCACTGAGACCCATACCACGGGTTCCAGCACTTACCTGTCGACCTACACTACCGTGTCGACTATGACCGGAACTTCGACTTCTACTATCCCCATGCACACTACTCCAGCCGCACAGGGATCCTCCACCACCGTTGTTGAGTACGAGACCACCACCATTTGCCCGGTGACCGAGACTCACACTTCCGGCTCGAGCACTTACCTGTCGACCTATACCACTGTGTCGACTATGACCGGAACTTCGACCTCTACCGTCCCCATGCAGACTACCCCTGTTGCACAAGGATCCGCTACTACTGTCGTGGAGCACGAGACCACCACCATTTGCCCTGTCACTGAGACTCACACTTCCGGCTCGAGCACCTACATGTCGACCTACACCACCGTCTCGACCATGACTGTCTCCTCGACCATGACTGTTCCCGCTGTCACCATCTCGCTGATCCACTCCACTCCCAGCGAGTCCTCTGTTGCTGAGACCACCCCGGCCCAAAGCTCTGTTTCTCAGGCTACCCCCACCCAGAGCTCCGCTGTCGAGACCACCCCTGCTCAGAGCTCTTCCGTCAAGCCCAGCACTCCTGCTAAGTCCTCTGTTGCCTCCGTTCCAGTTATGTCGACTTCATCCGCCAGCTGGGCGTCTATCCCCGCCAGCACCTCTGCCGTGTCGTCGACCATGATGAGCACCAGCCGCCCAAGTGCTATCACTAGCGGTATTAGCAGCGCTAGCGGCAGCACCGGCGCTTCTCCCAGCTCTTCGCCCGTCTACAACGGGGCATCTTCTATGACCGTCTCGTCCGGCCTGTGCCTGGCATTGACCGCAGTGCTAGCCTTCCTGGTACTGTAATGTGGATCCACGAATCTTAGTATACTTCATGTCAGTTTGCCTGTATGAAAATGTGTTCTGAACTATTTCTTCGTCAGCCCCGCTCTAAGTCCGAGTCCAGCTTGGATGGCTACACACCTTTCGTTGGACTCAGAATATAGAAGGGGCTTTTTTTTACTATATTAGATCAAAATCATTTTGGCCATTTGGTGCCCTTTGCGATTCAGATCTCGGTTTTCTTTTCGCTTCTCGGATTTTGACGAATTATTTTTCATTTCCAATATTTCCACCCATAGGCCCAAGTGAGCTTCGAGTCCTACTATTATTACCTAGGTGGACGTTGAAACAATCACGCTATGCCGATGTATATAGCAGGTTTCATACAGCAATTCTGGTGAAACGGCGCACTACTTCTACTATCCTCAATAGACCAGTCCAGCTTTCTTCCAAAGTCTACATGAGTACTATCCCAGTACGTTTCGAGGTGCTCAAGCCGCAAGCGTCCATTCAAGTTGTTGTTCAAGTTTTAGTTCCATTTTTTCTTTTTGCCTTCCCCGCATTTGTTTCCTTAGATCCGTTCAACAAGAGATCACCACTATGAGGAGTCTTCGGACCCTCGGCAAGACGCGGGCGATCGGCCCGTCATGTTGATCATCTGCAGATAAATTGCGTATTCTTTTCACCATTTACCGAAATGCAACGTGTTCCAGATTCAACATTCAAGAAGAAAGAGAGTATTTCGGAAGTTTTCTCCCGCTTCCCCTCTTTATATTCTGGTTTCTGCCACCTAATCCTCCCACCCGAGAGCAGTCGACTATTCCAAGTCCCAACCCTTTTATCCGAGTCCTCATTTCCATTTTCGAATCGAACAACTTGCAAACCATGGCCATAATATCTACCCCCAACTCCAGCGGTCCCAAATTCCTCCCGGTAGGCGCAATAATCCAAGAGCTCCGCATAAACAACAAAAACATCGTCCTCGGCTTCCCAACACAAGACCACTACATAAAACACAATACGCGCTACTTCGGCGCCACAATAGGCCGCGTAGCCAACCGCATCAAAGACGGATTAATCCAATCCTTAAATGGCCGTGAATACCAACTCGCGTTGCATAAGGGGCCCAATGCGCTTCATGGTGGTCCTGAGGGGTGGAGTAAGCGGATTTTTGACGGCCCGTTTGAGGTTGAGCGGGATGGGAAGGGCGCGGTTTTGTTTAGGTATCTTTCGCCGGATGGGGAGGAGGAATATCCTGGGACTGTGGAGGTGCGGGTTTGGTATATTACTACTAGGGAAGAGGAAGAGATGGGGGTAATCAAGACGGTTCTTACTGTTGAATATGAGGTTGAGTTTGTTGGGGATGAGTGTGAGGAAACTGTGGTCAATATGACGAATCACAGGTAAGGGAAACCAAAAGGCATGCCTATAACCCCAAAGCCAGGGAAGCTGATGTTTGCAAATATTATTGCATGAAGTTATTTCAATATCGGAGATGGTCCAACCATCGACGATACCACCGCCCAACTATTCACAGACGACTACCTCCCACTCGACTCAAGCGGAATACCAGAAGGGACAGTGAACAAATTTCCACGATCAGTAACCAGCCCCTTCAAACTATCCTCAACAGAGCAACACATCGACGACCTCTTCGTAATGGAGAAGGATGTATCGAAAATCCCACTTGATACACGTCGCTTGGCCCTGCGCAAGCTTGCGAAGTTCAGTCACGCCAACACGGGAATCCATTTTGAGGTACATAGTACAGAGCCTGCGTTCCAGTTTTATACAGGGAAGAACATCAGTGTCCCTGCTACTGATGATACACCGGAGTATTCTCAAGGTGCTGGGTTTTGCGTGGAGCCTAGTCGGTATGTTAATGCTATTAATGATTCGCGCTGGCGGGGGATGGTGATATTGAAGAGGGGGCAGGTTTTTGGTTGTACCAATGTGTATAAAGTTTGGGAGGAGTAAGATGTGAATGGAATTTACATGGCTGGATAAGCCGAGAAATCATTTATCGGAATAACAGGTAAATTTCGACTAGTCTCAGCAAAATATCAACCTCTTGAATTACTGATTTGGATACCTTCAAGTTTCATGCCATCGCGTAGCTACATGCGCCATATCACTAGAGCGCAGATATTCTTCCACAGTTCCATGACCGTGACGAACTTTCTGGCTGTGGGTAATGAAAGCCGTCCATCCAACTTCAGAAGCTCATTCTACGGTGAAGTGCCTATTCGCTATGAAATCCTACTTTCTAAGTACCTACTACCCATGTATCAATATTTACTGCTGTCAAGTACGTGCGATTGTAAGAGTTATGCATCCCAGAGGGAAAAAGGCAAATTAGACGGGGCGAACGTAATGGGGTGAATAAGATTTGATTAATTTTACAGCACTTTATAGATCATCCCTGCACTTTCTGAATTCAGGCAAGGCCCATTTTATCATCCATTCTGATTCGAGAATGGAACCGGTAGTAGGGCGGTCGACAGGCCTGAATGAGAGCATCGGTCGTAACATGTTGAAGAAGTCTTCCTTCTCTTTCGTATCAAATGAGGACAAGCTACTCTCTTGCCTAAGCTGATGCACGCTATCATAAAATCGATCATTAAAAGACCGGCAACATTCACGGTTCCTTGGTGTACCCTCTTCGTCAAATTTCAGTTTGCGCGCATCCCAACGCTCCCACCATTCAGCTGGTAAAATACCTAAAGTGTCAATATACTTATAAGTTATATCGTTCTCTATAGCGAGAAAAGCTTTAAATAATAGTCGTTGAGCGATAATAGACTATATTATATAGGCGAGTACCTAAATATCTGATAGGAAAGAGAGAGGTTTATTAGGTTCAAAACGCGTCTCCGGGGGCCGGATAGTAAGAGACGCGCATAATTCCTATTTTAGTTCTTTCGAGGGGGTAAAGGCTTCACCGAAGTCTATAAGTAGGATTATTATCTCGGATAGTCCTAAGTCTTTACTAGCCTTCCCTAACCATATCGGAAAGACCGTATAGGTTAGGACGCCGGGTAGAAGAGAGTTTTTATCGAATCGGATAACTAGTTCTAGTTCGGGAGCTCTATATTTTTCGTATAATTATTTAGGCGAAAGAGTATTGAAGTTAGACAGGACTTTAAGGAGGTTATTTCTAAGGTATATATCGCCCTAGAAAATACCTTATATATACACGTAGTCCACAACAAGGACAAGTTACGCAGCTAATAAACGGGCGACGTTAAGCTAGAATAAGCGGATCCATAAGCCATCTTTCAGGTCTAAGAGACTAGCACTCGCCAGCATTATAACATAGCAGGCATAAATACCGTTCGGGCCATATATGTCAAAACTATCTAGGATAGAGAGGAGCATCGTCTTTCGCAGATAAATCTCGAGAGAGCAATGGGGATTAGTGTGTGTGAGAGTGGATATAACCACCTCCTTTGTATTCGCATTTGCAATGCAGACTTTCAAAGCAACGTATCTATGGTGTTCGCTATCAATAGCCAGCCACGTAGTTAGATAAGAGCCATGCCCTAATTTGTGAACAACTTCATATCGGCTATGGAGAACATCCCCAATTCGAAGGGGGTGATAGCCCCCCGGTCGATACTCGTCAATTCTTTCGATTCCTTCAAGAGGCTCGTAGAGGACAGTGGGGTTGGGCTTTCTGGCCAAATTGCTTCTACTAAGTGCAGTATGACTCAATCCGCGGCAGGAATGGCGATGGAGCAGTTGGGCATTTAGTAAACGAGAAGGGACTGGAGAGCACGAGTAGTGCCAACGCAAGATCCGGGAGACCAATAATGGCTGATTCATCCCTGCATCATCCGCTGATATAGAGGCTGGAAAAAATGTCAAAAAAGATTGATTTCACAGCTCATTGACCTGTGTCCTTCACCTTGGCGCCAGAAGGATGGTGCATGACGAATGAACCACGACGCGCGCGAGTCGATCAATGGTCAGATCTAACGGAGCATAGAAAATCCGAGCGGCTGGCGGTCCAGCATCCAATAGTATTTATTGACTAAAAGGGTTTCCAAAAAGAATAGAAACGGTACTACACCTGCTGAGTAGCCTCTATAGGGATACATGAAATCGAAATATCTACCAGGATCTGGAGTGATGTTGGGCAAGTTCCAGAATAAAAAGCATAGCCCAGACCGTGACTCTGTCTTCCAACTTGAATCAATTAGGTCGACCCTTAGACAAATAATTTCGACAAGATCCATCGACTTAAGAATTGTGTTTGCCATGGCAGAAATAAACGGATTGTCTGAGAATGAGTGAAGGAATGGAACAAAAAGTGCTATCATTCCCGGAACAGCGACGGCCTCATAGTACCCCGATGATGAGCTCCTCCCAGCCTCATCCGGCACGGAAATCACGACAGGAGCCCAGAGATGGACGGGATATTGTTATAGCACCTTCTCTCCCAACATTTGAAGGGATCGAATTCCCACCCAATCTGGCTGTTGCTGAGGGTGGTACACGCAGCCGACCAATAATATCAGAACTGGGAGGGTCCTGGTCATGATAGCAAAAGTCAAGCTCATTCAGTCCAAGCTCCCTGTTACATCATCAGCAACTGTCTTAGATTTGCTGGGTCTTATAGAAATAGCCTCTAGACTCCGGGATGTTTTTCCCTCGCATAAAAACTACATAATGAAGTTTCAAGACCTGGACTACACTAGTGTAGATGCCCTAACCCAGTTTGGCAGATTTCTCTCTTTCTCTTGGTGACTTGGCACCTTCCAAAGCTTGAACAGGACCATCATGAAAGAAGGCTCAATCCATAGATCCTCAAACAGTCTTTTCGTCCATGAATATTCACTGGATGGTCGTGGCTACAAGGCACCTTCCCATAACCATTCACCTTCCCTCTACTATACCATAATCTAGTATTTACTCTTCTTCATCTCCCAAGTCCATCTCCCTCTGAATATACTCGGTTCTGTCATATCATTATCCCTTAGTGTGCATACTCAAATAATCAATTTCTTTCTTCAAAGAAACATTCACACTGATCACCGGCTTACCGGAAACTGGGAAGACTGCAGTTTTAATGTCAATTATCCAGTCCTGCCACAACGAGAACTCACAATAACATGGTGGTCTGCGCTTCGAACTAAGTCCCTCAGGCCGCTTCTACAAGATTTTCAGAGGGCTACAAAGGGAGTTCCCCGCATCTGGGACACGTCTCAGGTCTCAAAGGAGAATTTGGGGGGAATTACGCCATTCAATCAGATGATTCCAGCCAAGAACTGCTGCACGAGATGGATGCAAAAACACTCGGTCAGATGGGGGGCTCTAACTACCTCAGTCCTCGACCTACAATTTAAAAGAAGATATCATCCAAAGCCTGATAGCTTCCTTCGAGGCCGTCGACATTTTCCAGATGATTTTTCCCTCGGAAAACGTATCATGGCTCGCATCGAACAGTTTCGAGGGGGCGGACACAAAGTCTATCGCCGGTGAAGAGCGCGATATACTATTGTTAAACCTTGCTAAGGACAGTACATTCTGAACCGGGAAGACATCGGCGATATATTCTCTCCAGCATTTCAAGAAAATTTGGAAGGGACCTCTCTGGGGCTGCTATCACCGACAGCCAGAGAGCTCTGCAGAACACCTTCTAACACGCACTGCATGAAAGGCCCCGGGAATTTTACTTTTGGAAGGTGAAAGTGACTTTTTGCACTGCAGCTACTCCAAAAGCTCTTTCTATCTTAAATTTGAATTGAGGAAGGAGCTCAGATTACTTCGATGTTCTCCACAACACTCTCGAAGATCACAAATGGGAAAATCAATACAACTTCGGTTCATTCGGATGCGCGTATCGCCAGATTCTCGAGTTCCTCGCTCTGCTCCTAATCGTCCCATAGAAAGGACGACTGGAGACCACACTGGTTGTCAGCTTCATAAGCAGCCAACTCCTGGACTGCTCTAGTGATGGCCACTCAGGCTTTGTTTCTGTCCCTGACGCAGTCCGCCTGCATCGAGCAGATTCACCATCTCTGGTGAATGTGTACCGTGTGAGCTTCATTGGTGGGCTTGTCTATGACCTTGTCGGGGCCTTCCACGATGTCCGCAGAGATATACTACAAGTCGAACAAAACGCCGAGAACGGTTTTTGACTGGCTCAAGCTACCCGATGTTCGAGTCGTAAGGGTGGATGCGTCACAGGGATTCCGAAAGCTCAGTGGTTGTTCTATCAACCACTCGACCTGGGAATAGCTTTGGCCTTGGTTTTTCGGTTGACAAAAAACAATAGCGCATGTGTATCGCTCTGAGTCGTGCGCAAGACTACTACGTCATTGTAGTCGGGAACGCCAGGATTATTCTTTCCTTCTAGTCAGATGTACACAACTTGGGAAACGAGCTTCGGGATGGAGTAATCTGGTGGAATGCCACCGCGACAATGGCACATTGTGCTTCGTGCCTAAAAGCGACCAACTCGCCCGCCCGCAAGCACCTGAACATTTAAGATGAGAAACCGGTTTGAACAAGCACTCGAAGCTAGCCGTCCTTTGCTTTATTTCTTTATCTCTCTCTTTTACATTTTATTGCGCCTCCGATTTCTCTCCTTTTCGCAGTGTCTTTTCCTTAGCCCTGCTCCCTTTCCATGAACTCTGGCCTCTAGCCTGTCAACTTGAACTTGAAATGTTTTCCTATTGTCCCACGCTTTCACATGGTACCACGCAAAATACTATATTGAATGATCAAAAGCTCACAACGAACATTGCAATGCTCCGTGAAAAAAAAACTAGTGAGCTTCCGTGCCCGCAGCTGGGTGGACTGGACCTGTTTTGTGTCTTGGTAGGCCAACGGATACCTCGAGTGAAGCGATTCTCTTCCAAAACTTCGAAGTTGAATGCAGCATATCAAAGGACCTCTCAAAGAAAAAACCTGTGATTGCGAGAGGTGAATTTCTGCTTCCGTAGGTTATTCGGTCATCCCGGATCCTCATGAGCGATGGGCAATGTTAGACCTGAAGCGAAGATCATCACGTCTCAAATCGTCGGGTTCTCTAATCAATCGCTATACCTCTATCGCTGTACCGCAAATTAGATTTTCTTCAGACTCGTCGTACCTCTATCTTGAGTTTCCTGAGTCAATTGATCCTATTACTCTACTTTTCTGGTATTCAAGATTCTTTCCGTAAATCCCGTGTCACTAGTAGGTGATACCCCGAGGTGCTGGCGCCAGTCTTAAACTTCACTGTGAATTCCTTCAAATTAACCTTGTTCATGTATACCGGGGCTGCAGCCGTCAGTAATCTTTCCACATGGCTTTGGATGCCTAGGTAGTTATAGAGCTTCTGGAGAACTTTACGGTAGTATTGCCGCTACACAACCAGGAAAGGCTCGAGCAAAGGAGAACTCAATTAGGTGCCAGGTGGTGATTCGGGTGAGATATACTGCCTCCTAGTAAAAACAGATAGTTGCTGCATTCATCATATACCATGGTAGTTGTCAATATTATCTTATACTAGAATTCTCACAAAATATGTTTTGCAATTATTCTTCCTCGTGGATCTTGTCGGTGCCCGCAAACTTATCCCGATCATCTGAGATCGCACTTACATCCGAAAATCCAGACCCATGGCGAGCTCGCCTTTTGTCCCCAGTTTCAGAAGAGAATGACTCCCTGAAATAAGATTGTCGACCACTGACAACATTGTCAATGGATATAGATGGCACCGTTGAAGCACTGGACGGGCTTCGATGATGTCCTGGGGTGGTGCTAGTGGGCGAAACTGGGAAGGGATAACGGCTCGCACCCAGCTCTGGAGATGTGTCAGGTGTATTGGTCCAGTTGTATGCGGTAGGTAGTTCGGCGGGCGATGAATCTGGATTGACTCTTAGCATTAGCAATTGGGAAGTCACAAAAGGTATTGTGGGTGTTATCTACCATGCATCTCATACACCTCATCTCCTCCGGACTCTACCGTACGAGGGGATACAGATGTGCCGAGTGAGTCTGGAACTGTGGAGGGTTCGGTCTCTGTTGTCCCTTCTGCTGTGGATTTCGACATTGGTCCCGGCACCGGGGCAGTCGGTCCGCTCCCATACATGAATTGAGGTGACTGGGGAGTATCAGCGTCCCTTTGCGCCTTGGCTGCCGATGCTTCCTCGGCCTCTCTTGCTTGGCGTTGACGCTTTCGTCGGAGATAAAACCAGATCCCAGCAAGAATGAGGGCCACGCCGAACAGTCCTACCAATACACCTATAACTGCTGCAGCCCAATGAGGCAAACCGCCCCCGGATTTGCTATCTCCATCTTCAGTGCTGTTTAAGGCGTAGGGATAGTAGGTTGTCATGGTCTTGCTGTATTTCTGGTCGAAAATGTCGGACAGGGAGTCGTTGGTCCATGATGACGGAGAAGTTTTGGTTGCTCCACCAGATGATCTAGTAGGAACAGATATGTCAGTAAAGCTTGAGATTTTTCAGGCACGTAATCACTTACGTCCCACCGATTTGTGCTGTGACTACATCCGGAACCTTATACTCGTTCCATTGGCTTGGATCGTAACCGTCCTGGAAGGTAAGGTTATTCAGGTTGAAATTGACAACGATGCCTCCTTCCACGCATTTATTTGAGTCACCCTCCACTGCTCCTCCAATGGCAAGCATCTGGTTTGGATATGGTTTAAAGCATTTATGTGAGCTGCGACCATGGGTGCTTGTGCCGTTATATGCCTTGATCCATTTGAAAGAAGGCAGTGAAAGGATGTAAACGTCGTCCGATGGAGTTTGTGTATAGTTGATTCCATCAGTCCCACCATAAATGTAGATGTTGTGGGATGAATTATCCTGGGCACTGGCGAGCACGGAGCAAAATTGGGACAATTGTCCTGGTATATCGCCAGTGGTGTTCTGAAGATACCATTTCTGGCTATCCACGTCGTAAACCGAGACCGTTTCCATGAAGGTTGGGCTGACTTTCTTACTCTCCGATATCTGAGAATCGTTCAGCTTTGAGGGTTGCCATAGCTCCGCTGGGTTAACCACTCCTCCAACCGCCACTAGGACCCCAGACTTAGACACCGGTACCCAAACCAATTCGGCATTTGCACGACCGGGGATGTAATCTGGGAGTGTATCGTTGGACCAGGTTTCATCTCGGAACGAGGACATATCCACCGTGATGAGCTTATCGGAAATCTCCTTGGATTCTTGTCCGATCCATGTAAAGGATCCCCAGTCTGGCGCATGCATTCCGCTGAAATAAAAAGCCATATCCTCGCTCCGTGCCGATGTGCTCGCGCCTTTCGTGATGGATGATGTAAGATTATCCTTCAGATTATAGGGTCCCCAGTTGGCTGACCAGCTTGATCGATAGGCTCCATACTGATAGGCTTCGTACTTCAAGATGGTATTATCGTCCAGGCTTTCGACATCACTATTATTCTGGATGGCTCCCCTAAAGTGGAAAAACAGATCAAAATTGTCAGTCCCTCCCGGGCCTGGGCAGGGTAATGGTAGAGCAAAAAATCACGAACCCATATAGAAAAAATTCTCCATCATTAGCAAGCATAGCACCGTCCCAGTAGTTGCGAGCAAAACCACTGGAGCTTCCTCCTACCACTGAGGTATTTTGTAGAATCGTCATGAAATCCGAGCGCGTGGTGAACGGCGTCGATAAGTTCAGGGTGTAATAACGCTTTTCCGCAGTAGCTTGTTTTGGTTAGATCTTGATTTGATTGAACGTTGACTCGGAATGTTTCTTCTTACCATCAGTGTAATTCTTGCAGCCGTCGTCAAAGTTTCTGAGATGAATAGTAGTCAGCTATGCTATTCTTTCGATCCTCGGAAATACAAGTTCCATCGTCGATTTTCATATGTTGCATACTGTTGAAGCCATATCTGCCCACCATCCATATAGATCATATCGCGAACGATATTTGCTATCCTGGCAGTCAGCCCTGCGAGTTCAAATGTTATATTGGGAACACTGCGAGCCTACCTCGAATTCCCTGCCAATTACATATTGTGTTGTTCACTTGCTTCATCGACGATGAACATGTTTCGTCTTGTGCCACGACAGAGGTGACCCCGGCGACCAGCGACCAGGATATTGCTAAACGAAATCTCATAATTTACCTGATCGATCCGATGATGCGCATTCTGGAAATGAGTTGTCGCGAGTGTTTGCAGGCAACCCACTTCTTGGAAGCGGAATCATCGCGCTCGGATGAATAACGTGAGCACAGAGCAGCCTCGCTGTGTGGGGAACAGATGGAGGGGGGTCGATAGGCGGGGCGCAGTTGACTTGCGGCTTC
The DNA here is from genome assembly GCA_000347475.1 of Penicillium paxilli ATCC 26601. Lineage (NCBI taxonomy): Eukaryota > Fungi > Ascomycota > Eurotiomycetes > Eurotiales > Aspergillaceae > Penicillium > Penicillium paxilli. Next base: position 84,792 of record KB644873.1, read on the forward strand.
TGTTGAACCAAAAAGACGCCATGAAAGTAAAAAGTGTGAACGCAGGGTTTTACCTATGTTGCTCTATTCCGACAACTCTTCTCTTTCCACATCTGGAGCACAGCCCGACTCTGCTTCGCACTAGCATTGCATTGCTGACCAGGTCCATACTGTGCGGTCAGAGCCACCAACGACAAACCATTCTAGTGCACTAGTGCCGCAGATCATTTTCTCAAAGGGATAGTGCCGCAGGGCAAACTGCCGATCGCTTTGAGGGGTTGGGCAGTTCGTCCCGCGTGCGGCTGAATCCACCTTTGTTGGCCCATTCGCAATGCCGGAATATCGGGCAGATAGTACAAGGATGGTGCAACATGGGGTGCAAGGCTCCGGGATGATTGCTCGGTTCGAAGGATTTCTCGTGTTCAATGGTGGAATACATGCATCCCCAGCCGGTTGGAGGCCCGAGTTGCCATGGAAATCCGGCTATGGTGCTGCTGGGCCTGGACTCAGAGCCTCGCGAGCCGGAGCTGCATTGAGTGCGTCATGAGCTTTGGCCAGATCAAAGCTATCGAATCTTTTCTCCGGCCTTGTGCTATGTTTACAGTGCATCTCCCCACTGTCCTTCACCAAGCTGTGCGCATTGGTTTCTCCAGGGAGGTTGACAATGAAAGCATCTATCGCTTGGTTGTCGCTATTCGCGACCTCTGCTGTGAGCCAGTTGGCGACACAGAAAATCGATGAGCGTGATGTCCTCGCGCTTGTTCCAACGGCCGCGCCAGTTCCTCGAAACCTCGATCTTGATCTAGGAGTCGGGGTTGGGGTTGATCTCTGCGCCATAGTGACGGCTTGGGTCACTGTGAGAATCTCGATTGGACCCGGGGACGAGCCGGTCACTGAGACCATCACTGATGAGACGACGGATACTATTACGCGATCCGCATCGACAGTCACGGATACCATTACACAAGTCATCACTGATGCCGGCCCAGGCGCGACATCCACAGTAACCATTACTGATAGTGGTGCCCCAGGCGCGACATCAACGGTAACAGTTACTGGCAGTGCTGCTTCAGGCGGGACATCAACAGTGACGGTTACCGATAGTCCTGCTCCAGGTGGGACGTCAACAGTGACGGTTACTGAGAGTGGTTCCCTAGGCGGAACATCGACAGTGACGGTTACTGATAGTCCTGCTCCAGGCGGGACATCAACAGTTACGACGACCGTCAGTGGTACCACCGTAACTGAGTCCGGGTCCACAGTTACGGTCACAGACACTTCGACATTTACGACGAGTGTCGGGGAGACAAAGACTGACTTTTTGACAATCACCATCTCCCTCGGTGGATCAGATGTCACGCATACATCTACTATCACGGAGACGTCTACTATCGCGAGTACATCTATTTCCACCCAAACTGTGGGCGACAGCACCGTGATCAGAACAGCAACTGTCACAGATACATCAACAATTACCAGTACTGTCAGTGGATCCACGGTGACTCTATCAGCCTCTACTATTGTCAGTACAGTTCCAGCATCGACCATCACAAGTGTCACCACGGAACCTGGAAGCACCATCACTTCTGCTGGAAGTACAACCACACTCGCAGGTTCAACAACCACTGTGACCATCACGAGCCCGGCCAGTACTGTCACTGTTGTGAACACCGTTTCTGCACCCGGCGAGACAAGGACACAGGGCAGCACTATTACTCTTGTGGACACAATTTCTGCGCCTGGGACCACCAAAACACAGGGCAGCACTCTTACTGCCACTGTCACTGTGTCAACCTGTGCCAGATTAATCGCAAATCCTACATATACACCTTCGTCTCAGCTTCCATCAGATTATACGTGGGGCTGTCCCCCGGGATTTCTCTGCCGGCCTCCCCGCACAGGCGATCGCTCTGGCTGTAATGTTGAAGCCGACCTTCCAGCCAATGGTTATGTCTGCGCCCCTGAGGATTGCATCCCAGCTCCTGCCTTGGTCTACAACCAATCCAGCGAGACTGATAAGTTTGGCAAACATTACAATGTTTCCGAGGATTATTTCAATCTTGACCCGGAAATATTTGGTCTCAATTATTCCATCTTCAATCTCGAAGACGGTGGGGTTGCAGCATACAGCAAGCGCAGCAGTTTCTCACCTCAGGTCAAAGCTAGATCATTCTGGGATCGATTTGTAGACCGAAAGGTTGAAAAAAGAGATCCTGGCTCGAACATCCCAGGGCAGTGCTACAATTTTTGCAATAATGCAGCGGGAGTTCCGCAAAACAACGGGAAAACACCATCTATTTGCAAAAATGGTTCGCCGTTCCGTGTGGGTCTAGACAAGTGTGACGACTGTGTCAGCTCATACGCCACTGGAAACCTGGATAAATACACATCAACGCTTCTGCCGGCATTTGCACAGTTTTTGACTTACTGCGATGACCTAACTACGGCTTCAGAAACTACAACCTCCGATACGAGCACCAAGACTAGCCAAGGATCCAGTGCGACCACAAGCACCGACACAAAGTCCTCTGGAGATACGACTGCTACCAGCGCTCAGAGTGGTGGAACAGGCACTGCCACCAGAACTGAAGCTCCAACTTCAACCGATTCAACGGGTACACGGAGTAGCACACAGACTGGAACGGGTGCTTCAACTGCTAGACCACATGGCACAACTCTCCTATATGGCTCAACACGAATTGTTTCTGGCTCAACCATCATTGAATCAAAATCAGCGGTTGTAGAGTCCGGGTCCACGATCGCCAAAACTAGCTTGGAGGTGACAGTGTCTGGAACCACCCATGGGACAGCTACGAGACACACATCTTCAACGTCTGAGAGCTCCAGTATCACTTCAAGTTCAAGTTCCGAAGAACAGACGGTTACAGCAACCGTGACTGCCACCGTCGCTGGTGCGGCGTCACAAAAGAATATTCCTCCACGATTATTCTTTCTAACTCTCCTCTTCGCCATTGCGGTGCCATTCCTTTAAGATAATGAATGTTTGACCGATCCTCCCGGCTATCAGCACCGTAACCCCTTTTACGACAAAATTCACGGTCTTTACGATCTTTACGATCTCCACGATCTTTACGATCTCCACGTTCTTTACGCTCTTCACGGTCTCCACGGTCTCCACGGTCTTTACTGTTTTGGTTGTTTTAATGGTTCTAGGGTTCTTTTTGGTTTCTATATGGTTTTCATGGATTTTTTCTGCATATCCTCGTCATACGAGTTAACATGGGTTCTTTATATTGCGAGTCATTACAAGCACTTAGTTAGTCGACAAAACCATTATCTCGTGACTTTTATTAATGGTTTCGAGCGTGGGTACTAATCGCATTTTTTCAAGTTGCACTTTCACAGTCGCATATTTCATAGAATATCTCACGATCGCATACTAATATGTACTATCTCGCTTACCCCGAGATTTACCCATTGATCCTTACTAGCCTGCCTTTCGTATTTTGACCCGCCTTTCCCTGTTTGGTTCGTACTTGATTGGTGAATCGCCAAAGGGATCCACTGCCCAGCGACATTTCCAGGCATTCCAAACGATCCGAGTGTACATAATAAGTTTCTTTCTTTTTCTTTTTCTTTTTTTTTTCTGTTTTTCTTTTTTTCGCTCTGCGATTTCTCTGCCCCAAAATGCTCCCAGGCCAGATCTTAGACGATCTTTGAAGGCAATGTATATTTCTTTTGTTGGCTTTATAGACTTTGTGCCCTGAAGCCCCGCAGATCTGATAGACAAACGTGACTCAGTAGCTCCGCCACGTTGACTACATAGCTTGCTGCAAGGGAGTAAGGCGTCCAGGATTAAACTCCCGAGCATGCGGTTGGCATGGTGCCAAGAATGCGGCATTTTACTGGTTGGTCCATATTTTGCTCTTGAATGAGTGCACTGTCTCTTTACATGTTTTTACTTCTTGGACACTTCAAGCTAGTCTGTATGATTCTGATTTATTTCACTTCAACTACGGAGACCCACCTGCTCTAGCTACTAGCTCTGCTCACTGGTACGATCAACAAATTGACAATATCGTATCACTTTGATCATCGTCCTGGCCGGTTTTTTTTTCTTTACTTTCTTGTGATGATATGGTATCCGGACATTAAATCTTTAGGAGTTACCATTTATCGCACTATCAAGATAGCCGGTGCAATGGTGCAATAATAATAATTAGAAGATCATTTGAAAATGGCATCAGGATGACTGGATCACGTAGACCAGCCAATCAAAGACTCAGCAGCTGCTGACCCATAGCTCTATTGGCCAATTAGAGTCATCCATGTATACAATAGCCGCTAGTCGGACTCGAATGTCCAATATATACTATCACGATATTACAGGCTCTAATGCTGTTCTGAGTGTTCATCTTGGGTCAGTTTTGTGACAGGAATCCATGGATGGATGGCTTGACAGGTATCTAGGTAGATTTGTTTCGTCATCAACATCGAATTTCGCCATGCGGCGGCTTAAGATCATTATTGGGCATCAAGCAATCATTCCTGGCTAACCCACGACAATTCGAATTCGTTTTTACCTTCTGCCTGAAGTTTGTCTAGAATCCAGGGACCAAATTCGACGAGTAAGTGGTTCCAAAAATGCATGTAAGCTTCCAATCTGGTTTCCCAGGATCCCCATGTGAGACAAAGCTAATAAAAGGTTTAACAGTTGGCTACCTTGTTTATCAAGAATTCAGTATCTCTCGATTTACACGATAAGGATCCTCAAACGCCCCAGAAATAAAACAACGCCAGCCATCAGCAAAGTCGGAACCACAGAAAAAGATCCTCCCATGCGGCTTCCGTAGCTCTTCGAAATAGTTGGAGACAAAACCGGGTCGTCGCACTGGCATGACACCACGTTCGAACGGGTCTTTTGACCATAAAGAGCATAGGCCGACTTCAATTCTAGGCCATCTGGATGAAAATCTTCGATGAAACTGATGTTCTCACCACATGTGTCAAGATTGGCATCTGGGTTTGACAGCAAAGTGAGCAATGACCGGTCCTTGCGATGCGACCCATCGGCAAAACCAGTTATATAAGGTAGATTACCACCCTCACAGTTTATTTCCAGGCCATTCTCAAAATTCCGTGAAGTGGTTGCAAGGACTTTGTCAATCCTGGCAGGTATACACCCGGTCTTGAAAGCTTGCTGCTTGAGATCTGACAAGGGAGGCGAGTACTCAATTGTCATAACAACGTTATATGGTATTGTTGAAACGACTGTTTTCCTTTTGACTTCTTTGCCTGTCGAGAGCAGCACATTGTAGTAGTCATGGTCTTGGTGGATTGCTTTGACGGGTGATGAGAGTAGTCGATCGCCTTCAAAGTCATCAAGAATAGCCAGGGCCAATGAGGTTGTCCCGTTGGCAATTTTGTATTTCATTGTTGCATCTTCGAGTAACTCATCATTGAAATTTATGAACGAGAACGTGTGGAGGACATTCAGGAAAGATGTGCCATGCCCGGGTGTTCCAAAGAATGACGATACTTGCTTGTCAATGTCACGACGTTTCTCATCGGTATATCCCTCAAGCTGGTTTTCCCGTTGGGTGATACTCAATTGATCGGCCTCCAGGAATCCAAGAACAGCGGATTGTTTTTGATGCTGGCAAAAGTATCAAAGGGGAATGCGACTACGCTCTTGCCCCCTTGGCCATCAATATCAAGAAATCTTTCGAAAGTAATTCCTTCTTCAGCTGAAGGTTCTTGAATAGGATAGGGTTATCTTCAAAATGGCCTGGTTCGCCTGGAAATCGTTTGATGAAGACTCGGCCGTCCCGTTGGTGAGGCACAGTGGTATCAAATTTATCCAATCCATAACGCTGTAACTCGGCAAAAACATGAGGCTGGACCCAGTGGACCCACGCCCCACCCATCTCAAGTTTCAATCCCGAATCATCCTCAGCAGTCCAAGTGCGCCCGCGAATCCGGTCACGGGCTTCGACGAGAAGTACTCGCTTGCCGGCTTTTTGGAGATCTCGAGCGGCGGAAAGACCAGCGAATCTGGCGCCTATAATCACAACATCATACTCTGGCAATAGCCCGTGTTCTGGCGTTGAAGAGACAACAGCTGGCGTGCGCAGTCCTGAAAGAAAAAGAGGGTTAGAAATGTCCTCCATTACGACAGTACGACATACCTCTCTCGTAACCATTTGCCGAAGTCCACTTGAATCCTTCATTTGAAGGAAACATTTGTACGATCTTGCTTCGTTCTGAAGCCAGAAAAAATATCTCGCAAGTATACTCTCGACGTGCGCCGGACAGATTGAAATTAGAGAATTCATAACCTGCGGAGCCCGCGGGCTCCACAAATTTTGCCAAGCCCATTGAAAATCACTTGGGTTGGTACATGCTCTCTTTCTAGGGGTGGACGACTTGGATTGATCGGAGAAAAAAAGGAAAGCTAGTAATGCCTAGTCGAATTGCTATTTAAATCACTTAATTGCCCATGTGTCGAACGAGTTGATCATGAGATAAGACCATACCTAACTACAACTTCCAGCACTATAAACCTTCATTTGAAAGAGATGAGTGAATCTTTATCGATTATACCGACTAAATAATTACTATCTTCCAACCGTTGTAGTATACACTAGACATCAGTCCCGCCCGTGCTCTAGTCCGACTTGGCTTTTGAACTTCAGAACATCTAACCCACTGGCAGGTGAACCGGAGGTTAATGTTGGGAGGTATCAAGCTGGAGTACGATTGGTCAAGCAAGCCTGCCCAGGTGGTGAGTCTCCAGTGTGATCTGCGGTTAGGGGCCAGATCCACGGAGGCTATATACTAGTACCTAGGTATGTTTGGGTACATCTCTCTTCGCCCGCCCGGGTGGCAGCAGAAGACATATGATGGATTCCAATCAAAATACGGAGTACAGTTGTACATATGTACCACATAGGTGCTCCGCAACGTAGCCAATGTGGGACCAGACAATAATGATCCTAATCGTGGCAATAAACATTGATATCTGGTCCAGCCGTCAGCACTTTGCGTAGGCATGTTTTGAACTTGTTCGCGCCGACCTTGACCAAAAGCAGCAAGGATGCGCAAAGACACGGCCACTGCGGACTTACCCTGCATAGGGCTTGCATTAGCTCCTAATTATTCCTGTCACTCGTGGCTCCTCCTTCGGTCTACCCCACACGGGTGCACAAGAATCATGACCTGTATGTACTGCGTATTGTAGCAGAAATTTTCCACTATTGGGAAGAAGTGCGAGTTTATGGCCAAGCCGCATGGTGGGTACATTCATAGACTAAGCTCTACACTAAGAACGGTACTCCGTATGTTGCTGAAAAGCTCATGAACTTGTATTGATCGTCTCACCTCCGCCTATAGTATCCGAGGGCCATACACCACCATCGCACGTGCACGTGAGGCTGAATTATCTTTCTTCACCTGGCTCTCTGGCCCTGGAGTCTATCTTTCATCTTTGATGTGATTTTCTTCTTGCTTGTATTACCATTCAACGGGGAAAGCACTATGGTTTTCGAGAGGCTCAAGCGCGCGACCGCTAGCCTTGCAATACGCGATGACTTTTCCTGGGCTGCCAACATTCCTGGGAATTGTTACAATAATTGCAGTATGATATTATCGTGATTTTAGGTTGTTCGATCAATAAACTGACAATACTCTACTACACAGATGAAATGGCCGCCGACCGGCAGATCTTGGGAATCGGCAAAAATTGCTCAAGTACAAGATTGTTACCAGATCTGCGAAGCTGCTACAACTGTGCAAAGGGAATGAAGAATGAGACAAACTTTGCGAATTATATACAGACAATGATCGATGAATGTGTGTTGGGCGAGCCGATCACTGCATCCGAAATACCTACCGGAACCGCCAGCCAAACCTCAGCGACTCAAACCTCTACTACTACCCAAACTACAAGCCCTGTGGAATCAGCAAACACCCCCCGGGGGCACACAAATCTCAAAACAGTTGTTCCTGCCGTGGTTGTACCGGTAGTAGTTGTTGGCCTGGCGGTGGCCCTTTTGTTCGTGTTCATGAGGCGTCGTCGGCGAAGACGATCCGCATCATACCCGACTAGCTCTTCATATTTGGAAGATAAAGCACAGCTACATGCAGATGACTTTAGACCAGAACTTGATGGGTTAGATGCAAGTAGGAAAACGTCTGAAGTCGTCCATGAAATGGCGGCAGGTCCAGCCATTCCGAGTCGGCTTGATCATAAGGTAGAACTACCTGCAGGAGAAATAGCAGAAGAAATGGAGGCCAAATGCGAGAATAAGTAATAATGAAGAACTGAGAATGGAACAGTGGCATTCCAGAATTTTGAAGCCTCCTTCAATGGATTTGGATATCACAGTACTCAGTAAAATCCAACAGTTCCTGTATTCGATGTTATTTCGCTCAGCAGTACAATAAGATTCATCCATGTCCACATTCATGATTTCCATCTCTTTCCTGTCCTGTACATACGACCATAGGGTGTGGAGAACAGGGCTTCCCGTCCGCTCAGCCGTACTTAAGCCACACGCCGGCAGGTTAGTAGTATGGTGGGTGACCACATGCGAATCCCTGCTGTTGTATGTTTTTGATCCTTTTTTTGCTAAATCACCCAGGGTGGATGTTGTTTTTGGCCTGGTATGGGTGGCGGGTATGTAATCTTCAGGCCCGGCACAATCCGCTCGCAAAACAAATTCTGCGCCCCTGCCACTATGATATTACTTGTAATGATCAAAGATATTGTGCACTCGATGAAATCATGCTCAAGTTTGAGACTTTTGTAGTCGTTTGATCACCAGTCATTTATCTTGACGGGGTTTCTTAATTAAACGCATACACTATGTACTCTGAAAACTCCTCTTAGCAAGAGTTGCATGTTGCTTTTGGCTTGGCTTCAACAGAGCTCGCTATATTTGTGGCCGACATACGAATGAGCCTCGTTTTATCGACTAATGGCTTCCAAGGTTATTCTTGAAAAGGGTTGCTTCTCCATCAGCGCTTTCGAAATAATCAGTGATTCTATCGGCTTACCATGGACAGAACTTCAATCAATTATGACGATGTGCTTGATACACGAGGGAAAAGTGGGCTGATAGCCAGGGAAAATGGCTGGATCACTATCGTGATATCGATAAAAGAAAAAAAAAAGTGAATATTGAAGGATTAGGAAGCCTGTGAGAGCAAGCGGATTCAGAGAAAAACCTGGAGGTAGAGCTACAGAAATGAAAGACGAAGGGTTGAGGAAGAGCCAAGGTGGGAGGAAGAACAAAGGCTGGTAAGAGAGGCGCATGCTTTATAATATAGTCTTTATTATAAACTAGGACTGAACGTGAAGAAGTAAATTTATCATGCTGAATAATGCTTCTTATATGTCCGGCCCCTGTCCATTATCTTCTCCCCCGTCCGAGTCGTATAGTGGGCAAGGGCTGTTCTGGCTCAGAACTGCATGCTCCAAGCCCTCCGCCACTTCGAGCAAGCCACCATTCATATTCTAGGGATACAAAATCTTTCATTATAACTGCATGTGAAGTATGAAATAGCACGGCTTATTCACGGCAATTAAAAGGCATCTTCCCCGAGATCGTCAGATGTTGGGGCTATCAAGTCGTGATCACTTAGCGAACGATGAGCCGGTGATCATTCCAGACCAGGCTAGTTTATTTAAAGTAGGATTTCTTTTGTATCTTATTGGCGGAATGTACGAATCACTGACATGCAGGCGCCATGCTAATCTCGAAGAAAATAATCCCCTCTAGTATTTTGGTGGGGCGAAAATGACCGGACGCCTGATAATTGGGCCAAGAGCCGAGAAAAGTGACGAAATGCAGATTTATGCCAAGAAAAGGGCGGAGATTTATAGTGAAATTATGGGGTCGGAATACACGGGCTTCTTTTTGCAATATCGAATGGGGTGCCTGATCAGCAAGGTACATTCTGATTGTAGAATCTCTGAAGATTTGATGATTTAAGTGTACTATACAACACGATCGCCAGTGCATGTCACAGCATGGCTTGTAGTCGTCCAGGTTTGACTGACAATGAAGGATGTGAGCGTGAAACTTGGTTCCATTTTCATTAGGGTATCTCCAACATCCCAAGCATAATATAAATTATATAACGAAGTAATTGAGAAAAGGTTCGTCTCGAGGACTATCAAACTACTGTCAGTACCTACCAAGGTACTGCCTAGGGCACTACGACATCAGCCCCCAAGTTCCATATCTGGTTTGGCCCCACATGTGCATGCCCAGGTGTAGCCTCGAATATACTAGCTGTATATGTATAGAGTCAAATTGATGTTCAAGAGACCCGCCCCAATATGTTCGGTTACTAGTAATATGATATTATTTTTAGATGGCTGGGATAGATGTCGGCTGGAAAACGTACTAAGCGTCACTGGGGCCGAATTTTGAAATGGAAGCAGCACAAACTACTACTTGCCCAAAGGAGAGACTTGGAGCCCTGGAACTTCTCGAGAAAAAAGGTATAAATAGGGCCTTCTTCTCCTGTTTGAATCTCCATTCTACACAACCCACAATCACAAACTGAGAGCAGCAACCAAATCATCATCTTGAAACATGCATTCCAAGTCCCTACTGTTTTTGGCATTCTGTGCCTCGCCTCTTCTCACATATGCACTTCCGGCATCGATTGTATCCGAGCTTGAGAGGGCCAACGTCAATGTCACCGATTTTGAGAATGCTCTGAGAAAGAGATCGGGTGGCTCCTGCACTGATGCAACCGGCCTCACTTCGGTGTGGGCGAACGAGGACAACGACGGCCATGGACATTACTCAGGGTCCTGTGACAACAATGGTAGCTCTGGCAAAGGCGAATGCTGGACCGACGTATACGCTGTTGAGGCGCAGGTGCAGTGGGCTCCATGGAGCACAGTCGGGGCCGACCTTGACTGCGAAAGCTCATCTGAATGCGAGATCACCCATCTTGATCAGATCGAAAGATGCAGGAGCTGGTCTACCTCCACTGGCTTTGACGCTGGAATCACCTCGGAAGTGATCAGCATTGGCGCATCAGTAACGCAAGAGACTGGAGGCTCAGAGTGTACCTCTAGCTCCGACACTTACGACTGCCATTGGTAAGTTCAAGTTTTCCTTTCTATGTCACCCCACGCTTTGAGTCTTTACTAATATTTCTTTCAGGGATGACGAGAAATGCCACAAGGTTGTTGCATCCTACGAATATGTTCGTGTTTGGGGCTACTTCCGCCGTACTTGCAAGCACCCAATTGACGGTGCTGGGTCTCAGAAAGAGCGTCCTGATGGTTTCTATACTCGTGGCTGGACGGGTTGGGATGCTAAGTTCCCTACTGGAAAGTGGCAATACAGCTGCAAGTATGAATGCGAACAGGATGCAGGAGCAGATAGTAAGGGATTACCTGACTTCGGCGAGAAGAAGAGCATTAAATAAGTTTAATGCTACCTCGAGAGATTCTATGGGACACATTGAATGATTTGAAATGAATTTGGACTAGAACTTTTGTCCAGCCTCATTATACTACTTCTGGCTTCAGATAACTATGACAACTTAAAACATCTTCAATGGCCTCTTACAATCAAAGGACTTTTGATTTACATGGTTTCAGCTTAATCTAAGATGAACAAATTACTATAAAGTCTAGTATCTCATAGAACCTTTAGAGATTAACCCAAGGACTCTCATCTTTCCTGGGTCACAGTACGTCCTCCACCGAGCCTGCGCCTTTTTGATGAATGAGACAAGTTGGCAGCGAAGGAGTTTGTCTGGGTTCGGGAAAAGAGCAATATTCAAGTTTCCTTCGTGATCTAGAGCATTTTGATAGAGTTTTAAAATATTGAGATCATCTTTGATGCTACCTCCCGCGGCCTGTTAGCGCATACTAGTTACTAGCCCTTATGGTCTATCCAGCTCTTGCTAGGCATAGTTACTAATCTACAAGAGGCCGCGTAAGAAATGGATAAGAATCTTGACAGTCGGACGTGATTCCAACTTCAGAAAAGAGATATATTGCATGCAAATCACAGTAATCTCTTATAGTTCGGGGCTGGTTATTGGTGAGTTACTTATGTATCCTTGGAAGCTTGGCTGGGTCTCGCCAGCAACCACCCTGTTCTCATCCTGTCTGGTGCTCCTATCAATGATATTCAATTACAATTTACTATATGACCCCCTTCCCAGCAGTTTCCTGTACATACGACCATAGGGTGTCGAGAACAGGGCTTCCCGTCTGCTCAGCCGTACTTAAGCCCCATACTAAACGCAGTCAATAACTGGAGAGCCCTGGACCTTAAATTAGCGTGAAACTCTGTGTTAGGGTGAGTGTGGGTGATATGGGTGAGAACAGGGTGAGAGGGGTGAAAATAACCACTGCGATGCGTGATGCTATATAATAAAAGCCCAAGGGCGCAAGTCCAGTAGACTATTCCTGAATTCTTTTGTACCTAGCTACTCGACCGAAGATACTAGTATCAGCCCTGGAGAAGAAATACAAAAGAAGCTGGACATGACGCAGCCATGTACCGTATTACTAGACCTGGCACTCACCCGCGGGTAACCTGTTGAAATAGGCTAGTTATAGTTATCCCAAAATCTCAGAATTTATCTATTTATGTTCTGCCCGATTAATTTGCTTACAAAAGACTTTGTGTAAAATTGCTCACTATCTGGCCATTGGGCAAAAATCCTCCAATCTATATAAAATAAAATATTATCTTAGAAGGCTATCTGATAAATAATAAAAACTAACAAGCATAACAACTCTTCTCTACCCTTCCTGGCTATAAACCCTATATCTATGGCTCAAGATGAAAGCGTTCATACAGCGGTGGGAAGCTTTAAGTGGCGCGGGACTCCAGAGACTCATAGATGATGCCAAGAAACACGGAGAATCTCAGGCACCAGGTACCGCCATATGTACAAGTTTGTCCTTCCATCTAGGACAAGTCTGCCGTAAGAATCCTCCCAAGTGTATGTTTTGAAACGGCTTCTAACTTGAAACATGCTGAGTTGGTCCAGACGGAACAACCTGTCAACTTGCTCCTGATGAATTGCATTTTATCTGCCCTTGAGAAATTGGTTCGGGGAAACTATCATCATTATATCTTTATTTTCTCATCTTCGCTCCGAGGAATTTGGAATAATAGTTGAGAGTGGTATGTGAAAGAGCAGAAGCGGGGTCGCACTGGAACAAACAGCTGTTACTAGTCATAGTCGTGGTGAATATTATACATTCATTTAAGATGAGTTATACGCCAATATCATGATGGTTTCATGGCATTGATAAATTACTTGAGAATTATTTTATTTGAGACTCATTGATTTTTGGTTCAAAAGACATGTAGAATTTTCCCCCTCCATCTAAGTGTATCACTTTTCCTGGGTCAGTTCCGTCTTCCTCCAAGGTCATCTGAGAGAATCACTAAACAGCGGACCACATCTAGAAAAGTGATCATCAGTGTGAGTACATATGACTCGTATTTCTTGTTGAAGCCCCATACGTTCGGTGTTAGTTATTCTGCACTATCTATATGGTTAGCCGAGAGTGAGCTTCTTCCTCCAGATCTTCTATTATCACTTATCTCCTTTCTCCATCTTCATCATTCCTCTCTTTTCAATACATTTTTCTAGATCACTCAGTAGCGACCGAGTATATATCGATCAATGCTACTATCTTTCTGGGCCTATGCTTTTGACCCGAAACAATTCTTTCTCTCCATACGCTCAGAAAATCTGACTGGGAGAGTATCAAGTTCGCTAACGTCCGTCTACCTCAATCTCATCTTCGACAAACTATACTCATCGATCACATTCCTATCTTCTATCATCGCATATCTTCTGACAATGATGGTAAGAGCCTAAATTAGCCCAGATCAATTGAACTACCTTGTTTCTAAAGCATATAGTATCGTGACGACCCAGGAGTGGCATCCTATGTGTTGAGCATAGGACAGCGCAACACAAGGGAAGTAGTCGTCGATTCCTTGTGACAAAGGATCTTGCAGATAAGTTTCCCCTATCAACAAAACTATCTACATGAAAGAGAAGAATACCCTCACTCAAGTTCGCTCTCCAGAGCAGATGTTACCCTAGCAACTCTGCACAACGCAGTACGCCTAAAGGTGCTTGTGGTAGAGTGCAAAAAGAGCCCAGACAATAGATCAGGGTATGCTCCCCCAGGAGTATGGGAAGGGGCCAAAGTTCAGCTAAGGAACTATTTGCTAGCCTATCGACAAACTCAGGAGCCGTTGGCCTGCGGAATATACGCGATTGTTGGAGTTGGCAACTTTGCCAAATTCTATCGTCTTAGAAACAGCTCTGATATTCTTGAGGCATTCGAGGGCAATTTAGCAGCCTTGAATATTGACAGAGACGCAAATCAAGTTCAGGCCATACTTCTAAAGATGAAGAATGAAATTGAAAATGCATTGTGAAGCGCGCCAAGTAGCTTTTATTATTATTGTTATTCATGTCATTATGATGAGCTAGGATTTAGGGTTTAGTCCTCCATGGCGCCCATTTAGGTAGCCCTTTGTCCAGATAGTTTCATCTATTATCTTCTTCTCTCCTTTGTGTGTGGATATAGCCCCTCGTATATTGGTAACGTTATACTAGATGAATTCTTTTTACGTTCGTTTTTTAGAAACATATTCAGATCTTTCACAATTTCCTCAACATGATTTCTCTACTAACTTTTGGAAACGGTATGAAATATTATAGATTTTTTGGTCATTCCCATACATTGACAATATGGAAGCCGTTACTAGACTCATTAAGTCACAATAAATCTTTATCCTCGAGAAAGATATTGTAAAGTTAAATCATACTATTGATTTTCATCAACAGAACTACAAATACTATGTAACTAATGTCTCTTTAATTCAATTGATCTGAAAATAGAAGAAAATTTCAAAGAACATAATCTTCGAATTAGCTTTCTCTTCTGAATCATGGGTAGATCCTTTCTTTCAGCATATATCGAGCTCGGAAAAAGCGAAGCGATAAACTTGTTTTTAAAAGCACAAATAGAAACTCTTCATTGTCAGGCGTGTCTGTATTGAGGTCTCACGCTGATCATATATCGATAATTTTCATCTAGAGTTCCCGGGCTTGTATTGATGGAATTTATAGCTTTTCCTTTTTCTCCTTTCATATTTATGCCTGACGGCAACATCTTTCAAGTCGGGCTAGTGGCATTGCCCAGGAAAGTAGGTTTGCTTAGTTCGAAGAGTTATGTAGAGTAGATATGGCTGATTCATCTCATGACGTAGGAGCTGATGATGCAACGCTGATGATGCAACGCTGATGGGCATACCTGGCCGTTGGCATGATAATTTCACTTTGTCCGCAGCTTCGACATATCGAAATCCAAAATACGCCCCGTCCAACTATCAGAAAATTTCTTGCTTCTTTTATTTTTATCGAAGACGAGGCTTGTGTCTTTCTCGTCTCTCAACTATCAATCAAAATGCAAGTCCCCCCGCAATGCTGTCCATTATGTGCACGGCAGAACCCAATGGACGATTTGAGGAATAGTTAGTACATATTATCACAGACATTGAAACCGTAGCTAATGGTAGCAGTCCAAACATTTGGACCACAAGAGTCCACAATCATCCTCGGTATGTTTGATGATATTATTCAGACAGGTTATCTTGATTGACCCCAGTAATACAGAGAGCAAGCTTTTCGTTCATGATTTCTGCTGGAAAAGGCTACTAAAGCATTTTCAAAGGCCACCCAATTATGGTAAATTGATTGAAGTACTAGAAGAGGTACCTACGCCAAATTACAGAGAAGGTAAGAAGATCTCATCAACCCTCTCAGAATTTTGACTTTTACTCGTTTGACACATACTTCCAGGATGCAAGGCAAGAAACCGCATATCAGGAATCAAATCGTTGAAGAATATACAAATGGAAAGGCTTCTCCGTCCGCGTAGAAGCCAAGCTTGCATTCCAAGCTTGAGAAAACACCGCGGGAAAGTCGATTCCCAAAAGAAGTCTCAAGATTGTTTCCAGATCCTTCCGCTGGAAATTCGATTCAACATCGCTCAATACATACCCACCCTTGATTTCTTTAGTCTCAGACTTTCATCTAAGGCCATAGTTCCTTTATTTGAAAGCCCGCAATTTTGGAGAACAAGGTTTTCTCTGGATGGAGACCAAGGCTATTTCAGTTATCTAGAAGAGGAGAACTTTCAAGACTGGAGACTCTTATATCGGTATACTCAATCATCAAAGTTTGAATGGCCGCTTATGTTGAATGACTGGAAAAGACAATGGCTTGTGAATGAGGATTTACGAGATCGATATATGATGCTTGAAGATCCAAACTGTCCTTTGATATACAGCAGCTCACCACTAGAAGTTGAAGCTCCCGATGGGAGTTTTCGCTGGGAAATAATTCAGCCATATTGCATGGTGCACAAACGGGAACATCTGCTGTCTGATGATTATTTCCATATCATATCTCTGCCTAAATCCAAATTTAGTGCGCTTCAATGTGGTAGATGTGGACGGCAAGGGTGTTTTACAAAAACACATACAATTCGAGTCTCTTATCCGATTTTGAAGATTGCGGTTTCTGTTCTTGTCGAGGATAAACAGACATATATATCCGGTTTCGATTTGATCCACGGATCAAGTATCCTAGATACACAATTCGGTTACAGAATCCCTGGAAAACAAGTGACATTAAATCTTCATGGTCAAAATTTGCAGGGATTCCAGGTCGCGAAGAGGGGCCCCGCAATTATCGCCATTCGCCCGTTGACATTTACCGGCGAAGATGACTTTTACAGTTGGGTCGGTGATCCTGGGTATGGAATTAAGCATAGCGTGTATCTGGGTTTAAATGAGGATATCGCAGCCATTTTGGGGGATTTTCAGGTGAGCTTATAACTTGGGTTTTGCTCTTCAAAAAGGTAAAAACGAATATATGAGTTTTTCAGAGCTGATAAGTATTGTCACCTAGGATCGTAAATTGGTAGGACTTGCAGTACGCTCGAGATCCAAATCCAACATCGGCCACTCGTAATATAATGATATTCTCTCCCTATACTAAAGCTTTTAGCCGTTGGGATGTATCCAAGAATTTTAGATTCTTCTCATGACTGGTGTTCTTTTTTGGCCTGGATGATTGTTTATTCTATTCAGCACTTGCAGTAATTTTTGTTAATATCCGGGGATTGCTTGATTATCTTATTCTTTTATCTTCCTCTTGAATGCCCAAGAATAATTTATAAACTCCAGATACGTCCAATGTATGCGCGTTTCACTCATATTCCCCTTGTCCCCTAGAGAAAGCAGAATGAAGTATCTCGAGCGATAATACATACTAGTCACGTAGCTGTCCCTTTTGACCCACTTCCGGACATTGACAAGACTGTTTACGCTCATGCCAGCGGTAGTTTCTTAGTTCGCCAGGGGCATAGAGCCGACACCATTCCCATCGTGGAATACGTAGCTTACTTGGCTTGAATCCTTCTTCGTGTCTATGGGTCCTAGATCCGGCATGGCCCTCTGTACCCCGTAATTCGGTCTAGTGATATGTGGGGAAAACCTGGGGTGTATGCGCTCGGTGTAGCCTTACTAGCTCTCTTAGCATAAGGGGAGACTTGGCTAATTTCAAGCTCATTGCAGGGGCTTTTAACTGAGCATTTCTTATGCTATGAATGAAAATTTGTGATTTAGAGGCGGGACGGGCTTTCCTTAGTCTGTGCTGGATAATTGTTATGGGGTATGAGTTTGAGCTATCCTCGCGGATGGAAGATGTGAAATGAGTTGCTCTTTTCTTGGCACATCATAAACTACGCGTTTTACCGAAGCCAACGGTTTTATCTCGACAATATGACGTCCTCGAAGGGAATCGACGCTTCAGAATCCGGCCTAGGAAAGGAAGTCCTTGATAGCCATATTGAATATGCAAACTCCCTCAAAATTGCAGATGAGAAAGGTGACTATTCTAGTGTGACAGCTAAGACTGATGCTAGGGAGATCGCTCTTCCAACCTATCCCTCCGTGACACCGGGCCGCCTACATGTCCATTCTCGATATAGTCTCGTGAAACTCTTCTCTAAGTAGCGATTTACCAAGGTTACAACTCATATTGCAACTCTTAGAGCTCAAATAGAATAAAATTTGCTTTCCTTACCATAGGTCAGGGGGGTGAATAGGCTAAATAGTAGGGCGGCAAGGGCAGTTTCCTCGGCTTAGCTATATTATATTTCCAACCTCTTTTTACTAACTATAATATTAGTCAATATATTATCATTCAAATTTCATCTGAATAAGAACGAATGTCTATATGCACGTCCACATGCTGTTATTATAGGCATTGACTGAAATAGCTGGGGTTGTCTCTACGGCTATGGTATGATATCGGATTGATAATTAGACCCGTTTTTCCGATCGTGACTCATAAGAGAATCCTGCCGTAAAACAAATAAAATTTACTTAAACTTGCTATCCACAACTCTCCTAATTGCTGTATAACCTCAATTTCAATATGACTTCGGCGTACGACACTCTTGTCACTGGCTCAGCCGGTCATCTCGGTACAGCACTCATGCTTAGCCTGCCGTCTTTGGGCTTCAAACCTCTGGGCATTGATATCCTTCCATCTCCAACAACAACACTTGTGGGGTCTATCAGTGACCGCGAATTTATCGCCTCCATTTTTGACTCCAACCCCATAAAACACGTCCTCCATGCAGCGACACTACATAAACCACATGTCTGCAGCCACAGCAAGGAGCAATTCATCACAACCAACGTTGTCGGCACTTTGATCCTACTTGAAGAATCTTCCAGGTTCAAAGCGCAAATAGAAAGCTTCATCTTCTTCAGTACAACCAGTGCTTTCGGAAAGGCCCTTAGTCCCCAGCCAGGATCTCCTGCTGCATGGATTGATGAAACTGTTGTACCTGTCCCAAAAAACATATATGGCGTGACAAAAGTTGCAGCTGAGGAAATGTGCGCACTGATGCAAAAACAAAGTGGAATTCCCGTTCTGGTTCTCCGCACGAGCCGTTTTTTCCCGGAGGAAGACGACGATGAAGACCGTCGTGCGTCAATGAGCGACGAGAACCTAAAGGTTTTAGAGCTCGCTTACCGCAGATGCGACATTGAAGATATTGTTAGGGCAGCAGTTTGTGGGATGAGAAAAGCCAAGGATATTCAATGGGGAAAATATATTATAAGCGCTCCACCTCCATTCGACAAGAGCGTGCAAACTTTGGATGCTCTGGATAAGAACCCCGCCGAGGTGCTGAGGAATTTATTTCCTGATGTTGATGTTGTCTTCGAGGAGAAAGGGTGGAAGCGTCTGGCGAGAATGGACAGAGTCTATGATTCAAGTAAGGCAGTTGAAGAACTGGGGTGGAATCCGGAGTATACATTTAAAAGGACATTAGGGAGATTGATGCGTGGCGAGCAATGGAAGAGTGACTTGACATCAAGAGTCGGCAAGAAAGGATATCATGCCGTCAGTACAGGGGTGTATACAAAGCGATGAGAATATGAATTTTTCGAACCGACCCAGCTCGGTTCTAGAAATATAATGCCAACTATGTAATGTACTAGTATCAAGATGGCAAACAATTGCATTTTAGAACCGCATAATAATGTCTAGGGAAATACCGTCCTGCTGTTCAAACTGGGCCGTTGCAGGGCAATAACTGGTAACTACCGACTGGAACCAGCAATTATCATAACCGTCACGGCATAGTACAGGCCAAAAGAATATCGCAACAGTCCCGAGATATGTCGTTACATAGAGAGAAACTTCTCTCGGAAGTTTAACTTGTAAGAACTTGCTCTTTCATCTCCATTTTCAGACTCGCATTCCCCGTATTTGCCCCCGAACCAACTGCAAGAGATCAAAGGGGGCGCGATCTTCTTTCTCCAAGTCTATCCTACCCCTAAGTATCCGGCTCGCAATTGTGCTAAATTTTCTGCCAAGACGGAAACAAATATGACATCAAGATAATCTGATACAAACTAATTTCTCAAACCGTCTTTGACTTGATCTTCTCCAAATTCTCCAAATATCGGTAAACATCAACAAAAGATGTCAGCCATCTCTCTTCCCTGTCGTCACAGGGCTCAAGAGGACAAGGGCAGGTCCTTCTCTCATAACAAAGAGATGGCGAAACGTTATGAACAGCGAAATATGCATCGTTGTTATCATCAGACGAGGATGTGTTTTTCGTTCGAAAGACGTCCCCCTTGTCGTCAGTCACAGGGGGATTGGCGGTCTTGATGCTTTGCGTTGGAAAGTAAGGCACATCCGTGAAATAGAAAGGCATTCCTTCCATTAAAATATCAACCTGGTCCTTGATGAAGTGTGAGTGCGAGGTTTGGGGACCTTGCTCGTCGTCACTCAGCAGTCGGCTTTCTTTGCCCGAGAAAAGTCCATGTTTCTCCAGATTGCGAAGCAGTTCTACCAATGCCGAATCAAATGGAATCACTGGGAAAAAATAGTAGCGAAAGTGCTCGACTGGCGTAAAGCATCTCCAATTACGACTCTTGATTTTATCGGCTGCCTTTCGGATTCGATCCACAACATGTGCAATGTTCGCCCGTCGTTTCTGTTCCGGGTCCAAAGTACGCTTCAGCAAATCAGGATTCTTTTCTAACATAGTCCCGGCAAAGTAAAGTTGGTCAGTGGATCGCTGTACCATCCTCGTCTTTGCATGCTTAACGGCCGCAATACATCGCTCTAGCTCTTCCACCGTTTCGCAGAGGCGAGGGTTGGGCACGCCGTTTGGGTAAACCGAACGATCGACGTAGCGATCTAGTGGTGTCTTTAGGAACTGCTCCAATAAAAGTGTCTTGACCGGGCTTTTAATGTCTCTGGCCATGTCACTGGGGGTCCAACGACGTAGACCATCGAATGTTATCGTCTGGGCATTACTTGCGAGAGGCCCTGCGCGAGGTCGGTAAAGCGATCCATCTAGTTGAGCAAAAAAGTCCAACTGCGCATGCAGACTGATTAAAGACTTAATAAAATTCTGCGTTTGCAAAATTTTCGTCTCGTTGTCCCCCAATATTATTTTGTAATGGGGATGTGATTTTATGGCTTCCGCCACTGTCGGATCGTCGTACCAGATCAGCTTGAGGACATCATAGACGAGTAAGTCACCGATAATCTGATGTGCTATTTCAACTGGTAGTTTGGCCAAGCCGGTGACTATATCGTTGAATTTCGGCATTTTCCAAGTTCTTTCCAAGTTGACGAAAAGAAAGGTTCTAATATGAATGATACGTGGCAGAGCCGCCTTAAAATATGCCACCCCTACAAACCCAGCCTCGCACCCCACTGATTTGGGGGCGAATTTCTACTTTGAGTCATACACTAGTTCGATGGAGCTAATTACATGGGCAAATGTTTGCTTCTATGGAGATCCACACTGAAATAGCCCCTCAGTGGGGAATTTAAATTGATCGGTCACCACTGTCACAAGTTTCTTTCTTTGTTATCAGCCGTATTGAACGCGTTTCTTCTTTTCAAATCTCGGCCAGCCACAAAGATGGACGAGCTTCCCGAGTTTCTTCCGAATGTACAGTTCGAGATCAAGCATGCCGCAGCTCTCGCCGAACAACTTAAAGTAGACCAAACAAGATGCAAAGAATGCCGTACTCCCAGCCGACTAGTGTTGGTTTTACCCAAGCGAAAAACCTCTGCGTCGTTACTTGATGCTATCGCCTGGCACATCACACCGTACAAAGACGTGCCTTCGGCACTACGATTAGCTCGATGCGAAGCAATCATTGAAAGCATCACTGCATACTGGAACGGACTTGATTCAAACTGGCATGGACATATGTCATGGGCAATACCACAGACCCACGAGCTTGACGCGACCCTCAAAGTACTGCGATATCTCGAGTCGAGGTCATGCGTGTCTCATATTACGCAGAGAAGCTCTTTCAACGATGTGGTCAATGCAGTGAAATCGCACCGGGGTATGAATAGTGTCATGCGCAATGACTTCCACGAAGAAGCCGAGGCACGCCTGAAACAAAGAGCTGGAATGTCACCAGCTAAACCCCGATGCTATATGTGTTGTCGGATGCGCTCCAGTGTCGGTACTCATGATATGTATCCTGCACTTTGTATTGATTGCGGAGACTTTAACCTGAGCTCGTCAAATCAATCGATGCCGCCGAACCTAAGGCTTTCCAGGAAACACGCACTTGTCACCGGCGGCCGAATCAACCTGGGATACCACACAGCTCTGAGATTACTTCGATGCGGTGCCCATGTCATTGTTTCTTCGCGATACCCTGCCGATGCAGCAAGTCGATATTCCCAAGAAAGCGACTTCAAAACATGGGAGTCAAGGCTAAAAATCATCGGGGCTGATTTTCGGACAGCCAAAGACGCATTTCGGCTCGTTCATATAGTCAAGGAACTTCTGTGCTCGTGGGGTAGTGATCTAGGAAGGAACCAATCAGAACGCACCCTCGATATCTTAATCAACAATGCCGCCCAAACTTTGACAGATCCCCTGAGAGCGGAGGCCAGGGCGATATCTCGCGAGAAGCAGTTGAGAGATAATCCACGTACTCAAGCATTGATCGCCGGAAAGCCTGGAGACGGATATAGGCCAATGATCCGAGGGGGAATGCATGCATCCTGGATCCCGAGCATCGAAGACAATACCAACAACCTAAAAATCGAGAATGAATCCAGCAAGCCAGAAGACAAAACCATATCAAAGGGTTTACACACGGACAACGTTGAAGATTCAGGCAAATCCTCCTGGACCCAATCTCTAAACGAAATCCCCTACGAGGATCTCATCAGCGCACATTCCGTCAACGCATTCGTTCCTCTAATATTATGCCGGGAACTCCTCCCATATATGGGCTTACCTCCAGCTAATATATTCTGGTACCATCAAAACCGAGCAAAGGGCTACATAGTTAATGTCTCTTCGCGCGAGGGTATTTTCGAAGACGTTTCTGATTCGCGCAGTAAGGCCGGATACCATGTACATACGAATATGTCCAAAGCTGCCATCAACATGATAACGGAGACGGAGGCGGGGGCTGCATGGGAGTCGCGCCGTGTGGCGATGAATACAGTTGACCCGGGATATATGAGTGCGGCGCCGGACTGTCAGCCTCAGGGTGGTTGTCCGATTGGATTTGAAGATGGGGCTGCTCGGGTGTTGTGGCCTATTGTTGTTGGAGAAAATGGGCGAACTGTTAAGGGCAAGTTCCTTAAGCATTTCCAGGAGGGTTCATCAATCATTCATTGATGGTAACTACTACACCACAAACTTTACCAGAGACTGTTTGATTGCTCTTTAGAATTTCTCGGATCCAGACGAATATTCAGTCAGAGTAGCGTCTAGTGAAATAGTAAGAAAAATAACCATCTTCTTGTTAAAACTATAGATACAGACTCGAATATAGCTTAGGAAAATATGCCAGTGGCCCAAGATTGACCAAAACATAATCACCTTGTTTACTCTTTACAGTAGGGACCAGTAAAGTAAACAAGATAAAAGCAGAGTACCAGCAAGGTAAGTACAGTGCCTTGTAACAAGGTTGACACCACTTTCGAATTTCCAAAGATTATTCTAGATCAAGCAACCCAGTAGGAAACCAGCTAGCTACCTAGTAATATACATAAGGATTTGACCATTTTGATATTAGTTCAAATTCGATGTACTATCCTAGTTCTGGGGTTAAGCAATAGCTGCTATCAATAAAGAGCGACTCAAACTCCTTTCTAGCTACTGTATAAGCGGGTGAAGAAAAACAAAAACAATCTATTTTAACTAGACGTTGTACTGGGGTATCTCGTTAATTCTTTCTTAGTTGAAATTCACAACTGCGACTTTTGCATGTCAGATTCGGCCCTTCAGGTGAATGGGGTGAAGGATTGAAAAGGCGACCCGCTAGTGCGGCGAGCCGCCTAAGCCAAAATCATGGGCGCTAGGTGACCACGGACATACAAAGGCTGTTGTATGTTTTGGTATTTTTTTTTCAACGTTTGATTTTTTAGCAAATTAAACTTCGCGAAAATCACTGACTAGGTGGTCATTCTTGACAATTTTAGTAATGAAAAATATTTACAGCCTTCAGATAATAAATGAGGCTTTGCTTTTTTTCAGATTCTCCGCTCCATGGCCAGCCCGTCCCAATTACTCCCACTTTAAAACCGAAGTCTTCGCCACCCAGCTAACACATCCGACCCTGTAGTCTTTTTCATGGCACTTAAATCCATCTTAAAGATGCAGCGTATGAACTTGAAGAGCCCTTATACTATTTCTATGAGTGGGATTAACTCCTGACATCATCCTGACGTCCGATACGAGCCCTAATACGAGCCCAACGCCAATAAATAAGATGCATTTGTCGTGATTAGAACTTCATAAAATTTAGGTCTTTCACATACACAGCGTTCCACTCTGTATTCTCACCAAATGCATGTCACAATAGCCGCAGCAGGTACAAAGACTGGGAATGCGGCCATCCAGTCGCTGTTATCGGATTCCCCAGAAGGCGAGCCGTTACACGTCTGTGGCGTGTACAGGCATCTAGATAAGGTTCCAGCAGCATTTTCTTCTCATCCCTGCTTCAGCGCTGTCAAAGGTGATCTTTCAGATGAAGCTTCCCTCAATTTCACGGGATCGGATGCCATTTTGGCAATTATTCCACCAGTACCACCAGACTCGGATCACGATCTGATAGAACATGCTGCAAATGCATCAAATAATATCAAAGTCGCTATAGAGAAGTCAGGCACCGTCAGAACCCTGGTGCTGCTTAGTAGCGGCGGTGCTGAATTTGAAGAGGGTGTTGTGCGTGAGAGAGAAAAAAACATCGGAAGTGGATGAATTTTCTTTGCTAATAAAGTCGTAGGGCGAAATCAAAGCAAATCACGAAGCCGAAAGTATCCTATGCAATTCGAAAGCCGAAAACATAACTTTCGTCCGATGTGCGTACTTCATGGAAAATTGGGCAATGAGCATGGATTCTCTTCGGCTATCAGAGCCATTCTTTTATTCGACAATCACCCCTTTGGACTACAAAATTCCCATGGTTGCTATTTCCGACATTGGCTCTACTCTTGCGAAAGAAATAACCAAGGAGCACTTTACATTACAAAAGCCACATATATTTGAGCTTCATGGTCCTCGGGAATATAGCCCGCTCGACGTGCAATCCACATTCGCTAAACTACTCGGAAAAGACGTCGAGATACGACCTGTTGAGAAGGAAGATCTACGTCAATTTTTTGAAAAGATATTCTCGGCAAAAAATGTTGATAATTGGGTGCAGATGGCGACAAGTATCCTGCCCGATGGTGTGCTGGGTAAGGAGTATTTAGGCAATGTAGTGAACAGAGACGTCGTTCATGGGAATACGAATCTCGGGAAAGCCTTTGCGAAACTTCTTGGTTATTAGCGAGCACGGAAAAAGAATATATTTATAAGTTGCTAGCCTGCCACAGTGCTGGTGTATTATGATCGAAAAGCAGTAGGTATATTCAAATTGTAATGTCCCTCCAGGCTTTTCCACAATGTTAAATGCCACCTGCCGCTGATGGAGTTCCTGATGTGCTTCCATGCGATGCTAAAAAAGCTTCGAGCAATGGTAATGGTGAATATTCTGCTGGATATGATGGGAACAGGTCGGAGACAAGCGAGATGTCTGCAATCTTGTTTGGAGGGCCCTCGGTAAAAACCTTGGAATAGTACAACTTGAACTTCAAGTTGAAGCTGAAGTCCAAGGTCGTTCTTCCCGGGCGTAGTATTATCATTGGAAATTGGAAATGAAGATACTTCAATATGAGTGTTTGATGTGGAAGATAAGAAATAACACTCGCATAAACGCTGCCAGTGATCGAGAAGGATAGTTTAATTATAACGAAGTCTCATCAGCTGCTGATGCCTCCGAGTCTTTCTGGGATTCCACAAAAGCCAAAGTATACTCATCCGGATCCCACACCAACTCTCTGTTTTTGATGTACTCGCCTTTAAGGGCCACCAGCTCCTCCATCTCATCCAGTTCCTTTTTGCTCAAGAGGTCCAGTCTCTGCTTCCATACCTCATCAATAGAACCCTCAGCAGAGCCGAAAAATCTCTGGTCAATTTTCTTCCAATATATCTCATCGAAAGCAAACCCATCCCTTGCTGCATGGGGAATCCAAAAATCACCACTCTCCCAGCTATCACGCATCGGGCCGGAGAGCCGCTTAGACTCATCGAGTCGTCCATGCTTAATTTAGTTATCTTCAGCATGTTCCATTGCTCTTAGAAAGGTCTGAAGTCGGCGGTCATACCCAGCACACCAATTCTCGAGCCCTTTCGGCCATTTTTCAGGCTTTTCAATCAGGAGCCACCAAGGTGGTGCGTGAGAGAATTCGAGTGGGGCTGCGTATGTGAATTCCCAGTCAACGACGCCGACAATCTTGAAAGAGTCGTCTATAAGAACATTGGCTGGTCGAAAATCATCGCACCACAAGCTAAACGGGCCATGTTCGTAGCGGGTGAGCTTATGGTCTCGTGCTAATTGTAGAAAGAGGCGACGAGCAACAAACTTGCGCCGGCAATCATTAGCGTTGGTAACAGAATCATTTCTTTGATTGGCAAAGTGAGAAACGTGTAGCTCGGCCAGACACTCATAATAGGATGACGCCGTTTTGAAAGTAGAAGTAGTGTTCGGCAACTTAGACTGAGGGAGAGACCCTAACTGAATGACTTCATTCATAGGCATCGTCAAAGGCCTATATGTCACATCCCAGGTAGAATCATCAACCTGGCCTAGAGAGCCTATCCGATCAAAGGAAAGAGTAGACATTCGCAGAAGGATACTTGATAGCTCCCGATATAGACCCTCCGGTACACTCTCCACAATATTTCGATTGAGCGTCCCCCAGACTGATGTCGGGCAATTGAGCCAGTTTAGAGCATCATACACAGTCCCCAGATGTTCTATATGCTCCATAAGAATGAATGGGCTCAACTTCGAAGGACTATCCTCTTTGGTCCCCCAACGGAAGATAGCTGGGACTGGGGTTGAGGACTTGTTGTGGAGAAATCGCATCATCGCGACTTCGTTGCGAACTTTTTCTTCCGGAAACATAGTACTGCCAGGCTGTACAAAACGTATGACGTCGGTGCTACTGTCCTCGTAATCCATTCGGAGGCAGAGATTGAAGGCGCCCCGTCGGAGAACCCTAAGCTGGTCAGGATCACCAGGCTTGTGATTTTCAATCAGAAATTCTCAGATCGACCTCAAGAAATCAGGATCAACAAATTGGAGAGACCAGGAAAGTGAGATCGAGTCACTCTTTTCCCTGCAAATATCATCATAGAATATTCGTAGTGACATAGTACCTAGGTATTCGATATTATAGCACGCCTTTGCAAGTCAATATCAGGGGGAAATAAAGGTTTGAACTGTCTTGAGGAGTCTGCGTGTTTTGTTCCTAGCTGAGCTAAGTGAGATGTGGAAAAATAAGGGGCAGTGTGCCAGGGTCCAGGGGTTTTTAAGCGATAGGTCATATGACAATGCAGGTATGCGTATGATTGATCTAGAATTTAGAAATATTTCAACGTTGAAATCTGATCAGCTATTCTAGTCTTTGAGCCTGAATGTGATGAAATTAGAAATTCCAATCAAGAAATAGTACATCTTGGTCTATTTTGAAGGCAATCAGTAGCGGTTGAGATAGTTAAGCCCATCACGAGTCTTACATATTCATCATGGGCCATTTTGGTCTTGTCTGGAGGTATACCCGAGCAGCGTATGTAAATCGAAACCTAGAGTAAAATAGGCCTCTGGCACCACTTTTTTATTCGCGATCATTTTATATTAAGATATCATGGATGCCCAGGTGGATTGAAAATAAAAAAGCTGGATGAAAAACAGCACTCCTGCCCAGGTGGACTCGCTCGTCAATGTAGGTATGCGCCGATATTCATCTGGAAGGTAGCGTTACAAAGGGAGATATTTCTTTGTGTTGTTTTGGATACTCTCCAACTCAAACATTTGCCTCTGGGTAAATTTTCATCTTTGCACGTTCACAAAAGAGTCAGCACCCCCGAGATTTTCCAAAATTCCCATTAAAAACCATCCACCGGGATCAAAATTGATTCAAAGTTTTCCTCGCGCAGCAGGAGAGCCCTAGCAAAGCAACCGAGAGAATCCTAGAAGTTATCGACATAAGCACATGAACCAAAAATCAAAAACGTGGAAAACAGAAAATCATTTCATTTCTTACCCATCAACAACACTCAATGCCAGATTAGCGGCCCAGAGAGATCCCCCATGGCTAACATAGCGCTTTCGATAGCAGTAATCATGCTTGTAACCTCCACAGCCACCAGAGTGGCTATGTGCCAACATCGCGATTGTTGCAACCCAGAAAATTGTCGTGAACAGATTCGTTGCCACTAGGATCCAGAATTTATAAGCGTATCTAGCGATCAAGGATCCGGTTGCGATGAAGGCAGCGGCGAGGATAGTAGCGATCGCCTAAATATGGTTAGAATTTTAGCCAGATCGGAAATAGAAGATTTGGGATATTTTTCTCGATGTTAGATTAACTGACTGTAAAAATAGCCAAAGCATAGGCATTAGACGTGCTGTGGGATACCATTGCGGCGGAACAGCCAATCACCACGAGAGCGATCACCGACTGTAAGGCATGGATGCCGAGTCTGACAAGGTCCATAGTCTGCATTTTGTTTTATCTTTTGGCGAAAAACAAAGATTTGTATGAGAATCCCAAACGAATATTTCCAAGCTTTGTCGTTGACTAGAAATTCCTTGGGGGGGTTTCAGAAAAAAAAATAATACTGAACCTTGTACTTAAGAGACAATCCCGGCCTTTATAGAAATTATGACTGCACTCGCAGTAACCGGTGACGACCTATACTTAAATTAAGCATTTACACGCAGTGGAGACTAAAATAGACTTGGAATATGGTTGCCTGTGAATTTCTATTTTTTATTCCAAAATTTTATCAATTTAATGCGTTTACCATGGTAAAAATTGGGCCGTCAGGGAAATCTTCACGGAGTTCCCGCTCACGTGAGCCGATTCTATGTCGGTTTGCCGGTCATACCTAGGTGGTTCGATGAAAGGTAACCGATTCAAGTTCCCAGGGAAAGCCGAATGCTCAAATTTCCGGTGTAAAAAGTGTGATCTAGTTCGTGTCTTGCGCTCGAAATTGGATTTGCCTACTGTTCTAGTTACAAGCAACGCTCGGTCTATAAAAGACCCTGTTGCTTGTCATTGGAATTTCGTTTCAATGTGTTGAATCAAATATTTCGATATTTAAAGTTTGGTTATGCCGCTAGTATACCCTGGTAATAGTCCGTAAGGATGATATGGGTGACAATTTATTGCAAAAGTCGTCCTTATATATTAAATAATTTGTTTCTTTCTCATCCAGGTTCTGCGTTCCATGCTGGAGCCTGGGCATCAGTACATACATCTGAAGAAGGAAACACATTACTACTCATTCGCCACCTCACATTGAATGAACTTGGGGGAAGTCTGCTAGTAATGAGAGACCTGAGTGAAGATTATCAGTCAAGCTAGATTTTTCCTTTAAAAAAAAAGAGCAACCTCGAATATATGATTGAACGAAACTGATGGGACGGATCATTACCTAATAGTTCCCGCTCATGTGAGCGGCTTCCACCAGCCACGGCCCGTTGTCCTTCCCATCCCTCGACATCATCCCTTCCAACCATTGCGATATCACGTGCTTCCGTGTACGTTACCCGTGCCCACCGTGAGTGTACGCTTTCTATTGCTATGAGTAACAATTCAATGTCCTCCGGTCCACGTTCAAAGAATGCATGTGAGCCTTGCAGGTGAGTGGATCCGCCGAAGTTTCCCATCTGAACATTGGCGTGAGATCTGATTGATATCTCGTTGAAGGAGGAAGAAGACGAAATGCCCCGGCGAACAACCGGTCTGCTCTTTCTGCCGACGACTGAATCAAAGATGCACATATACCCACCAGTCTAATGCAGCGAGGGTATCCAAGGTATGGGATTCGCCCTGATACGAGTCATTGTCCCCTGCCAAATGTATTTCGTTCTTATAGCACTTTGGAAATTCTCCACTAAAATAAAACTTGTCCATGATGACCCATAGCCCCGGAATGATTCGAGTAATACCCAGATATCTCGGCTACAAGCTCAGATAGACCAGATGAATAGGACCCTCCAGTGAGATCATCTAACTCAGTACTCCATATTTCATTCCAAGCTGACATCCTTAAGGAATCTCACTAATCAATCGAGGTCTAACCTCAATAATGATCCGCATGAGCAACCATCTTTCTCACAAAATGATAACCCCATGGTACCATCGTTTTCGAGCCTGCAGAAATCGAGTCACTCCTCATTACGGCTCAGTCCACATCCATCACCGGAAGTGATGTCTGAATTGATTGAGATATACAGGATAAAAATACACTGCCTACCACTTGCTTTATTTGACACTGGTCATTTATCAACGCAATGGCCAAAATGGCCACCTTACTTGCTACAAAGCTTCCTAGCAGCTACTCTCGCTTTCTCAGGCCCTACCAGATCGGATACTATGGAGGCCGCGTTTCGGATGGCTCGAGCGGCAGTTATCCCGGCAGCGTCAGAAGGCACGACGTCCGGGTCCATTCTGCAGTCGTTGTGTCTATTGACAGTATATGACATTGCTGGTAAGCTCCCTGATCTCTTCCCATCTTCGCTCACATTCACTCATTCTGACCCTTTAATAATCTGGTAGCTGGAAACGAGTCACGAGTATCGATGAATATCAGTATAATGACGAATCTTGTCCGTTCCGTGGCACAGGGGTTGAAAAATTCAAATCGTGAAAAGACGCCCTTGGGAGAAGATAAAGCAAGATGCTGTTGGGCCATTTTCATTCTAGAGCGAGCATTCACCCGTGGCCCTTGGATGCTGAAATTGGATTATGCACCTATGAAAAGCCTCCCACATATTCCGAGTCCTGAAACCCCGCCAGCGATACATGACACTGAGAGTTCAAACACCCTTGTCGACTCAACAGATATTAACACTGATACACACCAAGATCGCAATATCTTCCATTCCTGTGTGAGCCTTCTCTCGGTTTGGGGAAATATCATTGAATATGCCACGCAGGTAAACGCTGGTCAATCAGATGATGCATGGCTCGCATCGTCCACATATTCCAACATCGGTTCCGACTTTTACAACTTTGAGACCAGCCTTGCACAGATTCACAGGTTCAAGAACATATCCCTTACTAGCAGGCCATTGGAAGAAATTTCCCAGCATAGCGAATATTGGTCATACTGGCTCCTACTGCAGACAACATTTCACACAGGACATGCTCTTCTAAATCATCCTCTTCTCCATGCGCTCGGTCACGATCGCTCTGCTAATAAACGCACCCTATTCCGACCACCATCATTCATACAACAAACAATTGATCAGGCGATTTTGCATGCTGGCTGGACACCTCGGCTAGTATCTACTGCGAAGGATATGGGCATTCGGATCAACGATCCAATAATTGGTCATCAAGTTATCATAAGCGCAACCATTCACTGGATATTTTCTTTTGCTAGTGACTCTTCCATCGCTGAAAGAGCTATCTCGGATCTTGATCAATGTCTTCAGCTCTTACGCGAAATTTCTAGCAGCTGGCCCCGATTTGCGGAAAAGGTAAGTCACTCGTCCAATTTGAAATTCTTCTTAAATTAACTGTGATGACACAGGTATCGGCCCTCCAACAACTGCAAAATTTAACAAGACAAACATATGGCATGCTAGGGAAACGTGGTCTGCCAGCTTCTATTACCTCCATTTTGTGGAATCTTATCGATCCATGCTCAACTAGCATGGATCTGACACTTTCCCCAGATTTCATCTCTGCCGGTGATCGTGTTCCCACGGAACACCTGGCACAGTTGCATGAAAATCCACAATCAAACAGCCAACAGCATCTACATGACTTGCAGCGTACGGATGTCAGCCAAGCCTCTGTCGAGTTCATGCATTATTCAGGGCTTATGATGGACGAGGATCTGGTTTATCCAGGTGCCGTCTCTGAACCCCTTGACTTTCGTTTCTTAGGCGACTTTGGATCACTTGGAGGACTATAGAGCCCATAAAATGGGTTCAGACCAAAGAAAATAACAATGAATTCTGTCTAAAACACTAGACTATTTTATTTCTCATACTATGTATACCCTTTCAAATGACAATGTTAATAGGCGGGTCAAGAGGAATCAAGGCATGTATTACGAAACTACATCCGAGGATGCAACCCTTCCTAGTTCATTTTCCAATTCAGGGTCCTCTGCGTAAACTTTGGTGCGGAAGTTGGTCAAGGCATAGATACTACTACTTGGTTCAAACAGCGATGCCATTGTGGTCAATATAGTACTAACAACATGCTATGGTTTTCATTTATGAAGCCCTATGTGAAAGCTTGAATATGAACAAGCACTCGAGATGGCATCTCACAGCTTCGACGTTTTCTTCCACCTAGAAGCGCCTTTGAAAGCAATTCCAAAGTTCGGTGTAGTAAATCTTATTTTACTACCACGGTGAATGAAGAAGCTGTCGCCTTTCTTCAGTATGGCAGACTTTCCAGTCTCATCTTCGATTTCCAAGATTCCTTTTTATTGATAAGCACACCATTTCGATACGGCATTTCAGAAATTTAAAAGGGATGCCGAAGAAGCGTACCTTTCAAGACAATTCCCGTCTCGTCATAGCTGTACGGCCGTAGCTCCTGGTGATCCTGGGTGTGTTCAATATAGAACAATGAGCCAGTAAGGGGATCTTCAGTCTCCTTGCTAGGAGGAGTCCCGAATTCGTCCACTAAATTCTTGTGAGACTATGTTCTGATATGGGATTTCGGGGGGTTCATTCCCCTGTTAGAGCACTTTGACTTACCAAAATGCACATATGAAGGTGCACCTTCTAAGTGGGGAATCCGATGCAAAGCCGAGCTTGAGAGCGTGGTAAAAGGCATGGCTGTATGCGGTGGCACTTCTCGGCTATTTCGTTGCTATGAGCGATTCCATGGTCTTCCTACGATAACTGATATTTAATATCCTGTTAAACTACATGATAACATTGAAGCTACCGGGAGCAAGTGGGGACGGGATTTTGGATGGCTTACACCATCTGAGCACAGCCAGTCTCATAGTGGGGACGGGACCCGGACCGTTCCAACTATACGAAACCCGATGGAGCTTTTCGCGAGCTATGGTTAGTACAGGATAGAATTATCGTTCCATTGAGTCAAGTGAAGCATGAGGAGTAAAATAGATTAGAAAATTGGGGTTTATAATTTCGATTCCAACGAAGGCCTTCCGCGTTGATACCAGGGCTGTCTTGACTGTTCCATCTTTTGTCAACTCGGTCCTCGAGCTCAAAGCATTCACTCACGCGATTTCAATCCCTTCCGACCTACGAAAATGCAATCATCCAATATTCCAATGTCTCAAAATGTTACAATTGTTGGTGCGGGTTTATTCGGACTCACAACGGCGTTAGAACTTGCTACACGAGGCTACAAAGTCCAGGTTCTCGATCGAAACCTTCCGCCTGTTCCTGATGGATCAAGCGTCGATATCTCAAGGGTGATTAGACCCGACTATGCGGATGATTTCTATGCCAAAATGGGATTGGAGGCAATGCAGGGATGGAATGGGGAATTTTCACCCTTTTTCCATCGCAGCGGTCTTCTCTGTGTTGCCCAAGGAAATGCCCACTCGTACCTCGAGAATTCTAGAGCTACACTGGCAAAATCCGGTTTAGAAGTTGAGAGCTTAGAAGGCGATCAGTTAAAAACCCGCTGTTCAGCGATAAATCCAGATCTGCCAGATGTGAAGGGCTACTTCAATCCAATTTGCGGTTGGGCAGATGCACAGCAGAGTATTCAAGATGTGGCTCGCAAATGTGAGTCGGTAGGGGTCTCCTTTATCACCGGCCCCGACGGAACAGTTATCTCTCTTATCCAAAGAGATAGTAAAATCGTTGCATTGAAAACCATGAGTGGTGGCTTTTTGAAGCCAGATCATGTCATCTTAGCTACAGGAGCATGGACACCATACCTTGTCGACATGGACAATGTTTCGATTTCGACTTCTCAACCAGTCGGTTTTATCCAATTGACACCGGAGGAAGCTGAAGCGACGAAGGGCTCTCCAGTTGTCATCAATCTTTCCACGGGGTGGTTCATCTTCCCACCAACGCCAGGAACCCATATTCTGAAAATGGCAAGACATGGATACGGATATGAAACCTCTCGGAAGGCTGATTCGCAAGGAAAATCCATCTCAGCCCCGACACTTAACGGAAGAGCAAAAAGGCGCAATTACATTCCCGATGACGCTGTATCTGCTCTCAAAGAAGGACTTTCCACCTTTTTTCCTCAATTCAGGGGGAAAGAATTCTCAGACAAGCGACTGTGCTGGTATGCAGATACCCCTAAGGGGGACTTTATTGTCGATCATCATCCCGAATTTGAAAATCTTTTCGTTGCGACTGGCGATAGCGGGCAGTAAGTTGATTTAATTCATATACTTTTAAAGAAATCTACTAATCTCGAAAAGTGCTTTCAAATTTCTTCCTATTTTAGGTCGCTATATAGCCGATGGCTTCGAAGGCAAAGCAACGAAGGCTCAAATGGCGAAGTGGAGATTCAAGAAGTCATCAGTACCCATATCCCACGGTGATGGCAGTAGGGGAGGCCCGGCCCGGCGGGTTTTGAATGGAGAGGAGCAGGCGAAGCTTTAGTTTAATTTCAAAAATCCAGTTCTGTGCATTATTTTTTACGATACCAATGTAGAGTCCTCTCTTCTTTGCTTCGCTAGACGTGTTATCCCCTCGAGTATAATTGACATAATATGATCGAGATAGATGCTCAGCTGGAGGAGCCTGATGGAGGCTCTTGATTGGCCAGTTTAATCTGGTTTGTTAAAGGTATAGAAATTTTCTGAAATTCCCTCCTACTGCCATATCTCGTATGGGTGTTCTTGCTACTAAAGTGAGAGCTAGTTGTATACCTATAGTGTAGGTAAGGCCTAGATAATTTGAACTTGGAAGTGGGAGGTACGTATTGCTGGATTATTTCAAGTTGGAGATAACATTGAATTCAAAATACGGTGTAGATGTAACGTAGAAGATGATAGTTGAACTAATTCTAAACACTGTGCTCAAAGCCCGGGGTCTGCCCTCGCGATATCAACAAGGCCTCTAGATGATAAGGTGATAATGTTAAACGAATGCCTTCGACTTCGCAAGACTACCGATTATCTGCGCATGAAAATGCACCATGGGCGCTTTTCGCGCTGATCGAGATGCTTTCACCAGTTACCCATAAACCCATTCCGCACTAATAGTATATGTAAGAAACCGATAGCTAAAGGTTCAAGGAATGAATACTCACCATTAAACAACAAAAGAGAATGAGAAAAATGTTGAGACCAGCGAGAAGAAATTTGCTTGGCGAGTTGATTTTCCCTCGGTTCATGTGTAGCCAGAAGAGGCCCTCTAATCCAAATGAAAACCAACTACCAAATGCAGCAGCCAATAAATTGAGGAGATCATCGAATACAGGAATTGAATTTGCGATAATCCAGGCAATCGTCCACAGGCATAGAACAATGAGGACCCATGTTCCATAAGACACGAGAGATCTCTCATTCATCCTATTTGTGCCGCGAAATAGACGAACGTATATTGTCTTCGCCCCGACGTGGCCGATAATGACGCCAGCAATGACGATTGTTCCAATCGCGATACCAAATGCAATCTTGGCAACTATAGGGCTGGCGCTGAGAAGAGCAGGGCTTTTGACATCGGACCCGGCGTATCGGTAGATAACCAGAGCAGCGATAAAGTAAAGTGATGTATCGGTAACTTGAAGAGCTATCAGTGCTTTAGTGAAGTCCTTGGGCTCTGATAGCTCTGATTGAAAGCTGAAAAATGCCAAATGGCCCGCAAAAGAGATGACAATATTTAGCGAGGCCGAGAAACCAGACAGCAAAGAGGGCTGAGTGATTGCAAATGCCCTGGGGTCTGGAGCCTCGATGCCAACAGCAATAACTGTGACCATGACGGCGATAAATATGGATAATGATGCTGATCTCTAGTTAGAATGAAGCCATGCCAAGGCATAGTAGTCTTGTGTCACTCACAAATTATTCCCAGGTATGAAACTTCCTGAAGCCGTCTTGAGAGGGTCAAGAAGAAGCAAAGGATGGCGCCTACAAGACAAAATATTATTGTGCAAGCCCCGTGGTCGGTCAAGGTATTCATCATAATAGAAAACGTAAGTATATGAGCACCCATCAGGATGATAAAAAAGGTTATCTGTGCGGCGGTAACAAATTCACGACCCCACGGACCGAAGAGAATTTCGGCTGCATCGGACATGTTATGAATTTGAGGGTATCGGACTTTGAATTGTCCAAGAACGTGCCCAGTATAGGTTGTCAAAACTCCGATGCCGAGTATAAGAATACAACCTCTGCAATGTGTATTAGCAAAATGCGACAAACGGAATACTAGAAATAATCAAACTCGAACGGGCTTACGGAACAATTCCTAGCGTTGCCATAGATGAGGGAAGAGAAAGGACACCCAACGAAACGGACTGTGCAATCATTACTGGCTTCTTTTAGCTTCAATCAATTTTTTTTCCAGAGTTCAGTCCCTACAGATAGCACAGTGCCTAGTTCATATCAGTTAATGTTTTCTCTTCTCTTCAGCAGCGCAAGGCGTATAAAAACAT
Source organism: Penicillium paxilli ATCC 26601 (assembly GCA_000347475.1). Taxonomy (NCBI): domain Eukaryota; kingdom Fungi; phylum Ascomycota; class Eurotiomycetes; order Eurotiales; family Aspergillaceae; genus Penicillium; species Penicillium paxilli. Next base: position 121,539 of record KB644873.1, read on the forward strand.
ACCACCACTTCATACTCCTGTACTGAACATGAGAACCCTCCTCGCCCGCAAAAGGATCCTGCGTATGCGAGCGTGACATGATATCCTTCATCTGCATCTCTTCAAGCTCCGCATGTGTATTCCCTTCTTGTATAGAGAGTGTCTCATCCGTAGCGTCTTGGTTGGCCTTCCTGTCTTTGAAATTCATAATGCTGCTTGCGTGACAAATTTTCGTATTCGTTATAAAGCCGAAGAGGGAAGGAAATTGGATATTCAAGTTGAGGTCCGTTTCGCCAAATGAAATAGTTCTTCAAGAGTGTTGTTTTACCTCGCAGTTCATGTCAGCGTCCCTATCCGGTAGTCAAGCCCTTTAATACAAAACACCTTATCTAGCTTATCTTCTTCCATCTTGGAGATTCAATAACCCCAGATTTCTCACAATTTCCCCCGCATTTACCAGCAAGGTAAGAGGCAAACCATGGACTGTCAATGGCCTCAAAGTTATCGCATTTGTGGGGACGGTGGCTACCGTCCCCACGTTCTGGTATCTTTCTCCAATCCCGCATCCACTAACTGATTGTGTATCGCAGTGGCTGAACTTTACTCTTTCGACCACGATATCACAGCAAGATATCTCGGACGGCATGCGACATCCAGGCTATCCGCTCACGTGTCCCGGGCGAGTCTGCAGGCTCGTGGGCCCGGAGAATCTTAGTGGCCCAAAATGTCGCACAGGCAAGTACTGCACTAGTCAAGAAGGATTTTCTGGCTCGCTTAGGATTTTATTTTATCGTTGGCGTTTGCGGAATTTCCGAGTGAACCATTGTCAGATGAGGGACTGCCGAGCCAACCACAGCATTTGAGGCGATATTGGTGCCTCGGACATGTGCGCTTCCAACACTAATACCCAAGCATATTTCACAAAGGGTGGTATAATATTACTCGCTGCTAAGGCTATTCAAAATCAAGAAATTCCTTGCTCTCTTCTGGTCAATCAGCGGCACTATTTGGGTAAAATACTAGGCATCACTGGCACTACCTAACATGCTGGTATATGATTAAATCCGACACCCGTCAAGGTGAGAAGCTGCAATTACATATGTATCAGGGCTGTCATAATCAAAGAAACTTTTTTGTAATTTATTTTACACAGTATTATCGCATAGTAAAGAGTATAGAACCAGTTAATACAAAAGAAACTGCTTAGAAGGGCCTACTTCAATGAATTCTTATGTGTCACCAGTGGAGTCGAATTGTCGACGCCCTGCCTTTATCAACTTGAAGGCAGAATCTGCCTCGGTAATTAGCTTCGGATCAACAAACACATCATACATACCCTCATTGGATCTACTGATATTTTCGGCTTTGTATCTGAGTTTTGTAAAGATATCGGCAACGTCCAGAAGACTGTGATCAGAGAGAGAGGCTTCCAGAAGCATGTGGAGGAAGACTGCCAAAGCAACCCCATACTTCGACGTGTTCTCGATAGAAGCGAAAGAGGTTTCCATACGTCTGAACTGGTAAAGACGGTCGGAAGATGAGGGTAGAAGATATGTTTCTTTCAATGATTGTAATGACGTGGATGTCCGCGTGGAGTGTTGGAACTGGTCGTTTCCATTCGGTGGATTGGGCAATGAAGTGATGGTGGAAATGATTTGCACGAGTTCAGCATTGGCATCATTGTCGCCGATCCTTCTCCGGAGCTGAACATGTTGCTCGACGAAATGATAGAGCAGCCGTCTCCAGATTAACTTCTCGATCTGGTATCGCTCCACATCTCTTAGAAGCTCGGCAACATGGATAATGACGACAAAGCCATCGACCGGGTACGAGAGAAACCCTAACTCCAAGGGGACCGTACTTTTCGGCGAGAACACCAGGCTTACTGCTTTCTTCAGAGACATCGCCTCGCTCAGAGTAAAGGACATCGGAGTGCCCACAGGAGTGAGGCCTGCTGCAGTAGCTACCCCAGGAAGCTCACTCAATGCGCGACAGCACCATTCCAAACTCTGAATCAAAACGGACGAGTTCGGCTCGTCATTGTTGATAAGATCCTCGATCGTAGTATACAGGGCGGAAAGAAAAATAAGCAGCACGATTCCTTCATGAAAGCGACTCCCAAAAACTCTGAGTAGTGTGTTTGTCCACTGTTGCCGATTGACACTCTCTGTCAATGAGACTAATGGGAGCGCTGCGTCTATGCGCTCGCCGTTTGGCAATTGCTTCTCTTCAACCATCAGCCACGCACAGGCATCACAGGACGTCAAGGGCAGAATGATGTCTGTCTCGGTATAACTCCCAAGCACCATCGGGAATTTGTGTTTGGCCCGACTATTCTTCGGTGGGAAGTTTGGTGTCTCCTCATCTCCTCTATACTTTTGCAACAAGAGTGTTTGTATCGAATTCTCTTGTCCGCAAATGTAGCAAGTATTGTAGTTTGCTTCCTTTAGGTGACTGCCACCGCTAAAATGTCTCTGTCCTTTGAACTCGCACAGAAATAAGAGATCTTGAGCTGCAGATGCTCGCTTGCTTCGACGACTCAGACGTGGACTAATATGACCCCCATTTTGGCTCCGCAATGGACTCGTCCGCATGGGACTGTCCCTGATCCGAGGCGAAGTCATGGGCAATAGCATGGCCGGCGAGCTGGTCCCGCTATACTTGTATGTATTGACGGTTGTAATGACCTCATCAAACACTTGGTACATCTTTGAGGACAGTTCGGACTCTGCGTTGAGTTGCTTTTCAAAATGATACCAGTTCTTAACGTGCTGGTCACGAAGATTGAATTTCAGTCCGTGCATCGATTCAGGAGAAGTTCGCAGACTATGCCATGTGAGCTCGGGTTTCTCAGCCACCACATTCTCCCGAAATGCTTCCTGAAATAAAGACAGTAGCTTCAATCTAGCTTGTCCGCCGATATCCTCGCGTCGCAGAAACGACAGACTTTGCGACTCTCTAACACTTCGCGCATTAGAGATCCACGCCTTGACTTCAGACTCTCTGCCCCGAGTTTTCGCAGCCAAGATAATAACATCCAGTGCGGAATAATCCGAAAGCAAGTCCATCTTGTCAGATTCCGTCACCGTATTGTGATAAATAGAGTTCATGTCGAATTGTCGCCCATCGGGAAGCATCACGGTATCATGAGCTAGCCTAGTCGCAGCCGGGACCCTGACGCGCGCCAAATCTCGATAATCCAGTCTAACCAAATCTTCCCATCTTGTCCACTCTCCAAAAGCAGCGAATCTCTTCTCTTCGGGTAGAAGATCAGCGAAACAGCCTTTCGCTTGGAAAATGTAAAGCTTCCCGCTTCTCACGTCGTGGAAGAGGAATATGCAATGTGGAGCTACGGCAAACACCGAGATCCCCACGGAGACATTGCACGAAAAGGGTGAGTGATCCGCGTATCCAAAGAGAACAATAACGCAGGCCGTACCGTGCACGCCAGCTTCTGGAAGCGCATTGGCGAATCTATGTACATGGGGCTCATCGATGATACCATCAGTCATGAAGAACCAAAGGTCCGAGTGTTGTAACTGGGACCTGCATGAATCGTTTTCCAGAAGTACAGCTGGGTTCGTAGCGCCTCCTGAACGAAGTTCTTGGATCATATCTAGCTTGACGGGTGGAGATGCGCGATGAGACCAGGGTAGTATAGTGACCGAGTTGATATCGAGAGTCGGCTCGACTAAGGTGGAGCAAACAGCGCGGATCGCCTGCTTTTCCTGGTGCAGGACATCGCCATCTGTACTGCCTGAAACATCGATTGCAAATGTTAGAGGTATCTCTTGGAGTGTTGGTGATGTGTCTTGCTCGGCTGCAGGAATAGCGATGGGAGCGGATGGTTTGGCAGGGTCAGGTAGCGTAACTTTGCGTTTGGATGGGGATCCGTTCGATGGGGATTTGCTTTTTGATTCGGGGAATCCTCTGATGGCTAGCTCGACGGGTAGCTCTGTGGAACTCCTTTCGGGCGTTGTGTCGCCTCCTTGCACGGGGTTTGTGAGGTATGACAATGGAGATGGTTCCGGTAAGATTCTTGATCGATTGCCACGCATTCCTGTACGCGATTAGCCAAAGCTAAGATAAGATCTACTAGAAAGCTTTTGGGTCCATACTATCACGTAGACCCCTTAAGATATTCAAGTTACTCTGGGCGCTCTTCCGCGGGATCGGATTGTTAGGAGTCATCGGAAATTTCGCACTCTCCATTTTGCGAATCTTACAATGAACTAAGTTTGAGCTAAAAACAGAGGGTTTATGACGAGTAAATAATTTTTTGTTCAATCTGGATTCTGACCTAGAAATAGGTGAGAAAAAAAGATCAAGGTGTTCGCCAAAAAACCACACACCCCGGGTTAAAAATCAGCCTCCCCCTCATCATGCAAACACAGCCGGAGCGCCACAAACCCTCGATTGGCTGATGATAATAGAAAGGTCACACGGATCCATTTCTGGGGGAATAGCTCGTAGACAAGTTACGCCAGGGAGGCACCGGTGGCGCAGCATTACCCGGGCTCGCAGTCGGCGTTTTGTCTATCCGCAAAGCAGAGAAGAGGTGACTGTGAGGAGGGGCTATGAAAGATGAGTTTGTGTCTGCCTGTGGCTCATCCCATGTCACTGTCTTTTTTCGGTCGTCATTTTCCAGCTGGTTCGTTGCTTCTTCTGGTATTGGATCCTCATCCAGCCACATGGAGGAATGTTGCTTCGCATAGCGCGGCTTGATCCTACCTTTTGTAGGATTATACTGCGTCACAATATGCTGACAGCTGAATGAGTTACGTTGCTTTGTAGCAGTAATAGGAAGCACCGCTGCCTAGAATGATCACACTCACCTGGATCTCCTCTGAATTGCTACTATCTTTTGGCGCAGTGGCATCGGATACAGAGTTGTTGCTGTTTTCACCGGCTGCTGGATTTTGATATAACGAGTTGCTCGATGGTGCTATATTAGAGCTTTTCTGTGTTTCGTCTGATGGTAGAATCCAGGAAGCATCCAGGGCAGGTGCCTGGGACTTTTCCTTGCGACGCCGAAAACCAGGCATTTTGAAAACGTGAATTTCTTGAAAATACGAGATGCAGGAGTTGGGGGTTTTGTATTGATAATATATCCAATAGTAGCCTCAGGTTAAGTTTACTTCCTGTGATAGCGGGGCAAAATCCTGTCAGATTATTGTGGCTGGCGCTTATGCATTTGATTTCAAGCTGAGATGCAGCGGTGATCAAATGAGGTATTGCCCAGGTGCAGGAGGGAGCATATTGAGTTCGCAGTGAAGAGCCTCGAGTTTTTTTATGATTGATTGAGCACTTGCACATGCGGATCTATTTTCTTTCAGGTTTATTTTCAAAGTTCGTATGAAACATGAGTTCGTACTCTCTAGGCCATGCTCCTGAGCTGTGAGTATTCTAGTCTATCCTCTGATAATACCTCCAGAGGTAGTTCTAATTACAATCACCAGTGACCACCTGGATGGCAGCACCACTGGATCTGCAGTACTGTTTCTCAGAAAGCAATTATCGGAGAAAACTTACGTCAAGCACGCAGTCTATAGTTCAACTTCTCAAGAGGTCAAATATCTATCGTCTCAAGGAGAAATTGAATCATGCGTGAGTCTTATCTCTGTCCTCTACAACTTGCTACAACTTGAACAATCCCGCGTTGTAAAACCCTATAACTAACAACTCCGCAGAAAACTTCCAAAGCAAACAATACAAGCGAATTCTTGTAAGAACCACATTGTTGCTTAGCCAAACTTCAAGTTGATCTACGAACCAAATCTGAGTCAACAGCTTCATCCACAAACACCTCATCCACAATGAAAAAGAAAAGCCCCCCAAAGACGCCCATCAGCTCCGAATCTCAGCACCCAGTTTCCAAACTCTCGTCGACAAACTCCAAATCCCACTAAGCTTCATCCTAGCCCTCTCACACCACTACCTACCCAACGGCCGGGGATCTCGAAAAGTCCAACTTCAAGATTCTGAATCATTCGACTTTTGGTATATCCTCCCAATCCGCGTCCAAGTCGGACTCAGCTCAAGCTCGGGCAATCCAACATCAACATCAACATCAGCCCCTGGTAGACTCCAAGTCCCCTCCGAAACTGGCACCCGAGGCCCCATGCAAATGAACCCATTCCACAAACTCGACCTCCCAGATATAAAACTAAGCATCCACCGCTCCTGCATCGGAATCTTCTCGCGGGTATCACCAAACCAAAAACGCCTAACATTCCTAACCTTCGACTTCATGCACGGCCGCTGGACAAAAGTAGCCCTAGAACCCAGCCAACGCATCGACCAAGTAATGCGTGAAAAAGACAGCGCGCGTCGGGGTTACGGATTTGGCGCATTCAGTCATCTTGTGTATCTTACCAGTACAACGCGTTGGTGGACACATGCCCTGAACAGCGTTAATGAACAATTGGTGGAGTATGAGTCCAAGTTGCAGAGTGAACTTAGTGGGTCGCATATTACGCCGGAGACGGTTTTCGGGGGCATTAATCAGGCGTTGCATTCTATTGCTGCGCATTTGCATCGGTATATTTCGGAGTTGAGGGCTTTGCGCGGGATTGTGGTTGATCTTTTGACGCATTTTGAGGCGCTTGTTGCTGGTGTTGGTAGTGCTGGTGCTAGTCACGGTGCCAGTCACGGTGCCGGTGACAGTGAGAGTGACGGTGATGGTGGTGATACTTCAAGAGGATCCGAGTCCGATTGTGATGAATTGGACATGGATAGTTTCGAGCAAGCTTCTAGGGGATTTAGTCAAGTTTTATCACAGGTTGAAGCACTTTACGATTTTACGAGGGAATTGGAGAAGAAGATTGAGAATAATCTGGCATTGGTAGGTTTCTTGTCCCCTTTTTCTTCATCTTTTTTTCTTTCAACTTGAACTTGATGCTTGGAATAGTTTACTAAAATTCAGGCTTTAGCTCTTCAATCGCATGCAAATCAACAGTAATAGACGATTAGTTGCAAATGGACAAGATATGCAGGCTATACTGAGCGCCATGCAAGAAGATGCAAATGTTGGCAGACAATTGGCCAAGGCTTCACACAAACTGGCTCGAGAGATGAAGCGGGACAGTGTTGCTATGCGTACAGTGAGTGAGCACGAATTATCCCGAGGCCCAGATATTTAGTTAAAGTTCTCTTTTGCTGACAGATTCGTTAAAGATCGCTGTTGTTACGATGTTTTTTCTACCTGGAGCGACATTCGCTGTGAGTCCGTCTTCTTACTTGATATCTTTCACCGTGGAATGATACTGGTAAGTCCTGGGTTGGAATATTCACTAATACTATGAATACTTGATAAAATAGGCGCTTTTCTCTATGCCATTTTTCAGCAACAATGAATGGCTCGCGGAAACATCCAGACTCTGGCTCTGGGTTGCACTTACGGTGCCCAGTACCGCGGCCTGCTTTGTCTTTTATTATTCAGTCTCGCACACACGCACGAAGGGTAACCAGGAAGAAAGCCAAGAGCTTGATGAGTTTTCCTAGAACCAGACCATACTGGTACTATATAGTAAATTTATTTGATATTATCCCAGGTTTTGCATGTCTGAACAGAAACTTGAATGTGCTCTCTGGAGTGTACTGCGCGACGTATTCTAACTACTACGCACCTAGATCAGAAGCCCGGGTGGCGATTTACACATGGATAGTAGTATAGAATATTTCGATGCATTAATTCCAAACATAATGAAAAAAGAACAATCAATAATAATACCGTTATCATAACAATGGCGCTGAAGATAAAAAGATGAAAAACAAAAATGCAATCCAAACACCGAAGATGCCATATGCCATATGCCCAAAAAAAAGAAACACCAGAGCTCCAAGCATGAAAAAACAGAACAAAACAAAAGAAAAAGAACAAAAGAAAATAAATCTACCATCACTCGGAAACAAGAACATAACCCCCCTCCCCCTCAAAGACCTTCACCACGGAGAAGTCGTCTCAGAATACCCTCACCAGGCCCGGCAATTTGACCTTCAATTTCGGATTGAGAGACGAAACAAAGAAGACCTTGTTCATCCATACCCTTATGCGGTGTCGACATAACACTACCGGATTTAGACGGTGTTCGACGAACATCCGAGCCACCACCGAGTGTGCCCCCCCGTCCACGACCTTGATAGTCGCCCACCAAACCCATAGTCTCAAGATTCCCGAGAACATCCTTGAACTCAGTAGAGGTGAGTGGGTGTAGGATATTATCGTTTCGACAAAGTGTGCAGTATGTATCGAAAGCTTGTTTCACAGTCGGTGCACCGGATCGAGATTTCGACGGCGTGCTGGGAATATCGCATTCTCGGCGTTTGCGCTCTAGTGCGATCAATGAGCAGATAGCTGCCTTTTGCTGTAGATTGAGACCCTTCAGTCTTTGGATTGTTCCCTGGCCAAATGCGGATGTGGTGATGCGGGCAACGTGGGCAATGCTGGCGCGGGGTGCCGTTATGGGGTTATAGTTCGTGATAGCCGGGGGACGAGGCGCAGGAATAGGCTTCAAGGATGAAGATAGGTTCTTGTTCTCCGCGAGAATAGAGGCGTCTTGAGCATCGGCGGCTTGCTTCTCCAATTTTGATAGGGTTTCTTGTTCGATGGCATCGATGGCACGCTTGATCAGTTCGAATGCCTTGCGCAGGTCTCCAGTCTGCGAGGCGACTTTCTTCGCGCAGAGCTGAATAGCGGCCGGTTGCAAGAAGGGAACAAATTTGGGATCTGAATCTTCTCCAGCAGGGAGTAGAGAGCGAAGCTTGTTGGTGATGACATTAACGATTGAGGCTGCATTGTATGGTAGGAAAGGGAGAAGGTTGGGCTTCAAATTCTTCGCCTTGAGTTGAGGCAGAGAGCGGTCCGTCAGGTCTAGGGCATTCGCGATTCCAATCAGGATGAGACTAGATTTGGCATGCAACGACCATTCGAATAGAGATTGGAGAACGCCCGAGTCTCCCGTCAGCAAGTGATCCATCTCATCGAGGGAGACCAGGTAAAGACCATCCACTTTAGAAGGAAGAAACATTTCCTTAAGACGATCGGCCTCGCTTTTCTTAAACATTTCTCCCTGGTCGCCAAAATCTTGAACCAGTCTGCTGTAGACATCGCGGGCACTTCGCATACTCGCGCAATTCACGTGGCAGACTTTGACTGAAGAAAGATCAATATCTTGACAGACCTCACCGACCATAGCACTCTTGCCAGTTCCTGGAGGGCCACTGATGTACAGACATCCACCCTGTTGTGAGGCGACACAATCATTGATGAATGTGGCTACCTTTTCTCGCTCCAAGTCGCGTCCAACAAGACGACCCGAGTTGGCACCGCGCGCGAAAAGTTGTCGAGCCTGGGAGTAGACAGATTGAGCGACAGTCGGGGTAGCACTCGCACGGGGAGTCGGTGGGAGATCAGAGTGTCGCGGAGTTCGCGGGGTTGTTGCCTTTACGCCGACCTGGACTCGATGGCGGGGGGTGACAGGAGAATGTTGCAAGGCATCACGGAAACGAGACTTCTGCGGTGTTTTGAACTCAGTTGGGGCGGGATTCTCATTCTCAAGATCTTTCTCGAGTTGGTTCTCGGCTGCATTGTCGATCTCATTTTTGACCTCAGGCTCGTTTTTCCTTTGCGGTTTCTTCTCGGTCTTGGTCTCGATCTTGGTCTCGGTCTTGGTATTGAGATCGCTCTCGGTGGTCTCTTTTTTAATTCCTTTCTCTTCTAAAGAAGAATCACATTAGCTTGGTTCCACATGACCGAATCGTCGTTACTCTTGGCTGCCTCTCAAGAGATCCGAATGCGACGTGATTTTGGTGAGACTCACTCTGAACAGTCTCGCCTGTTGCCTCTTCGATTATCTTATGCTTCGAAGGCGCTTTGAGTGTTCTAGAACGTCTGATTGGTTTAACATCTGTGTTCTCTTGATCTGACGCTGGCGCTGGTGTTTGATGCGCAATTCTTGCGCTGGACCGTGTGCGACGAAGAGTTGTTGCGGGAGGAGCGACGTCACGAGGAGCTCTCGGGGCGATTGTGCGGCGCTTGCTGGCCGTGCGAACTGGAAGGCCTGCAGGAGTTCCTTTAGTATAGTTCAAAGCCAAGAGAGGAAGGTAAATATCGGTGCAAGACAGAAAGAAAGAGAGACTCACCTTCTGTCTCGGCGGCACGAGAGCGCTTCCCCAGAACCGAAGCAGTCATTGGTACAACGGAAGGCAAGGAAGGCAGGAGGGGAGTAGAAAACAAATGCAAATGCAAGTGCGAACGTGAATACGAGTGTGCGACAGTCGCAGTTGTCGTGGATAATTCAAAATTGAAGGTGGAGGTTGAGAGTGACTCGTGTGGTTGTGTAGTTAAAGTGATTTGATTGATTTGCACTGGAGAAAGTCAAGTCAACCACGCGGCAATCAGAAACGCGTCGACGCGTCGTGGCGGGTAAGATGGCTACGGTGGGCCACAGCCACACTTGTGCAGATTTACCTAGATTATCTCAACATTAGGGTACACCACTACTGTAGATTATATTATTTACTATTTCAAATTATACAATAAAATACACTAGATTAGAGTAAATATCAAGGCTATTCTAGAGAAATGCATTCATTGTATACCTACTGTAACAGTGCAATAGGTGTGGTGTGACCAATACTATTCCAAGAGTTCTACTCCTCCATCTATAGCTCTACCTATAGCTCTACCTACCAGTATTCTCTCTAGTTTGCGTGTTACTCTTTCTACTACTACTCTCTCAAAGCTCGCAGTCTGCCCTATAGTTCTTTCTGTAGGACTTTCTATATTCTTCACTATTAGTAGTTCCTTCGAATACTCTTTCTAATGCTCTTTGTACTGGTCTTTCTAATACTGTGTCTACTATTCTTTCTGCTACAGCTCTTCCTTCCACTCTTTCTCGGTCTCTGGCTTTTTCTGTTACTATTCCCGAGTCTAAAATTCTTTCTGTGAGCATTTCCTCTGCTCTCTACACAGTTCCTTCTACTGCTTCAAACCGGGACCGAGCCAAGGTATGGCTTATCTCAGATAAGTGTTTGCACTGTTTACATTGAGCTCCCCACAGTCTCAACATGCACCTGACCTACTTTCTTTCTTTCTCTTCCTCAGAACCTCACAATATATCTCCCCTCCTTCCCTTACCCCTCTCCATCTCATTAATTCTCACCTATCGCATTCCCCACTCTCACCAAACACCACCATGGAGAGCGACGTCGTGGCTCAATTTACTGAAATCACCGGCTCCTCCCCGGAGCTGGCAACCCAGTACCTGCAGCTTGCCGATTTCGACATCGAACAAGCCATGCAGCTCTACTTCGAGAACGGAGGCGCCCCATTAACCGAGGAACCCCGCCAACCCTCGCACCCCTCAACCTTCGAAGATGATTCCGGCGTGGTCCACATCGACTCGGACTCTGACGATACCGAACGACCATCACATGCGGGTACAGGTGGTGCTACAGCAGCAGGTTCAGCCGCTGCAGGCTCAACATTCGAAGACGATGCCGCCATGGCTCGCAGGCTCCAGGAGGAAATGTATGGTGGTGGTGGTGGTGGTTCGGGTCCTGGGAGGGGTAATGCGGATTTCGATGACGAAGGTGTGCGTGCGCCTATGGCGCGCACGACGGAGACCTTGGTGGGGCCAGAAGCGGATTTCGATGATGGTGATATGCACGCGAATATTTTGAGTCAACTGCGATCACGACGGGGTGGTGAGTTTCTCATACCCGGACAGAGAATAAGAATAAGAAGAAGAACAAGAAGCAGAAGACGAAGAAGGAGACATCGCAGTAATCTTTTTTTCTCGAATTCCTACTCTGAATTCTGCGGCAAATGTTTTTGATCACAGAAGAGCTAACTTGGGACTTATTTATATTTAGGTCGGCCGGGTATTTTCAATCAAAGAGATACAGCGTCGATATGGACGGGCGATAATCCTGATACCCACCAAGAGCGACTTGCACGGGCTACGGGTGGTGCATCGGAGACTTCTTCGAAACAGAACATGCTTGCTGAAATGTATCGACCTCCATTCGAGATTATGTCGAGGGTGCCGTGGGATGTGGCGCGCGAAGACGGCAAAGCCGAGGAAAAATGGTTACTGGTGAACATCCAAGACTCTTCAGTCTTTGACTGTCAAGTTTTGAATCGGGATCTCTGGAAAGATAAGACCGTCCAAGAAACCGTTACGGAGCACTTTATTTTCCTTCAATTCTCCAAAGATGATCCTAAGGCCTCGGCATACCTACAATATTACTTCCAAGCAAGCGATGTCTCTGACAATTACCCCCACATTGCGATCGTCGACCCGCGCACCGGTGAACAAATGAAAGTCTGGTCCGGTCCACCTGTCTTGAAGGCTGCGGATTTCCTCATGCAGCTCCACGAGTTCCTTGATCGATACAGTTTGAATCACAATGTGCGGAACCCGGTCGCGAAGAGGAAACAAGAGAAAGAGAAAACAGTAGACGCAATGACAGAGGAAGAAATGCTCGAAATGGCCATGCGAAACAGTCTCGGCGAAAACGCCGGCCAAAAGCAAGAAGATCCCGACGATTTAACACGCAGCACAGACGATGTCAAGGGTAAAGGTCGAGCCCAAGCTACTATTGACGAAGACGCCGAAATGGGCGGTACACAGCCTGAAGAAGATGAGCAAGATGAAGACGAACATGACGAGTCAAATTCAGCATTCGCTTCTATCCCTAGTGACAAGCCACACACCGAGCCTGCAGCAGACCCTGCGACGACCACACGTATTCAATTCCGACACCCATCCGGCCGAGTGATTCGGCGATTCGCGCTGAATGACCCCGTGCAGCGAATCTACGAATGGCTGAAGGCTGAACCGCCTTTGGAAGATAAGGCTGGTGTGGAGTTTGATCTCAATGCGATGGGAAGGAATTTAATAGAGCATTTGTCGTCGAGTATTGAGGAGGCTGGGTTGAAGAATGGTACTGTGATGATCGGGTATTTGGAGGAGTAGAGATGGGATGAGATGGGTGGATGATCTACTTACTTCAGGCCAAATTACCTGATGGTGGTGGGTACCCGGAAGTGATATGAGTGATGGAATGGATGTGTGATGGATGTTATGGTTATTATGGATGACTAGAACCTAATTTCAAGTCTCGGACCTAGATTTCCAATGAATTATGCTCTCTTATGATGTGGTTTTGGTTTCGGCTTCGGTTTTCTTTGCATATAATTATGCCTGCTTCTACAATACCAAGCGCAATCCAATTTTCTACCGCTAACCAATTCAATCAAAGGTCCTTTCTTCCAGTCCGTATACCATACTACCTAGGTAGTTTACTCTTGGATAAAGCTAACCTTGTCATATTATGCAATTGCAAGGTTCAACTTGAAGTTCAGGTTGTATAGAGTCACCTGATAGGACCTATTGATACTATTCAGGAATTCAAACGACTTTCTTTCTTCGGCTACTCCTAGGTTAAGGTTCCTCTCCGATCTTCCACTGCCCCCAGACGACGAAGCTTGCTTAACAAATTCGCTTAGTCTGTACTGGTATTTCACTAGCATTCTTAGTTCCCAAAGGTTGGTCTCACGGTCTAGCCTTGAGAAAAATTCTCCTGGAGGGATTTGATATCTCTACGTAATATCTCTACGGAGTAACATGTTCTATACTGCATGAACAGAAATTGCTGCAGTAGGTTCGCAACCAAATCCAATAGTAATCCCAACTGAATAGAAATATCCAAAGCTTATAACCAATAAATCGCTATAGACATACAAATATCCACCCTTCGAAACCCCAACTCCTCCCAACCCCTTCCAGGCTTACTCCGAGTCCTCCTTCTTCTTCCTCTTCCGATGATTCAAGCCCTCCACAACCTCCGGCCTCACAGCAGGAACAAGAACAATAGGTACTCCATACCCCCTCGCAATCTGCGGTACATTCACAATCCTCTTTTCCTTATCCTCGTCCGGATCCTCCACGTCTCTCCCCCTCTTCTTCTCCCGATCATCCCTAAGCGCCTCCCGCTCCAAAGCCACCCACTTCATCTGACCTTTTTTCTTCTCTTTATCCACCATAGGCTGATACGCCTTGAACGCCTTATCTGCCTTTTTCACAGCCAGTGAGCCGGCTTTCCGTGTCTTGAATTCCCGCCGCGGTCGATGCGTCTGTTCTTCTTCGAGCGTTAGGAGACGCCGGATTGCGACGCGGTTGTTTTGGATGCTGGCGTGCTCGATGTGCTTTGAGCGCGGGGTAAGCTGGGTGGATTCGTCTGAGGATTCTAGATATTGATGAAATTGTTAGATTATGTATTTGCTGCATGGACTAGAGAGAGGAAGGTTGCTCTTTACCTTCAGATGTTGAGACTCCGCTGTCATATGAGCTGCTTGAAGGATCATCTCCCTTTTCCTGGCTCTGCTTTTCTAGTTCTTGGTGTCTTTTAGCTTTTGCTTGTTTGAAGTCAAAGGTCCATAATCAAAATGGCGTTTAGTTTACCTGAATTTACCAAGAATGAATCGCCACTTTTCGAGATTAATGATGCGGACCTGCGGCTCTCATATTGACTATGTTGCGTGGTTAATTCTTTGAACAATCGATAGTATTAGTTCCGTCTTTATAACAACTTTCTTTCGCGGTCATTTTGAACTAACCTAGAGACATTGACGCTTCGCTTGAGCTTCTTGACGAGCCAGCTGTCCCCGCTGTCTTTTTCTGGGTTTCCTGGGCTTCAAAATTTCAGCATCCTTCAACCATTTCATCTCTTCCAGGGTAATCTTTGACTTACCCTGGTGTCCCTCGACTTCAGAATCAGAGCTTTGTGGTCCCTTGTCAGATGACGAATAATTCACCGCCATACTAGTATTGCTCTCGATGATATTTCTTCCATAATCATCATCATCATTATCCTCGTCATCCTTCTCCTCATCCGTCTCCATCAAACCCTCATGTTTGTCCTCATTAGCACATAAACAACGCCCTCCAAAATAACGCAAAGCATCACTCTGAGAATGGAAATTCTCATACTGATACCTAATCCGAATCTCCTCACCAGCTTCAACATCCTCACAAGCCCAAACAATAACCCGATTCAAAATTTGCGTATCAAACCCCCACTCCGCATTCTGCTTGCCCGCACACATATGATTAAACAAACTAAACCCAGGAAAAAGATACAAATCCATAAAGGAAGGATCCCACTCCCGAAACGAGTACCCATTTCTAAGCCTCCTCTTCTGCTCATCCGGATTCTCAAGTCCCTTATACCCATCCGTGCGAAGAACAGCCGGTACATCCTCCCGACGCCTCATATCCCACGGCACCGCATTCGCGAGCAATTTGCGCAAGATAATCTGTAAAGACCATGTATCGAATGAGAGATCACGGAAGATATTCACACCTAGGAATGTGACGATGTCGAATGGTACAATGATATTTGCAGACATGGTGAAGGGAAACCAACTTTCCCTCCACCCCTGCCCATCCCCGTTCAAAACGAGCAACTCGTCAATCTCATGCGGCGCAAGACTCGGCTCGTCGTATTCTATGCGCCGGATGAGAGTCGTCTCAACAATGCTTCTGAGAAGTAAACTGAGATGAGTCCCGTGTATCTCATTACTATGCGAAATATGCTCCATCCCATCCCACTTCCACACGTTCGGTCTCATGGTATCGTAAAGCCAGTTCCAATTTCTACTACAGCCTGCATCGTGGTATAGATCCCAAGCAATAGACAGACAAGACTTAGTATTTCTCGACTCCGTGCTCGAAGGGCAAAACATAACCCCCCGCTTATCTTTCGGATTACGTGTCCAGTATTTCCAACACTTGCATTCTGGCTCGGCTTCGGTATCATCGGTGTCTATTGAGCATTCACTATCGATGGAATGGCGTCTGGCATGCTCGTCAATTTCAGCACGACAGTTCTCACATCGGGTATCGTCAACTGTCGGCGTATGCGTTCTGTCCTTGTTAAAACGGCGCGGCGGAAGATGACCTCTTATACTAGGTTCTTCAAAATGAATCAATTCACCCCTTTTGATTGCTCGTTTCGCGAAAACGCCAACTCCTTGCCCATTCGATGCAACCTTCACTTCACAGAGATCAACCGGTACATCCGGAAATTGTTCTCTCTCCTCCGGATGCTGAAAGATATTCTCCGTAAGTTTCGACAGAACAGTATTCCTCTTAGACCGATTGAACAACTCCAAAAACTCATCCTGCTCATACGGATACGCAGACTCAGCCGAAACAGCACCCTGATGCCTCTCAAACCAAAAATTCCCCTCACGCCGCTGTTTCTTCCTCCAAGCATCGGCAGCCTTCTTCGAAATACGCTTCCGCATATCCGCAACAAATCTATCCATATACAACCGATTAAATCTAGCCTGTAACTGTCTATTCACAGAATCAAAATCATCCCAACAATTCAGTGCTTCGAGGCTAAGACAAATAACACTAAGCAGGGTTTTCTGAATCGCCGAAATAAACGGATGAATGCCGTGAGGTTGGCGCATGGCCGTAACTAATTCCGACCAGACGTTGTGATCTTCATCAATGGGGTCCGCGAGAACGTGTCGTTCAACCGTATGCTGGATATGCGTATAGAATCCGTCTTTTGAGAATCGGTCTTTGGTTTGTTCGACCGTGTTGCAGATGATTTGTGCACGGTACGCGTCTCCGATTGCCAGGTCGAAATAACCCTGTTGATAATGACAGTATGCTCTGCTCAGCCAGTATGTCGGATTATACGGACTGAGATGGATTGCAAACGTGTACATATCAATTGGCGTCATGGCTGTATTCGTCGCGGGCTGCAGTGTAAACTTCTCTCGAGCTGGTGTAGTAGTAGTACCATGCTTCACGCCCCAATGCGACAAATCAGACAAAGGCATAACACCACAATGTCTCTCCAGTTCATCCTGAATCAATCGTTCTCGAACAATTTCCACTTTACCACCCGTAGCCAACTTTCTCCTCTTCAACTCAGCTTTAATAGCCTGCAAAGTCCAATTCTCAACACCACGCAACGAACTCGCCCCAATAATCTCCTCTTTCATTTCGGACACTAAACCCGCCACATCCCAAGTCCTACTTAATCCCTCCTCTTCAAAGATCTTGCTCGCTTCTTTCCTTTCAATCGGTAATACCGCAGACCCCATTAGTAAATGCTCATACACATTCCGCGAAAGACTCGGTCCCTCCGCCTCGGCACTCGGCTTATAATCACCACTGTCATTGGCAGACCGATTCCTCCACGCCTCACCAAGGGTATCATCAGCCAGCTTCCAAACCCGATACGCGAGCTTTGCGTCCGTGTTATTAAGTAATGGGCCTAGATCAACTTGTTTGCCTCCACTATCTGGCTTTGGTGGCCATTCTGCAGATGTGATTGAAGTCCATGGTGCGCGTGGGACGAAGGAGTCGTCGAATCGGACGAGGCCTTTGGCCCGGTCGTATCTCCACTGTTGATCGGGGCCGGGATTGGGGCCGTGTTTGGGGACTCGCTGGCTTTCTATTGCTTGTCTTCCTGGTGGGGAGGTGGATGATTGGGATGTGGATGAGTAGTAGGATGATGAGGAGGAGGAGTTTGAGCTTGAGGTTTCAGACATGGGGGAGATTGTTTGGGGGGGAAGGGGATCAGTGCAGATGATAGTTTGTTTTTCATGTGAACTCGAGTTTCTTCTAGGATCGTGGAATATGTTGATGATTATCTTTTTTTTTTTTCGAGTCCTTCACGCTGTTAAGAAGTATTTGGGATAATGGAGGAGTTTATCAAAGAGCAACTTGAACAAAGGAACTTGAACCTCCCGAGTCTTCTTTCATGTTTGCAACCCCCACAAGTATACTCGATTGAAGCTGTACCACATGTCCGTGAACAAAGAAAGTGAAATTAACTCGGTCCATGTCCATATCCATTAACGAGTCGGTGTGGAGGACTCGATACTGTACTAGTTTGTTTCACACGGTCCAACTTGGGGGCCATATACTAGACTGGCATTGGGGGCATTGGGGGCTATTATGCTAATATGCTATTATTTCGGGAATTAACTTGAAGTGGTATCACTAGACATCACTAGCGGCATTTCTAGTGTAGTTCTTTTTCTAGAAATAGAAATGGATCTATCCTATCTCAAATGAGTGATAGTCTTGCATCTACTCTACTGGTGTATACTACTACTATAACTAGATGTAAAGTATCAACAATCTACTAAATTGGCCACCCCTGCATATTATTTCAATTAAAATATTACATTCTTTTATTTACATATGAGTTATTACAGGAATAGTTAAAGAAGATCTCTCGGGTCTTACTTACCCCACCACTGTGCTAGTACTATTGCAGTAATTGAAGTCTCCACTCCAGCAAAAAGGAAGCCTTGTTGTCTTGTTGTCTTGTTGTCTTGTGGTCTCCGCTCGATCCTCCTTTTGTTTTCCTTTCTTTTTCTTCTTCTTCTTCTTCTCCTTCTTCCTCTTATTCCCCCTCCTCTTTCAACCAAAGCTGCGAGTAATTCTCTACATGCTTCATTCTCCCCAGATATGACCGACTACTATGTACGGTCAAGGTTCCTCTGATTCTCAGCCAGAATGGCGACTCCCCCCACGCCCCACCAGAAATGATGCTCCTTTACCTCCGCTACCACCACCACCACCGCTTCCTCCTACAACTACCCCAAGCTATAGTCCAGCTACCTATGGTCCTATATCGGGTACACCAACCTCGAGTAATGCGGGAACTGACCCAAGAACATGGGGAGTGAGATATAATCAACAAGTTCATCCCATTCATGCCCCGCCCCCACTGCCGGTCAGTTCGAAATGCGCCCAGCTGTTATATTGCGTGAAGACAAAGAGTAGAGCAATGGTATACTGACCCTACATTGCTTCGGAATAGCCTCGACCATCGAGTACAAATGAACAACCCTATGCCTATACCTATGCCCAGCCATTTACCGCTCCGCCAGTGCCGGCGCCTCCACCCGCACCCGTACCAGCACCAACACTATCGCCAGTCAATACAAACATCTCGTCCATAACGCATGGCTACGAATCATTCGGAGAGGCCCAGCCTCCATCCGCAACAAGCACCATCCCTCCGCCATATTCGCCCTCACATCAGGCTCCACCACCCGTCCCAGCTCCGCCGCCAAAGATCCCTCAGGGGTATCAATATGCGCCGGTACAGCAGACCAACAGACCCGAGCAGGCCCCATTACTCGCCCAAGGCGCAGGGCCAGCTGCCATGCAGGGCTCATTTGATTTCCGCCGTCCAAGCATGCCAGCCCAAACAAGTTCCTCGGCTTTAGGACCAGGAACTCCGTCTGATTGGGAACATCTCGGTCCAACGCCCGGCGACTTCGATGATTCCGCATGGTTTCCCCCAAGAGAGCCGGAACCGATGCCTCAGGAAGTAATCCAGACTCCGCCGGGTTATTCTTCTGGGATCCCGACTCCCGGTCCTACGCCTGCGCCTCAAGTTGGTCGAGAAAGTCATACAGCCAGTCCTCTGCCACAAATAGATACCCATTATCAGCGTCACCGGCAACAGAATCATCCTCAGCAACAGAATCAGCAACAACAACAGCAGCATCAGAATCAGACTCAGAGTCAGCTTCACAGTCAGTATCAGCAATACCAGCAGCCCTCCCTTGGCGAAAACCAGTTTGATCATGCGCGTCGAAATGATTCCATTTCGCCGATTAGTCCCATGACCGTGCAGGGTGCCCAGAGTCCCCCGCCTCCCGCCCGCATGGGCAGCTCCAGCTCAGGCGCGTCCATGAGGAGTCATGCCGACAGCATCGATAATGTCATTGATGCGTGGGTGAAACCTTTGGCACCGGCGGCTCGACCAAGCATTTCGGGTCCGAGTGAGGCCGCTCCCCAGCCAGACCACGCCTCTGGGGGCATCTCGGCGAGCAACGTGAACACACCTGTGGAGGCTCCAAGGCCCCTCCAAGAGAGCCAAACCCCCATACAGGAGCAAGCGAAAAGTCCGGAACCAGTAGCTCCCGCCGAGCCAGTTGAAAGAAATGTTCCAGTTGTCAAAACTGCAGACCCGTATGAGGATCTTGATCCTTGGTTCAAATCCTCTCTCACCCGCTATGTCGCTACTCTCCGCAAGGAGGCTGTCGCGGACTCGGATGAGGAGCGATACAAGATCTTCACGGCATTTATGGCAAAGGAAACCAAGCTACGCGAGATTCTCTACAATATTGAACCGGAACTGCAACCCTCCGATGCATCGCCAGTTATTTCCACCCTGCGACGGCAGTCTACGACACGCTCGAATGATCGCACTTCCACCTATGAATCAGGCCTGATTCCGGTGGAAACAGAAGAGATGGTTCCCCCTACGCCGAGCACAACCGCGGACGATACAGATGATGTGAGCAGTGAATACAGTGCTGGAGGACGACCCATTCTAGCCAAACGAGCACGTCGAGGCTCCCACTGGACGCCCAAGTTGGCCAGTCTTCCAGCCGAGGGCGACACTACAACGCGTCTATCCAAGAATTCTCTGGCCCAGTTATCCGAAGAAAATGCCGAACCTCACGAGTTGGAACCGCTCACGATAAACCCGCCTCGTCCTATCTATACCCCGTTTCGGTATACCGAGGGTCCCCAGCGTGGATCAGATAAACTCAACTTCGATCGTCCCGCCTACCAGGCTTATTCCGATCTTCGAGCATCTGCTGTGAACAGTCGAGTTATGTCTAATGCTCCACCTCCCACAAGTCGCTCCCGGTCGGCTACTTTGACCTCCACTTCGGGTCAGAATGAGCACGATGAGACTTTCCTGGGACTTATTCGTCATAAGAGCTCTGCCTACGTGGAAACAGCCAACAGAAGATCAATGCCTACCTCACTGTTACCTGAAGCTCTGCGCCAGGTTCAGAAGAGACCTAATGCAGTCGAAGAATTGCGCGCTATGGTCTGGACGCCTCTGGACAAACAATCCGAGAGTTCGTGGCATGTCACTATTCGCGAAGGCCTCGACAAACTTCCCGATGATTTCTCGTATATCCAGCAGACCATCGATGATTGGGAAAATACTGCGAAGACTCGGAAGCAGGGTCTCGAGCAAGAACGTACTGTCCGCCAAGAAGAGTCCGAAGATCAAATTGACAAACTCTTCAATGAAAAGGAGATCGGCTATGCGGACATCCACACGCTAGAAGAGGATTTCAGACAGACAGAGGCTCGCGTTCAATTGGATGAAGAGCGGCAGGAAGTGGAAGACTTTATTTCTCAAGTCTTCACCCCTCTAGATGGACGCTTGAAAGAGGAAATTGCATCGCTCCGCAAATCTTATGATTCCGCGCTCCAACAATTAGAACGGGACCAGAAGGGCAAAAATTCTCCCGTCGAGCAATGCAGTCCATCCGTAACCATGAAAATGGTCAACGAAATCCACAGCAAACTAGAACACCGCTTCCAAAAGCGACTAGAAATCGCCCTCGACTCCGAGCGGCGTCGCAAAAAGGCCGAACGCCGCCCACTAGTATTCATGGGCGACATGTCGAGTCTACGAAAACTAGACGGCGACTTCGACCGCATGGAGAAAAGAAATATCCTAGAAGCAGCGAAAGACCGCGACGACCGAGCAAATCGGCTAATGGACTCCTTCGACGACGCAATTTTACACGGCCTAGGTATGAATCAAAGTCTACTGGACGAACTTGTTGTCAAAGTCACCCAGCTGGAATTCACGACCCTCCGCGCCTCAAACGTCCCGGATTCTGAAGTCGAACAGATCCTAAAGTCAGCAGCGACGTTCGCCGCGTCTCTGCGTGATGATTCAGAGTCTATTCTTCGTTGCTCGGGTGTCGCGGATATGGCTCTCAACGATGCGGATTATAACGTGTCCGTCGCTGAAGCGCGATATGCGAACTCGGACGCGGAAGTCTTTACTCGGTTGGAAGGGGAGAAGAAGAAGGAAGATGCGATTCTCGAGTCGGATTTGAATTCTAAGTTGCAGAGTATTAAGAAGTCGCCGGTTGAGATTGATGCTGCTGTTCAGAAGCTTCTTCGGGAATTGGCTGATGCGCCTCCCCAGGCTGCGATTTCGCCTAAGCCTTCATCTCCTACTCCTACTCTGCCTGTAAAGCCTGTTGAGTCTTTGCCGCCGTTGGAGCTTCGGCCGGCTACTGTTGCTCCTAGTCAGACTCCGGCTCCTTTGTCGGTTCCGTCACCTGCTCCGGCGATTCGGCCTGCGGATCCAGAGACGGAGCATCAGGAAAGACTGCGTAAAGCCTTGGAACAGGCCAAGAAACGGAACGCGGCGCGTCAGAACCAGTGAGGATAGTTACTTCTGTGGTCTTCGCTCAGATTGATCTGGGCCGCAACGAATTTTCTTTTCTCTACACTATACTATCTCTTCGGTCTGGGATTATACACCTTTTCGTCTGCGAGGATACTTGATGGTCTTGGTTTTTTTTTTTTTTTATCTTCTTTTTTTCTTTTCGGTTGTTTCCAACGTCGATACCCACTCGTTTATGCAATGTTCTTTAGCCACATCGTGATAACTTTTAGTTATAACATGCAACTTGAATTTTAAATTATACTCCTGCATACTATAAACCAACTTTCCTTTCATCTCGATGTATCTACCACCAACTACCCACAGCCACTGATGTAGTTCAAAAGTACATGTTGGTTGGTGCAGGTGGCGTCTAGACCCTCTCCACCACGCAAAGCAAGGAATTCATCAAAAACCAACATCGACCCCCTCTTCACGCACCAACACTTCAAACCAACGGATGTTTAACCGCTCTGACTCACAGATAATGATTCATTGACAATGAGTCTGCTCATAGTCTGACAGAGTGACCCAGCACAAAAACTTGAACCCTTTTGATCCTGACTCCCAAGCTCACGCACGGTATCACCCTTGTTTACACCGCATGCAACGATAGTAATGCTCGCGCCACAGTGGCTGCAAAGAACAGGGGGGTGTCCAAAAGACGTTTCAAAATGCAGAAGAAAAAAAACGCACAGACGATTAATACCTTTTCTTTCAAGGCAGTTTCTGTCATCCATCCTAGACCCGCTGCGATCTAAGCAAAAAATCCGATTCAATCCAATCCTCTTACGGTAGGTAAAGCGCCTCGTGTGAATGCAATCTCATGCTGTGCAGTGTGCAGGCTAGGGGCACATTTTAGGCGCCCGCCCACAGTGATTGGCAGCCGCGAGCCAGTCAAGCTTGGATTAGACGCCAAGTTTCTTGCCGATCACAACGTCTCGGCGCGGACGTCGTTGATCACTGATCACTGATCACGTCGTGACACTGACCGTGACGACCCTAGTCATTGCCCCGCAAAGTTGTTTAGAAGTAGACCTCTCTGCAAAGAAGGGGAGGTATACAACGGTCAAGTTTCAACCAGGGCAAGCACTAGAAAGAAAGCAAAAAAGCAAAGGGTAAAGGGAAGGGGCAAAATGCAGGGCTGGAAGGGTATCAGCATGGGGATGACAGTGCAATGCGCAGTGCCCCAGAACCGATTAAGTATCATCCCAACATCCAAACCAGCGGGCCCTGCTGTGCAGCACAGCAAGTTCAAACACGCCGCATTCGCCACGTCCCCTGCCCGGTTGTACTAACAACCAAGCCCCGAACTATGGATATGACCCGTACTAATTAGCCCGGTTCATCGGCCGAGTCGATCATGCGCAGTACATACTAAACTAGTACATACACGGACGCAGTTGGGAGATTGGCTCCCGTGACTGTGTGCCGCCGGTCTCATCGTGAACTCTCTGCCAATTGACCTCGGGGCAATATGCAAGATGGCTCAGTGAATCACCAACTAATTTCTCATCCCATCCTTCTGGGTTCGGAGAAATGACGAGGGAGCTTTGGGGCTAGCTTCCAGGCAGGTTTACTCCCCGGCACAGCCTACTTCGGGCCTACTCAGATCGAGCGAGCGAGGTCAAGCATGATTCAAGACAAGACAAGACTACTGTACTTTGCCTCATGCGCACACAGGTCTATGAGCTATGACCCTAGTCTCAACGTGGAAAGACGCGCCGTGCATCGTATTTCTTGCATGCACGATGAGTATAGAACGTGCCAAGGTTCCCCGTTTTTTTTAATGACTCGCACGATGTGATCATTGCCCTAGCACAGGCACAGTTTGGTCCTAACCAACAAGCAAATGATGAAAGTACACTCGGTACGGATTACAGTACTTACTGTTCCCCCCGGTGCAAATCCAGCACATAGATTCTCCACTCGCGTGGACTAGGGAAAATTTCGGAGATTCGCCCGCCACGATCTTGGGAATTACCAACACTTTGAAAGCCAAAAGAAGATCCCGAAGAGGAAGGGAAGAGAGGGGAAAGGGGCGGGTGTGACGCCTCACACTAAGACAAAAGGGAAGATCGAGATTCGCTCCCCGCTGGGCCGCTGATGGCGATCGCAGCCAGTGCCCCGAAGCGAACTGACAGATCGTCCAGCCAAGAACGCACAGCACAGCAAAGCACAGCAAAACCTAGATACGCCCTGGTCGGTGCTCATGCTGATACCATACTGTTGCTGATACCGATGATGCCGACGCCAATGGTCATGTTGACGGCATGCTGATGTCGACCTAGTCTTTTCCATACTCGATCCATAGTCCCCCCTATTCCCGAGATTGGGCCAAGCAAATTCGCCAACGGCGTGTACATGCTAATCTACAGCATGCATCTAGCTTTGCACATGATCAACAAGTAAAAATCGGTCATTCCATATTCGATATCTGTTCGTGAGCAGGAGCAGATATCTCTCGTGGTTCTATGGAGTGGTTCAACAACGCTCTTCTCTTTCGAACAGCTGTTCTTTTTCTCTTTCCGCTACCATAACGGCTAGAAAACAATCACGAGCAGATCAATCTGTCCGAAGACGGATCTGGCTGACATGAACCCCAGACTGTTTTTTTTTCCCATTCCACATGAACGTCTGTGCGCGCAGGCCGATTAGTGTCATTTTGGTACGAGAGCTAATCAAACGTCTCGGCCTTGTCGAGACCTCATCCCTTCAACTCCTGCGCAGTTAGCTTTCTTCTTGCCTTCCCCTTGCCACCCCTAGAATCCTATCCTATCCTTAAGCGCTGTTGGATCTTTCTCTCTCGCTTTCGTCTGCGCCGAATCCCGAAGTGGACAAATTGATGGAGTCCAAGCCTCCGCCTTTGCTATTTTCCCTCTTGTGTGATTATCGACTTCACTTTTTCCAATTTCTCCATCATTTCACCATTTCTGGAATTTAATTTCTTTTAAATTTATTTTTTTTCCATCGATCTTATTCGATCCGAGAGCTCTCTGATTCTCTTTTTCTTTGCTCTTGAATTTGGCCCCTCCCCTCCCCTCCACACCCCATCTCATCCTATCCTGTCCGATCCTATCCTATCCTATCCCATTCCAACTCATCCCAACACATCCCCTTCTCTCCTTCCCGAGACTCGGGAACACAGGGCTCAACAAAGCAAAACCTGACCTGATCTAACCAGTCCTAACCTAACCCAACCTAACCTAGTGACCCTCGTCAGCACAGCTTGCATAGCACAGTCACTAGCTCTATTTTGCAGCGATCTCCGTTGCTCCCTCCTCTCCCAAGCAAATGACGAAAAGTCCATATGCTTTCCCTCTGCCAATTGCCAATGGGACCAAATTATTTAAAGCGGGCACCAGGGAAGCCCGTTCCATGGTTCACGGTACCCGCTTTGGTCCATGGGTCGGAAGAACTCTCTCTGTGAATCCAATTCCACGTGTTGTAGCTTATTAGCTTCTTTCTTTTTCCCTTTCCCCCTCCTTCCCTCTCTCTTCGGGTTTTTATTCTGCTTTATTTCTTCTCTTACATCATACCGATGCCTCCCCCGACGAGGCAATTCCACCGCCTCTCTATCGGCCAGATGCCAGCGCGGGACTCAAGATCTGTCCGCGCGGGGCGGGCGGACCCTTCCGAGGACAGAGCCCAGGATGATAGTTCGCAGGAGTCAAGCGGGGAGGGCGAGGGGAGTGAAGAGAGCAGCGGGGAGGAAGGAGAAGAAAGACAAGAAGACGACGACGACGACGACGACGAAGAAGATTCCGACGTTGACGAGTCTGCGTCTGCAGAGACATCGACTGTGCTGGCTCGGTCAGGAATCACCTATGATCTCAGCAATCTAGATACAGAATCCGAAGCTCAGGCGTTAGTGGGATTGGGGGAACAATTCGACGTCATTAATTGTCGTGCTTCGTCTACCGGATATGATTTCCAGTTGTTGGATCGGCCGAGGGTTCATATTGGGAAGAACGCGAATACCTGTACTTGCACTTCTTTCCAGGAAAGACCGGAGGCGGCTTGTCAGCATATCTTTGTGAGTTCTAACTTTCCCGAGTGGTGGTGGCATCAGCTGTCACTGGATCTTGAACCTGGCTCCAGAGTGGGGATCATGATTAAGATCACGATATAAAAAGAACTCGAACTTGAATGTGACAGATGCAAAGTTACAAAACAGCATACTAACCCACCAATAATCTAGTGGGTCCTCGACCAACTTCACGGATGCTTCCTCCCAAATCCACCTTCAAACGAAGTAACCCTATCATCCAACGGTCGACCACAACAAGGAACACCAATCGAAGATCTCCTCGAAGGCAACCTAGAAGCCGTAACAGACCGACTAAACTGGCAATGTCTCCGCGTCGAAGGCGACAACCACTGCACAGGAATGACCCGCGCCGAAAAAGTACGAGACGTCCTCTCAGCATTCAAACCAAACATCTTACCAGAGGGCTATCGACAAGACCTCACCGACTCGACAGCCACAGCCACTAGTACTCAGCACAGTAGTACTAGTTTAACGCCCGAGCAATGCGTCGTACAGGGAGACTTTGAAGCGACGATATTCAGACTCGCTGTTCACGACGATAGTGTCTTTGATAATCTCTGCAAGGCAATGCCAGCAGGAGCCTGTGCTGCGATCTACTTTGATAAAATCCAGGACCAGGCTCGACGATTGCTTCGGGATTTTGATCTTTACTGCGCAACTTCGGGGCAGCGGGGTGCTGCTTCTTCTATACTAGTAAATGAGGCGGGTGGTCCTACTACTACTAGTACTAGTAATCCTGGTGGACTCGGAGTTCAAGTTGTTGAGGTTGACGAAGTCGTTGCGCAATTGCGACTTCTGGTTCAGCATGTAAGCGTGAATATTGCGCTGCGATCACCGCATGGATCGGAGGGTGCTGCGAAAGCTCTCGTGTCGATCCTTGAAGCCGTAGCGGCTCGTAATCGGGATCCGTTGGAAGGGAACAAATGGGGGCGAACCTCTTTCCATGGGGAAGATGAAGATCAGCGGAATCTGTATCATTTGCTAATTGGGTCCGAGGATTCGGATGTTGATTCTGAGGAATTTTTCGTGTTGGAGACTCTGGAGCGACTTGCGCCGTTTGATCTTGGTCAATTTATTAATCAGTTGCAGTCTATCCGGTTACGGTTGGAAGTTAATCGGGCGCCGAAGGTTTTTCTGTTGAGACTGGGTGCTTTGGTTAGGAAGGCCGAGTCTGCTAGTGCTGAGACTGCCGCTGGACAGAAACGACCTGCAGTGGGGAGTTCGGGGGGAAATTCGAAGAGGACGAGATGATTGATACCTCGATGGTGGTGGTCATGGTGGTGGTGGTTTTTCTTTTCTTTCTTTCTTTCATTTCCTTTGCATGGTGGATTTCTGATTTATTCGAATTATTCGAATCCTTGATATCTGTTGTTGTGTTCTTTTTTTTGTTTCCGGGCGGCTATCGTATTGCATTCATTCCAATACCCCCTGCATCATTTACAGCGCCACGCCAACATGCATATTGTTTTTAGTTAAACGTCAAATTCAGAGTCTATTAGCTTTCACTTAGTACTAGTCCTAGCATTAAATAAGCTAGTGCATATCAATGCATGCAACTACCCCAGGTTTCGCTGGGGTGTTCATCTAATCTGATTGATCTTGTCTTATTACCACTGGCGCCACGTCCTCAGGCTCCTTAGGTATACTGCAGCTATTATAGTAAGCATACACTAGTTAGTAGCAGTAGCTAAATATTTGAACAGAACTCTAGGATCTACTGGTGCCACAGTAGCAGAAATATCTCCCTATTCA
Organism: Penicillium paxilli ATCC 26601; assembly: GCA_000347475.1. Taxonomy (NCBI): domain Eukaryota; kingdom Fungi; phylum Ascomycota; class Eurotiomycetes; order Eurotiales; family Aspergillaceae; genus Penicillium; species Penicillium paxilli. The sequence goes on from KB644873.1 coordinate 149,593, forward strand.
AATTTAAAGCAGTCTACAGCACCACAGGAACCAGTACCGGCCAACCTTCACCACAGGACCAACAAAAACCAACCCGAAATACTAGTAGGGTTATCCTTGCCACATATCAAATAACCCCGGTAAATTTCTTTCTCGACCCTGGCACAAATTATCTAGACCGCTAACCAAGATACTACTACTACAAGAGTACCAGTGGACTGACCGACTACTGTATACGAAGGTTCAAGGGTCAGCTGTAGCATAGCGTCATACAAACCGGACCTAGGACTACAGTATTGCCAAAACTAAAAATCCCAGGGCGGCGGAACTGGGACCAGCAGATCCATGGTCCGGCACACGCTCGGGTCGTGTCACTTTTTTCCTTGTTGTGGGTGGAAATAGCCCGTAGGCCCGATTTGACACTGCGTACCGTGGTTAGCTTCACCGCTTGGGCTTGGATCCACTATTGTTATTCTCTTGGGTTGAGTTGATGTAGGGATGAAATAGAGAAGGGTTACTAGTATGGTTTATTCTGTTTACAGTTTGTTGATGGCTGAGTAGCTGTATATATTAATAGCAGAATCGGTCAGCCAGTGTCCAACGGGGATCTATAGAGAAATGAAGGAAGATCATATAGTACTTGCATAGGTACTTGTAGTAGCACCCTATGATAATTAATTTTGATTTGGGCTGAAGAATATCAACCTTGGTATGATAATTTGAGGATGTTTGCGCGATCTTCAAGTCTTGCTTTATAGTTAGATAACTATTGGCCTTGCACAGTTAGAGTTTTATGACTATATGATAAACACTGTAATCCTTTTACTATCTCATCAGTTCTAACCAGAGATATGGCCCAGCATGAGTTTATTTAGCAGTATTTCTTTTTATTCATTCTTCCCTTTGACACTATTAGTCGTTCACTTCAAATACTATAATCAACTAGTCCAGTTGCTGACGAAACCAATATGTACCTAGTGTAACTACCTAGGTAGTTACTACACAAGTTCTATGATCGTAGTAGTATCCATAATGAAGTTTATTATACTACAAATAACGGAGTCGGTATTCCCAGGCATACTCAACTTCAGAAATATAATCACACCTTCAATAATATAATAATTTGAAGATCACTATTGTAAATTTATGTGTCATAATACTGCGACTGTGGAGTAAGCGGAGAACATGGACTCGGCAATGGCGCGCAACCGGGCAGCGATTTTGATTTTTTTTTTGGCCAAAGCAAAACAAAACAAAACAAAACAAATATCGACTACGGAGTATGTATGGAGTAGTATCCTCTGATCCAAATTCGATCTACAAGCGCTATGATCTCGTCCGTGCTGTAGAGAGTACCCAATTCCCAAAGGTATCCATCCCGTTACCAGAACCAGCTCATATAGTAAGTACTAGCATTTTGGATGTGAAATTTTGCGTTTTGTCGGGATTTTCACAACTTTTGCTCTCCCAAGTCTGATGTCTCCCCAACTCATCCACTCCGCCCATCCATACTGTGCCCATAAAAAAGTACCCACTGGGATTCTGTATTCCCAGTGGGGTCTCAAATCATCACCCTAGTCAATCCGGGCCCCTTAGTGGGGTCCAAAATCTCGGGTCTGGTCCGAGCTTTCCAGGTGTGTGGAAATTAACGTCAGCATTGTCCGCTATCTTCAACTTTGTACCTACCCGAGAGTAGCATGCTAATTTCTGTGAATTTCGAACTTTCGGTCTACTTTGGGAGGTCTGCAGATAAGTGGCTTTCATTTAAGCCCTGGAGTTGGCGGTGGGGGGTCTAACTACTGAAACTTTGAATTCTGGAAATGTGGGTTCGGTTTGGCTTTTTGGGCTTGGTTGATGGTGATCTGAAGTTAGATAGATGGTTTACGCAAGAAGTTTCCGGATTAGGTGGTTGGTAGAGAACTCGGTAGTGAAGTAATGGGATGAGGGGTAATTAGAACAGCAATTATCATTTGAATCTTATTTTGGATCAATTTGAATAGATCCATGGATGCCCAGGTAGTAGTGTGCATCATCTTGAACCAACTTGAATCTCTTATAGCTTCGACTAGGGCATCGGGAGCATCAACATGGCGCTACTCTTAATATGTAGCTTTGCAATTTGAATTCAAGTTCGTGATGATACATACTTCTGCGTAAATCAAATCTCGGAGGATCAACAGCTAGAGCACTGACACGATTATTGCACTAGATATCAGTGCCAGTGATCTCTTCAATTTACTACTATGCCAGTGAGCGTTGCGAACAGCGGACTATGTCAGTGATAGTAGGTATTAGTAGTAGTGTTGAACTTTAATATGCCAGCTTATGCAACTCCAGCGTATTAGTAGGATCGTGATATTTACTAATTCTCGCGCTCCATTGGAATCGGGCACGTCGGAATCTTCAAGTTGTAGTTCGGGGCGCGCGTCTTGAAACGTTATATTATATATAGTACAGAGAACGGCCACTTGAGCCCTGGAGTTCGCAGAGGTTCGAAAATTTCGATCATCATTGACGTTGCAAAATTAAAACGGTTGTTTCCGAGGTCCAGGGCTGTAGAGGCTGTGCTAGTAATAGGTATCGATCAATCGTGGGGAAATTACCCCATTCCAACCTTGGTTGCCAGTGAAGTCTTGCTCTGTGCCGATGTTGACGGGGAACCATGCATCTTGTCTCCGATCCTTGGAATAATTTTCTGATTTTAGGGGTATGATGTCAAAAATGGCTGCCCATAATATATAACAGGCCGGCTGGCCCAATGGCAAGGCGCTTGACTACGAATCAAGAGATTGCAGGTTCGACCCCTGCGTCGGTCAATTCTTTTCTTTTTTCTTTTTTCTTTTTACATACCAAGTCATCCCTATCAGTTCTACTACTACTGAACAAATGGAATCAAATAATTTCTGGTTACTCGATGGTTCTCAGCAATTGAATTTTTCTTCTCCTTGTGGTCGCGTATGGGTTGCACTGGGTGATCTCGTCCAGCACGATATCAACTTGGCGAGAGACACCCCACGCTGCATCATCACTTCCAAGGTTGTATTATGTTCAACATTTCATTTCATCAACAGCTATTTACATAAAATATCAACCCACATGATGATGTTCAAATCAACCATTTGTCAACTTGCTAATAGGTAGTAATTGATCACTCCGACAAATCCAACACAACACGACCCTGCAACTTCCCCTCCGCCATCTCCTGAAAAACAGAAGTCAAAGCTTCCATCTTCTCAACCCGATAATGCGCCTTAATAATACCCCTAGCAGCAAACTTCAACGTCTCAACCGCCTCAGTCCGATTCCCAACCGCAGACCCCGTAATAGTATAATGCTTATTAATAAACGAAGAAGGAAAAGCACTCGCAATAGCCTGAGGCTCATGCTCCGGAATACCCACACAAACCAGCGTCCCATTAAATCGAAGCAAAGGAAGAGCTTGCGCATATGCAGCATTCGCAGCCGTACAAACAACAGCAGCATGAGCGCCAAGCCCATCACTGAGAGATTGAACGTGCTTCTGCAACGCGGCCCCGTTATCGTCTTTCGGGAACTGAGTGATGTCGACGAAATGTTCGGCGCCGGAGGCCTTTACCAGATCGGCTTTGCTGCCGTGATCGATTCCAATGACTCGAAGTCCCATGCCCTTGCTGGCGAGTTGGACGGCGATGTGGCCAAGACCACCGCCGGCTCCGGAGATTATGACGAATTGGCCTGGTTTTGCGTTACTGCGTTTTAGGGCTGCGTAGACGGTGACGCCGGCGCAGAGCATGGGGGCTGCTTCGGCGGAATCCAAGTCGTCTGGGATTGGAGTCACGTAGTTGGCGGGTCCGAGGGCGTATTGTTGGAATGTTCCAGGAGTATAGTAACCCGAGACCTTCTGGTTGAAGCAGAGTCCGTCGAAGCCAACTTGGCAAGGTTCTGGAATGTTCAGGTTAGCTGAGATAAGCGTGTAGATTAGTAGTTATATTGGGGATTATTTCTTACGGCAGTTGCCACAGGCGCTGGAGACCCATTTGATACCGACGCGATCGCCGACTTTTAGGCCGGAGCTCTCGGCGCCTGCGCCGAGCTTCACGATCTTTCCGACACCCTCGTGGCCTCCGACTTGACCGGGTTGGGTGGGAAATGGGAGCATGCTCCACTATTTTGATGATCAGAGTTGATCAAATAGTATTTGACATGAAGGAGGAGAGTCATACAGTGTTGGTCATGATGCCATAGTCAGAATGGCATACGCCGGAATGTGTTCTGCAATGGAGTCAGTTTCCGACCTTTGTATAGATAACGGAAGGATGATTGTACGAACAGATTGATAAGAACTTCACCAGCACCCGGCTCGGGGACATCAATTTCAACAACCTTTGTTGAGACGGTACCGGGTTGGTCAAAGACCACGGCCTTTTGCTTCGCGGGGATATCAACCATATTGACCAAGTTTGAAGTGATGAATGTTATTCAGATAAAGCTACCAGGCAATCGAAAGTCTGGCCGACAATAGAGGGGAAAAAAAGAGGAGAATGATGATAAAATAGGCGTCAGCACTAAGCTATTTGAATGATGCTTTCCCCGCCAAGTAACTAGTCAAGAGGAGGTCATGTTCATGTGGAGAGGCGGGGCCACGAATGATAGACGTATATGGGATGTCCAATTGTCCGTCGGAGCCTCGGAAGCGCAATCAATTTACGTTCCAGACAAGGAAATTGAGTTTCATCCGTTTTATTCGCCCATCTAACCGAAAACAGGGTGACGGTGATGAGGGGTGCGAGGTGGAGTCATCTTGGGGCCTCGGTTCCACAGGTGTGAGTGAGCAGGGGTGCGATCAACGAGATAAGTTCTTTGAAACGGCAATATTTAGGTTATGCATGATAGTTGCGACGGATAGAAGGTGGTTTCAATGGAGATATTGGGTTTTATATAGATCCGGACCTCAAGGTACTCCGGTTTATGCTGCGGCTGCTTGTTGCTCCTTCGGCTGACCCCGCATCCCCGCAATCAGCTCCAACACGAGCGTCGAACATCCTGGTTATGCTTGAGAACATGCATCAATACTACCATTTACACCGAGCTGGGCACCTATTCTGCAAGTATGATAAAGATGCCTTCAGAAGCTCCATGGACGCCCTTTTCAAGTTTTCAGTTTTCTAACAGATTAAAGTAAAAAATGGAGGAAAATACGTTATTACTAAAACCAACTCAACTCTATCATAATATCTCATCTCAGTAAACACTAGTAACACGCCTACAAAGAAAACTCCAACCGATTCCCAGCATAATCCCGCGCAAAGAACCGAGTAGGATACTCCTTCCCCTTCGTCCCTGCCAATAAAAACCATTAATTAGCACAAACCTCGATCATATCAACGCGACAGTGCCGGGGAAAAACAAACCGGATCCCTCTTCACCGGGCTTATCAGCCTCCAACGGAGCTGCCGGTCCTCCACGAATATGATGATCGTAGATAGCCTTCTTGACAGCCTCGAGTTCTTCTGGTGTGTTGATCTTGAAGCACGGGTGTCGGGATGACTTTGGGTTTTCTGAGCCGTGATCGGTGACGTGGACTTGTTGGCCGCTGTTGCCAATGTTGAACCTGCGTGGATCGTGTCAGCTTAAGCCCTAGGGGAAACGTGTATGTGCTAGAGAGAGAGAGCAATGCGGCTACTACTAACCAGCAGATCGTTCCAATCTGCAGCTCCGGTACAGGTGCAGATGTGAAGCCAAGAGTATTCACGTAAAAGTCATCGGCTTGCGCCAGTGTGCCCGGCGTGACCGTGAGATTTATATGCGCGATCCCAGAAATCATGATGAATGTCGAGAGTAACTTCTTCAATGTTTAATGCAGGATTGAAGTGAAGGTGTCTTAAAGCAAGCTAGACACAGCGGACAAAGTGATGTTATATCCATCGATGCCCCAGAACGTGGGGGTGTCATCAATCGGAGACTCGGAAACCAAATCCCGCTGATTGGTGATCGACTGGACCCCACACCCGGAAGGAATCTCTGTGCTGACTTGATCTTCGTCTGGGATTGGTTAAGATACAGATCACGACTTGAAGTTGGAGTGAGTCACTGCATTATTGTCTTTATTTTGTGTCGCATCGACGTACATGGCTGACTACGTTTAGTTCCAGTTGTAACGGAAACTTTTCCATGGCCGGATAATCCGTTGCTCTCGGAAGGGATGGGATTTGAGATGTTAATTCAAACTTGAAAAAAAAAGAATTCTATGTGATATTCTAAAAAGAAGGTTGTTGGAAGAAGTTTAGACACAAAGAGAAATTCCAGAAGCTGGTAACCTGGAACGAGGATAATGGGCACCAGCAGCCCTGGACATGGAAGGCCAACAAATATCCATGCCTGAACCAAAGGTAGCCCTTCATGAGTTGGAAATGCTGCCTTTCAGTGGCGTGGGTAGTATGGGCCACGATATGATCATACTCAACACTGCCATAAATCATTGGGGCGAGACCCCAAAGACACAGAAGCAGATAAGCGAAATTGAAAATTCCTGCTCACCTAACCAGGAACCCCAAGACTACCTAGGTAGATAGATCATATCTGCCGAGCCCCAATTGATCGCAACTGGTTTATGCCCAAGCACCGACGATGCTCATGCAAAAGGCACCAAGAAAGACCAAAATACAAGCAAAAACCCTCTTCCGACCACGCAGAACACGCCAGCTCTCATCACTAAGGAAATCCTCAGACATGAGTTCAACCAGAGAGGCGAAAATCAAAAGACCGGACGAGATCGCATTCATGCATCCGACAACGAGCAAGCCGACTTCCGAGTCGGGACTATAGAGGGTGTGAGTCGCGAGACCAATCGCTTGTCCAATGGGGGTCCTGAAATCAACAACAAGTCAGTAAGTACTGGTACCAAATGTGAAAAGGATCTGGGGCTAGTGTGGACATGGGTAGATTTGGAATAGTAGTATGTAACTTACGTGCATCCATAAGCCATGCACATGATCCAAGGTTGAAGTTGATTTTTGTTCCAAGGCAAAGAAGCAATTCGCGAGCCCAGTGCCAACCCCTCGAACGTTTCTGTCTCATGTTTCATTTTATCAGTCCCGGCCAATGAGTAAACCAACATTTGAAGCGAAATAAAAATAAAAATTGAGGGCACTTACGATGAAACACAATGGCGATCAAGAGAACGACAAACTCCTTACCAACCGAGACACTAAGCGACATTCCAATGAAAACACTGTGAAATAGGATACCCATTTCCAGAAGGTAAACCTGCATAGTCTCCTTTTTCTGTTTCTGCTCGGGAGACAAAGAGAATGAATCGTCGTCACGCTCGAGATCAGCATGTACTATAGCCCCACTGTCCTTTTCATGATGAGTCTGAATATCCGGGGCTGAAGCGACTCGAACGATCTCTTCATTGCCTTCGCCCATCCGATTGATAGCTCTACTAATGCTTGCCGATCTTCCGACGAGCGGACCCATGTCCCGTAGATGAGAGCCAGCATCTAACCCCACAGGGTAAGAGATAGGTGTTCCAGGGCTACTGGAAGAAACACGATCTCCCAAGATAGGCGGAGCATCCTCATTTTGACGAGAGCGAATGGAGTCAGGGTCTTGCTTAGGAATGCGATTTCCTCCACGACAGACATGACGGGCCGGACTAAAGACCATTTCAATAACTGTGACGAGGAAGATACCACCTAAGGCAATTGCGCCGGGCATTGCGGTGTAATCCTTAGTCCAGAAGTCCGATAGACACGGGTCTCCAAGAGACGTGAACGCAGTCGGAAGAAGATGCACAAAGGCCGTGGCGATCAGAACGCCTGTGCCAAAGTGACTAACGAAGAAGAGGAAAGAGGCTGGAACATGCAATCGAGGAAAACGAGTCGCGAGGACCGGGAATGCACAGCCAAATCCTGACACGAAGAAAATGATAAAGAGTGCGGCGACGTGGAGAGGCAAGTCATAGGTTTTGCCGTCGACGCCTCCAGAAGCGCATCGCGATCGCTTCTTTGGCTCTAGAATGTCCCTCTCGACAGGCGCTTGGTCGACCAACAATGACTGAGTCGAGATTTGAGGCCTGGTGTTACCAAAGCGGGTGATGAGGAGTGACACGCAGATCACTGAGAGCAGCCATACTGCCCAGTCCTTGATGCGTTGAGATGAGAAGAAGTTAGATTTGGGATTGGTTTTCTGAGAGGCCAATTCAATTGCAGCTTTGCTAGGGGCGAGACGTCCTAATGATATCCGCGTTAGCAATGGCAATGCCTCGACAGAAAGAATGGAGGGGTTGGGTTGCTTCTTTACCTGACATTGTCAGGGACGCCTCGCTGAGCGGGCGTAAACGACCATTCTCATCGGATTTCCCTAGCGATGCCTCATTCAAACAATTCGAGCCATTGCCTATTAGATCTGCACCTTTCTCATCATCTCGATTCTCACGAGCATTCGAAATTCCAATGAAGTCTTGGCGAGTGGTCAAGTCCGGCGCGAAACGTGGCGGGTTCTGGTTCCACTCCTCGTGCAACAAGGTGTCGTCGGTGCGGGATGGACAATTCATGGCGACTCTTTTCTAATCTAATCTGATTCTGATTCTATAGGTTGCTCAACAGTCAGGGAATCAGGGATGTCACAGAGGTTCTATTTGTGTGTCACCATCGACTTAAGGCAGCATCGATTCTTGAGGGCTTGGCAGTCCCGCCCGACTTTTCTTGGCGGCGGAGTTGTCTTTGCCTCCGTTTGTTCATTCTGATTGATCCTTCAGGTTGATTACGCAAGCTGGAGGGGTTTGATGCATAAAGTGCAAGATGGATCCCTGTTGAGAAGTAGGATTCGGGGGTGGATGAGGGGATATGTGGAATAGTCAACTTGGAACTTGGTTGGCATTGTTGGCGGAAGGAGGTGGATTCAATGGTGAGTTTAGTAGGGCTTCTCGCCAGATTAAGCATGGAAATATAGCAAGTAGTGTTAGAATGCTTCATTATGAGACAAATAAAGACTAGAGCAATGAGGTTGTCATTCGATCGAGTATGAGGTCGGAAACCGCATTTAAATCCAAGCAATCAATTGATTATACAGCCAAATGAAGCCCGCCATTAAGAAAGATCACTTGAGGATTCCTACTCTGGTCAGTGAAGCAGTGGAAACTGGATTGAGAGTTAATGCAAAAGTCCTCACGGAAATCAGACTATTAGAATCAGTATGCGACCGCCAGCTGTAGTTTCCCATTGCCTTCAAGGTCCCTGTCCTTGAGCTCCCAAGGTCTCTCAGCATCGCCGTTGACTCAAATCCACCATCTTAGTATGATAGAAATTTTGAAAAATCACGAATTAATATTCTGCGCTGTCCGATATTTTCAATCCTTAGGAAGCAGAATCCAATTCCAATTGATTCGCGGCCCAGAATGTCTTGGTATTGTTGTATCCTCTGCCGGTTACCGAAGGCTCGGGCCGTTTGTTGTATCATGAACAATCTGAATAGTGTCGCACAGACCTAGAATAGTAAGCCCTGGTATCGAAGTGATTGTCAGTATTCCGTATCACTGTGGTAGTATTCGCTGGGACTGGCCAATAGTTGTGACCCGCTTGACATCCGCATCAAGTTGTCCGAATTAGAAAGAAATTCCAACTCCAAGGCTGCCATCAAACCCCCAAAGATAGTACAAGAATAATGTGCCGAGACATTTAAGAGTAATCTAACTGACCCCGGATTTAGATGACGGCTGAATGTTTTGCAAGTTTTGTCCCTGCGAGGTAAAAGTATCATCCCTCGCATAGGGCACCCCCATTCTTGTGCTGTGCTGGAATGGTTCAGGAACCGCGTCTTTGCTCAAGGAGAAAAGACTAAGAAACGCCCACGCGTCATTAAACACAAAATTGTTCACTATTTTACGGTTTTACAAACACGACAACACGAACTGAGCGCACGGCAGAAAGTCAAGTTCCGACAGGATGACAGGACTCGGTAGCCCGTTGAGGAGGGTGATGGTAAGCCTTGTGGTTGGTCGGAGAATGCCGATGAGTTGCATTAACAACGCTAGAACAGCCTGGGAATAGTTCGATCCGTGAGAGAAAAAGAAAAAAGAAGAGAAAAAAAAAGTTAAGCAAAACTTGGTAGCATGATACTTTCCCGTATCGGGAATACTGATCCCGCGCTTGGTCTTTGTGCAACTGACTTTCAACTTATCGCTGAATGGCTCCTTCAACATTTGAAGGCCGGGACAAGACTACCTCTCTAGTAATCAAGTTGAGAATATGCACTTTCTTGGCTGATAAGATGATGTATTGTGTGCATCCCAGTTTCCCCTCCCCCAGATTGAACGTTCCGCTCTCCACACACAACCAAGGGGTAACACTAACAATGGGCAACATTGCTACTTCGTACGGGAGTAAAGCACGGTTGGGGGCGCTAAGAGGGTCAAGCGACAAGAAAGTGGAGCGAATGCTTAGCGAAAGATGGCAAAGATGGCTGGCCTCGGCAAAACACTTAAAGTCCGCCTTATTTCCCTTCCCCGAATGCTCTCCCTCCCTTAGCCCTTTCCTTTCTTTCCCAACGGGCAATCTTTGACGTCTCTCCAAGATTGAGAATTCTTCATCTACTGGAGATAATGCAAAGTACATAGAAGAGACTGATCCGTTTTTTCTAGCTCTTTTTTCTCCAAGTTGTTTCGGGATTGTCATTCCGATCATCTCTAACTATGGAGTCCGGCCTCAAACGGTCCGATGACCAGGCCGCGCTGGCTCGGCTCGGCAAGAAGCAGGTCTTGAAGCGTCGATTCGGCTTCTTTTCGATCGTCGGTTTTGCGATGGCCGAGTTGATCACTTGGGAGACTGTCCTGACGCTTTTCAGTCAATCTTTCGATAACGGTGGTCCCGCAGGCGCGTTCTATGGCTATATCATTGCCTGTCTGTCAACTCTGTCGACTTACACAGTGATTGCGGAACTCTCTTCCATGGCGCCCATTGCTGGTGGTCAGTACTATTGGGTCTATATGCTTGCGCCCATGCGCTGGAAGAAAGTCTCTAGCTACCTGATCGGATGGCTCACATCTCTCGCCTGGATTGCGACTATCGCAACCGAGACAATCTTCTTGGGCACCATGATTGAAGGCTTGATCACCTTGAATGATCTTGGATTCGCCCAACAGCGCTGGCAAAACACTCTGTTGGCATGGGCCAGTATTGCCGGAACTTTCTTCATTAATGTTGTACTGCCAAACGCGCTCCCCCGATTCGAGATCGCGATGCTTGTTCTGCATCTTGCGGGATTCATCGCGATTATGGCTACATTACTCGCCCTCTCACCAAAGAGCTCGGCCGATTTTGTGTTCCATACCAGCCTCAACGAAGGTGGATGGCCTACTCAGGGTATCTCCTACTGTGTCGGCTTCATCGGCAACATCGCGACCTTCGTCGGAGCAGATGCCAGTGTTCACATGGCCGAGGAAGTCGCCAACGCGGCTGTTGTCATCCCTCGAGCCATCATAACCGGCATGACACTAAACAGTGCCCTCGGCTTCGCAATGATGCTCACAGTCCTATTCTGCATCGGTGACGTGACCTCAGTCCTGAACTCCAACACCGGGTTCCCATTCATCCAAATCTTTTACAACAGCACACAGTCGTACGCCGGTGCCTCTGTCATGACAGCAGTAATCATGGTCCTAACCATGGCCTGCTCGACCGGCATCACAGCCACCGCATCCCGTATGACCTGGTCCTTTGCCCGAGACCAGGGCCTGCCCTTCTCTCATTACCTGAAGAAAGTGAACCATCGCACCAAAATCCCCATCGTATCTGTCTCCGTAGTCTGCGGCTTTGCCGCAGCCCTGACGCTCATCTACATCGGCTCCACAACCGCCTTCAACGACGTTATTTCCTTGACCGTCACCGGATTCTACAGCACTTATTTCCTCCCAAGCGCATTCCTCTTATACCACCGCATGAAAGGTCACGTCTTACCCCACGGAACAATGCTCGATGGCCTCCCGGATGCACCCGCCAGCGCCAGCGCCAGTACCAAGGAGAAACCTACTACCACTGCCCCTTTGCGCCCCAAATCCCCTGATGCGGATCATCACCCGTTGCCCAGTACAACAGCACCTTCTTCAAGCCCCGAACGCGACCCTGCTGATAAGACCGCCAATCAATTGGAGTATGAGATCGCCCAAGCGCCTCTGATCTGGGGACCGTGGAAAGTACCCGGTATCCTCGGTACAATTAACAATCTCTACGCATGCATCTATATGCTGTTTGTCATCTTTTGGAGCGTTTGGCCCCCCAGCACGCCTGTTGATTACACCACCATGAACTACAGTATTGTCGTCACGGCCGGCGTACTTATCCTAAGTGGGATTTGGTACATTGTGCGTGCACGAAAGGAGTATTCGGGTCCTCTTATTGATGAGGAGGTTGCTGAGATTATGCACCTTGCTCCGGCTGCTGTGAAGGCTTCTCAAAACTTGAAGACGGAGGCTGTTTAAGATAAGGAGATATGCGATATCGCGGCCTCGTGCCTGTGCGACTGTGCTTGGTAAAGGAAAGGCAAGGAAAGGTTGAAAGGAAAGGGAGAACTCAAGTTGTATTAGCATTTGACGAAGATACCATGTATTTTAAGAATTGACGACAAAAAATCGAATACCATCATTCCATCCATGACCAATCAGACTTCTTGGCCTAGTTATAACCACTATTTACCCATTGAATGTTTTTCGCGATCGAGTGTTACTCAAAACTTAAACCCCTGCAAATCGACGATCTCTATGCCCAGCTCTACAACGAATAAGAATTCCCCTCGACGAACATGTTCACAAGAAAAACCTCCGGATAGGTACGTACGGAGTACTGTACTGTACATCTTCCTTGACCCGGCAACCTACATATGTACTTCACCATTAGCTTTAAAACCAAAAAAGAGAAAAAGCAAAGGGTTCATGGCAACGATTGAAAGCTGCAGAACCCGCTGGCCTCATCCCATCCAACCAGGACACGAATCACGAGCTAGATCGATGCCGAAGCGGTAAGATGAACAGGGCCCTGCTGATCTGCAGGCCAAGCACGATGCCGAATGCTAAAGCGTGTTTACATCTTCGTGTTTCATTTGGTCAATCTACACAGCCCCCGGGCCCCCAGTACAAATTGAAATGTAAGAGCTGAACCTGGGCCTGGGTTTACCCCGAGGGCACTGGCACCTGGGAGGGCGCCCCGCAAGCCGCCTTACGATTGATCAAATCTTTAAATATGAACGATGGGGCTGCTCAGCCTTATAGTATAGCCACAGGCTCAAGTTAGCTGGATAGGTAATCTCTCTGTTTACGATAATCAGCAATGGTGGATAGGGCAAAAGACCATGGACCGCGCCGACAACCGAAGCAGTTTGTTTTGTGTTTTGATGGAACTGGGAATAAATTCGCTGGTGATACAACGGACACCAACCTTGTGAAAATCTATCGTGTACAGCACCCTGCCCACTGACCTGAAAGTCCTTTTTCTTTCTTCTTTTGTCACCTGGAGGCTACTACTAGTATTATCAATGCTAATTGTCCGATTTCCCCAGATGCTCGATCGCAGCCAAAGTCACCAATACCACTACTACCAACCCGGAATCGGAACATACGTAACATCTCATTCACTTGGAACAAAGGGACGCCTAAACAGAATCAAATCATCATACAAGAAAGCCAAAGACGCCGCACTAGGCTCCTCCTTCGACGAACATGTCCTGGGCGGCTACAAATTCCTAATGAGATACTATGACCCCGGCGACGACATATACTTCTTTGGCTTCAGTCGAGGTTCCTACACAGCGCGCTTCCTGGCCGAAATGCTCGACTTCATTGGTCTCCTGCAACCGGGAAACGAAGAATTGATCCGATTCGCATGGAAGACGTTCGCTAAGTGGCAACAGAGGCGCGACTCAGAAGAAGAAGAAGATTCGGAAGAAGAAAAAGAAAAACACAGGTTATTCGCATTCATGAAGGCGTTTCGGGAGACTTTTAGTCGGCCTGTTAGTCGGATTCGGTTTCTGGGACTCTTTGATACGGTGAATAGTGTTCCGATGTTTGAGAATGCTTGGATGGAGAGGAGTAGTAAGTTTCCTTATACGGCGCAGACTACGGCGAGGGTTATTAGACATGCTGTATCGATTGATGAGCGTCGGGCGAAGTTTCGGCAGGATTTGATTTCGGAGGTTGGTACTAAGCCTTCAATGGTAAGGGATTCGGGGCATCCGCATCGATTGAGACATTTGCTTTCTCGGGATGCTCGTCGTGAGAAGGCTGAAGTGCCTGAGATTGTGTTGAATGCTGAGGAGACAAATGATCGGTCGCATCGGGGTAGGAGTGTTGGGAATGAAGAGGTTGAGCAGAGATATCGTGTGCCGTCGCCTTCTCCGAATCGACGACATAGCACGAATTTCCCTAGAACCAACGCTATCTCATCTGAGAAAATATCGCTCCGAAGTGCCGCGTCTCGACAATCCCTCCAAGTTCCGAATGTAGTCGAACCAGAGGATAAAGAAGAAGATGATGATGATTCACAGGACATCTCAGAGGTCTGGTTTCCAGGACAACATGGCGATGTTGGAGGAGGCTGGAAACTCAATCCCAAAGATAGCTGGCCGCTGAGCCATATTGCCCTGGTGTGGATGGTAAAAGAAGCCCAGCTTGTCGGCCTGGAATTTGACCCCGACAAACTCAAGCGCTTCAACTGTCTTGAAGCCGACACAAACTTGATGCATACCTACTACAACGGCAACACATTAACCGTCAGCACGGGAGAGACGCAAAGGGACTCGGACACCTTCAAAAACATAAACCACTCCGATCCCTTCCAAGAAACGATATCCCGAACAATGGACAAAGGAATCGTGCACGATTGTCTCACATATGGAGGTGGATTGTCGGTTCTCTCCACCTTATCATGGAGATTAATGGAATATCTTCCTTTCCGAAGAATGGATTTGCAACCAGATGGTTCTTGGAAACCCATTCGATGGCCTCTTCCTCGCGGCGAAGTACGTGATATCCCGGAGAATGCGCAAATTCATATCTCTGCCATACACCGCATGCAGATTGATACCGATTATCGACCCGGGAATCTGATTATTGGTGGTGGTGGGAGGGGTATTAAGCGCGCTCCTGAAAAATATGGGATTGGTGATTGGGTGGTTTCTCAACACGAGGGTGATATTGTTAGACAGACTTATGTTCGGAAGAAGGCGGAGAGTGCATGTCAAGATGATGGGGGTCTATAGCCATTGATATGGTCGCGATACTAGGTCTTCAAATGCTTCGGCACTTGCCACCTGATTGTGTACGACTGAAAGTAAATTGAAACTCTGCTCCTCAGAAAACGGAGCTGGTATTCCAAGTGACTCAAATTTCACTAGACTTCGAAGATTGTTTCATTGAGTCTTTCATAGATTGAATAGGTCTGGGTTTGCCTATCTAAATGATAAGGTAGTCATCCTCACGTAATGGGTCCGAGCTGGAGGTCTGAATTTTATTAGAGACGAGCATCATATGGGCAACAAGAGTACTCACAAAGGACATCCAAGGAACATTACTCGTATCATGACTTTCCTGTTCAGCACGCGCATTCCATACTTTCTCCAATAATACCCATGGCGCGCTATTGCCCATCTCAGAACGGGCCTTGATTTGCTCAAGTCGCAGTAGAACGTAATGGCGGGAATGTGCCGACATGCTATCAGCCCCGGCCATGAACAATGGAAGCACCAGAAGCTCTATCAGCGGACTCGTCGAGGGTATATTAGCAACCGAGTCTAAAATTTCGAGAACAGAATCTCTAATTCGGGGTTCTGAAGCCGGCTCAGAGGGATCGAGTAAGCGCCAGGCGCGCAGGATACATGCGTGGCGAAATGCATTAGAAACAGAAACCCAGAGAGAGCTTTCGTCGGGGAAGAAGCAGCGAGAGCTGTCCCAGAGATACAATCTGCGAATTGAGTCTCGGATATTATTGTTGAATTCCGAGTGATCTATTCTGCCGGTGGAATAGTCGTTTGAGCACTCGAGGATTGAAGCGATGATGAGAACGATGTCTCTTGGACAGCCGTTGACAGCTTCAAAACGTAGATTGCATAGAGTCATAAGCTTTGATCTGAGCTCTTGAGTGAAGCAAAGTCTTTTTGGGCAAGCGAATGCTCGTATTATATCCAGCCTTTGTGAATGCAAAATTAGTATGATAGAATGAAGTATGGTAAAATGACTTACCAAACAAGATTCCCAAGGAAGAACACTGTTCTCTCTTGGTCAACAGTCAAGAGCCGTTCAAGTTTGAGCTGGGAGCAAATTGACATGGCGCCAGAAATGTGTGCCCCATGTGTCGAGATACCGGTTTCGCAGATCTATTCGTGATGTATGTTAGGGATGTCTGGAAAGTAATTTCTCGAGCAAAGGGAGCCCCGGAGGAGAAAAAGAGGAAAAATACATACATCATGTAAGAGGAGAATCTGTATCGTTGCGAAAATTGAGTCTCTATCACTCCCATTGAAATTTCCCGAGCCAACCTTTCTGAGGGTGATGCTGAGAGCATTGATGGCTTTGGCACGATAGTCGACTGCCACCGATTCGTACATTTGCTGATCAGAATTGACGTGTCCTAGATGACAAGCAGATAGACCAAGAACGGCATATAAGAGATTCAATTGCTCATAGGCCAATGGAATCACATAGAGCCGATACGGATTCTCACCACTATCGACAGGTTGTGCGATTTGGTGGGGACAAATAATGCGGTCATCTGTATTTCTGTTAAAAATGAATCCATTAAATTTCGAAGGAACCAATCAGAAGCATACAATGAGTTAGTAGGGTCTCTGCCTGTTTCGAAGAGAGTATCCTGTTCAGTTCGGACTGATGATTGGGTGAATTATCCTGGGACTGTGTAACAGATGAACTGGAATTATTAGAATTCGGCGAAAGCACATCAACTTTGTTTCTTTTGGACGGTGGTGCTTGTATGGAGAATTGCGATTGCAACGCAGACGCCGCGTCAGTTCTGTTGTTGGCCGCGGAATTGACATCTTTCGTTGAGGCCGAGTCTTTGCTGATTGGAGCCTCATGATTCTTCCATTTCCCGCGACTAGCAATTCCGCAAAATCGGAACTTGTCAGGATATCCTCCACATTCCAGTCCCTTACTAATGCATCGCTTGCAGATCGGTCGTGCGCGATCACATCGACGCGACTTTTGGCGACAGGTTAGACAGGCCGCGTCTGAGCGAATTAGACCTGGCTGGCAAGTGGATACAGTTGCACAGATATTCGACCTACCACTGTGTCCCATCTTGAGTATTAGATGGAATCATATCATCCTCACCTCATTTTCAGTTACCAGAGTTGAAGTTGAAGTTTAAGCGCTCTCTAACTATTGGCTTCCACAATGATGGGGTGTGGCAAGGAGGAGGAGGAGGAGGAGGAGGAAGAGCGACGTCCAAAAGAGCCAAACACTCCATATTACGTAATGGACATCAAGTATGAACTGCAATGTGGCCAATATCAAATATTTGAATAGTTATCAAATATTCAAGTTCACATCGATCGACGATATTCAATGGGAAAATAGTCTGAAAGGCACTAATTACAACAGACTACAGTCAATATACTTTCAGGATCACAAGACTTCTTGCCTGCTTGCCATGGGGTAATCTGATTCGCCCCGTTATAATTGGGCAGTGAAAGCCATGAACTTACTCGGATTTCCACCGAGTCCTACGGTCTGGCGGGGCATCTGGAGTCCACAATGGACATCGATTGGTCTCCCACAATTGGCTGCTTCGTCCCACGTGATAATTTCCGATAGTCTAGCGTTTGCTGATAACTAACTGTGTCTTGACTGGGCGACGCCCTACAAAATCCGTTTATCTGTCTATTTCCCACTATTGTTGATAGCCGTGATAAGGATCTACACTCATTTCTCTGCTTCTCTGCTTCCACTGTAATCTATCTTTTTTGAACATCTCGAATGAATTTTTACAGTTGCGAACCCTTAAGCACCTCAATTTTCAAATACAATTGTAATACGGTGCTGTGAGGCGTTGGTCAGATTGGAAACCTTGTGGGTAGAATTCCCGAGCATTTGCCGTTGCGGAGAAGAACCCGGTCCTTGCGGGGGAACTGGGGTATAGCTCGGGATTTTCTTCTTTGACACCTTCTCTTCCTTTTCATAATCCCGAAATTTTTCGCCCCAGAGCAAGGTCTCTCTTCTCACACCTTTTCTATATGATGTCTGTATCGTCCGTGGCTGTACGGAAACCTTCCTACCAACCATTCCAATGTTTAATCTGCCAAAGTCGGTTTACCAGACACGAAAACCTGAAGCGACACTCGGCGTTGCATAATCGATCCCAGAATGAGGCTTCGCTTCCGTGCGATTTTTGCCATGCCACATTTTCGCGGCCCGATTTGCGAAATCGGCACATGAAAAGAAAGCACCCAGATCAGGAAGATACCCGGGTAACGAAGAGAGTACAAAGCGATAAGCGATCACAGTCAAAGCCTTGTCAAAGAGGGTCCCCCAGTTTGAGGGAAAACTCCGCCTCACTCTCGCCAGCTGACAGTCATGATGGGCTTCAGATGCAACTTGCCGAACATGATGATTTGGGGACGAACAATGAAGTATGGAATACAGGCTTGCGATATGGACAACAGCCTCCCAATTACGGCCCCCGGGGAGATAATACAGAGTCGGGAGATCACGGCGGCTCTCCAGGTTCGCTGCCACGGGAATTCTTGAGCGATTCAACGTGCATCAACCAGATTGTACGAGAAGCGACGGATCTTGAGCAGAATTTACTCCTTGGGGCATCCTTTCCCAAACCCACGCAATCTTTTGGTCTACAGGTACAAAGACCAGAAGGCCCACATGTGATGGGTACAGGGCTCCCGCGTTTTGAAAATAACCATGGCTCTCCAGATAGGCTTTCCCCGAGGGACCTACTGGAGGCTCAAGGGGACTGGTTTCCCACCACACATCAGATTTCGCGTGGATGCGACCTCTTTTTCCAATACATCTCACACTATATCCCCTTTCTTCACCAACCGATCTTCGACTCCTCACAAACCGCACCATATTTACTATTGAGCATGCTCTCCCTGGCATTTCAACACGGGGAAGATCCAGAGTGTGGAGACCAAATAGGATCAGGATCAGCTTTGTCTTTACACTGTTTCCACCGCGCCCGTGTACTCGTTTTGTCCGGCGAAGGAAGCTGTGGCATATTATCAGAAGATCTCGCCATGGTCCAGTCATACCTACTGCTCCAAATATGCGCCATGATGTACCTCTGCGGGAAGGACTCAGCACACGGTCTCAAGATGCATTCGAACATGATTTCCCTCGCGCGTGCCGGCGGACTCATGCAGCCGATTTCAGTCGAACCATCAGCAGCCACAGATCTGGACTCTCTATGGCGAGAATTTTCAAGAGCCGAATCACATAAGCGGACTCTTTTCGCTGTGCACCAAGTCGATGCTCTTTGGTATCAATTCTTATCCATCCCTCGATCCATATCGCACCTGGAAATAAAACATGATCTACCCTGTCCCGAAGATCAATGGAAAGCATCTTCTTCCGCAGAATGGGCACATAAGCAACTTGTCTCCCGGAATTCCGGCCCCTCAGTACAATATGCCGACGCAGTTCGCCGCTTCTTATCGGCTGATGTGGATCTCCAAGACATACCCCTTTTCGATCCATACGGTGCTGTGAACATTGCGCAATTCTTGATCTCAAGCGCCCGGGAAATATCGGGATGGTCTACAATGACAGGAATGTTGAGCATGGAGAGATTCGGTGCGTTGAGATCATCATTGTTAGCACTGGGTCCTTTCATTTCGCCACAAACAGACACAGGGACTTTCACCCACTCTGCACTTTGTGAAGCGACTTGGCAGACAGCCATGATAGAAGTACAATTATGGTCGCCTTCACATACAGGGGGAATAGTGGAGGGAAGCATCGACGCGGTTCTGAGCCAGTCAACATATCTAACACCTTCAGTTGAATTCTTATCTGAGCCTGACACTGCAAAATCTGTTCAGCCCCACGTTGATTGGTTCTTGAGATATCTTGATACAGTTGTGATGCCAGGGACAGAAGCACCGTGGGTTGCCTTGTATGCCTATAAAGCTTTCTTAATCGCGTGGCAAATGCTGCGTGGGGGAATTATTGACGCGATGGAAGTCGTGGGGGTCGCTGATGGCGATGAGAATGGGGCCATTGAGTGGGCGAGGAAAGTCTTTTTACGGAGGCAAAGGTGGCAATTGGGCAAGCTCATTCTGGACTGCCTAGACTCGCTTGCAAAATGAGCCTACAACTTGAATCCTGAAGGGTTGATTCTTGAATTAAGTTCACACTATGTATTAACTCGAATAGTATTTGCCTATAACCAACAATTTTCAAGCCATGTTAAATACACTAGATAACATCAAAACTTCGTTGAATGCGTCAAAGTAGACATCAATTTAGTACATCTCATACCGCCAGTTCAACTGGACCATCTCCTCCGTCACGCCACCTTTCATGGCCTTTGCAATTTGCTCCTCCTCTCCAGAGTCAAGGCGTTTGTTTTCGCGCAAGACCAGCCAGCGGTAAACAGTGATTGTGATGGCAAATAAGAAGGCACAGCCCATCAGGGTACCGAACGCAGCATAGAAATGTGGTGATGAGTAGTAAAGATAGGAAGCCCAGATATTGGAAGTACCACCGATGGCATTCACCAATGCCGAAGCGGCAGCACGCTTGGAGACAGGTCGTGCAAGGTGTAGATTGATTGTTTTGTAAAGGAGCAGTTGTGGACCGACCGATGCAAAGGGTAAAATCATCATTGAGAAATATCGAGCCCCTGTATTGAGAGTCGCCATCAAGATCACGTACATGACGATTGAGATGGAAATGCAGATCAGGATCAGGTAGTAGACCGTGTTCTTCCGATCAGAATAGTACATGAGCCAGTAATAGACGATACCGGCCAGAATATAGGGAGGTGCAGTGAGGAGCAGGCTGATGGTGCTATTGAAGTTCAGAGATCCGACCAGAGTAGGGAAGTAGTTGGCAATAGAGCCCTGTGTTTGGGACAGCATGTTGCAAAAGATGAGGAGAATCAACTTAGGATCCGAGAGAGCCTTTGCAAATCCACGAAGAACAGACTCATTCTCCGATGCCTCTGCTGCACCTGATTCTGACTCGATTCGCCACACGGCGAAGTCGCGTTCTAGCTGGGACAGAATGCGACTGTTATGGGGGAACTCGGGCATAATGCAGGCACAAATGACGCCAATGCCGACTGTAGCGCTTCCTTCGATGATGAATAGCCATTGCCAGCCAGCGATGCCATATCTTCCATCAAGTTGTAGAATGGCGGCGGCGAAAAGACCACCGAAGGCGTTTCCAACCTGCTGTGCGATATAGAGGCCAGCAATACGCTTTCCGAGTTCCGTCTTTGTGTACCAAGCCGAGAGGTAGTAGATTGCACCGGGGAAGAAAACCGCTTCTGCAGCACCCAGGATGGCACGTACAGCAAGGAGCTGCCCATATGACTTGACTGCTGCTGTAGCTGCTGAAATTGCTCCCCAGATGGACACAGCAGCACAGATGTACATGCCCGGTCGTGCAATCTTCGTGATAATCAGGTTGCTTGGGATTTGGAAAGGAAGGTAACCGACGAAGAGGATTGAGACCGCGGTGGCAAATTGTTGAGTATCCATGTTGAGATCGTCCATGATGCCTTGAAGCTTTGCTGCGGCCAAGTTCTGGCGATCGATGTAGTTGAGGATATAGAGAATACCGATAGTTGGAAGCACCATGAGATCGACCTTTCGGACAATCTTCTTGTTCAATTGCTTCATTTCATCTTGGCCAAGCCCACGAAGGGAATCTGGCATTCGCCGGTAGGCCGCATCCGTTAGATCGAACTGTCCTTCAGTAGTCGATATATTGTCCTCCATCTCATTCGAGATGGGTGGTTTCTTGAGATCCATGTTGACTGACATGGTAAATACCACTAATGTCTATTGCAGTTAAGCAAATAGACAGTGTAGTAGGTTGGCGTTGTTGAAAAGAGCTCAATTCAATCCTGAGACTGTTGAGCAGGCGATGACTTTCAAGTTGACAGCTCCTCCCGTCAATGTTGATCTATATATCCAGCACAAGACGAATAACCGTTATCTTCCTATCAACTGGGAAAGTTCCACCACAATTCTAGGCAAATGGCAGTCGACTAATGACCAGAGACCTTTTGCAATTCTCCGTGACTCATTGATTAACCCCCAGATAGTCGGACTTCACAGCTGTAGATAAGGACTGGGAGGAGCGCCCAAGCTGCTATCACAGCCCAATTGGCGCTATACCCCAGACGGACCGTGTCATTCCGTAAATCTGGGGTACAGCTGGGGTGGATCGAGAGGAGTGCAATGCATGGCAGGTCTGGTTAGTGTCTGGGCGGAGGGAGAGCAGGCTAAGTTTGGGGGGAGCTCCTCCCGATAAGCGAAGTGGGACTGCCCGAGAAGGTTAAGTGTGGATATCCATCGGATTGGATGGCTTCAATCCTGGCTGGGATAGTGCATCAGTGAACTCCAATTCTCCAACTTGGAGGGGCAATTTGACTCCGCGAAATGGAGAGCTCTCAATCAAAAATTGAACTACCGAGGTGATGCAATAAGAAGAAAGAAATTGTCTATCGATACTAAAGGGTACATAATTCTCACAATTCTCATACCATCATCTCTTCTCAACCCTATTACTCTATACCTCAACTTTTACAGCCAAAGGCCTGAAATTGCGCAAGGGACAATAACCAAACAAAAAAGAACAATAAAAGACCGCAAAATGAGCTACCCTACTGCCCTCACCACACAAATTCAGAACTCTCGATTGAGAGTTCTGAACAAGCTCAAGGCGGGCGAGTTCCCCTTGATGACCTTCATGGCACTCCCCTCTGTTCGCGCAGCTCAGATCGTGGCATTGACCGGTCTCGACGGAATCATCATCGACTGCGAGCACGGTCACATCGGAGACGAAGCGATGCACAACTCAGTCGCAGCCATCTCATCCCTCGGCGTCTCACCTGTTATTCGCATCCGCGGTCCCGCCCACGATATCCTGAAGCGCGCCCTCGACACTGGCGCCCACGGCATCATGGTTCCCCAAATCAACAACGCAGAGGAGGCTCGACAAGTGGTTGCTTCTTCCAAGTTCCCTCCCCAGGGTGTGCGTGGACAGGGCTCCGCTTTCCCTGCCATTGGCCACGGCCTTACGACTCCCGAGTACATGAAGTCCGCCAACGAGACAATCGTGACCATGATTCAAATAGAGACGCGTGCTGGTGTTGAGAATGTTGAGGAGATTGCCGCAGTTGACGGTGTTGATCTGATTTTCATCGGCCCCAACGATCTTGCTCAGTCGCTTCTTGGCTATGTTCCCGCACGCGGTGATGAGCCTGAGTTCGTTGCTGCTGTTGACAAGATCATCAACGCTGCACGCAAGCATGGAAAATGGGCTGGCCGCATGGTAAACAACGGCACTGCTGCGAAGGAGGCTCGGGCTCGCTATGATACTGTGGCCATTACTGGCGACACAAAGGCGATCCAGAACTGGTACATGGCTGAGTTTGAGATTGCACGCTCATAAGCTCGCAATTGGTATAAAATCATACGAATGAGAAATTATAGATGTAATGAAACATGTTCTTCGCTTCCATTCGCGCATCTCTATTTGAATCATGGTCACGATTGTCTCGTTGGCAGATTTTAAGTACTTGATCACATCGTTTGAATTTACCAGCAGTAACTGGGTGCGATCCATGACATTCCAAAGGAACTTCATTCGGGAGCTTTTGTCTTACGAAACCCATGATGTAGTTGAAAACTAGAGTGGATATGACAAAGAAGATTCGGTAAAACCTTGGAACCCATCAGGTTGCTTTGATATTACTCCTTTGCCTTTATTTTTCTCTTTAAGCACCTAGGCAGTACAATTGTAGTAGTTTCCTACTTGGGCCATTTTTTCTTTTCGGTTTGCTGCCCACTAGCTAGGTAATTGGATCCATTTATAAATTTGCTCGATCATTCTCAAGACGGAAATTGTCAATCTTCATCCACGAACATACTACTACTCCGAGTCTTAGAATTTAGCTATGGCACCTGGTATTAGGGCAGACTTTGAGATTATGTGGTTTTACGGGAAAGTTGATTGAAAGTGTGAAAAATTTTATTGATTCATGTAGTATTCTATAAATTGCAAAATTCCAATCCAACCTTCGCTTATGCCTGAGCAATGCACTCAATCTCAATAACTGTGCCATTGCCAGGAGGAACAGCCTGGAGGCAGGATCGAGAAGGCATAGGCTGAGGCAGGAAATCAATGTACACTTCGTTCATGGCGGCGAAGTCCTTCATGTCGGCGAGATAGACATTGTATTTAACGACTTGCTCAAGGGATGAGCCAGACAGCTCAAGAACCTCTTTCAGATTTTGGAGAACAGTGCGCTGTAATTGAGAAGAGGATGTCAGGATTGCCCGTTCAAAAGGTTCTTGATGATTGGAGTTTCAACTTACAGTTGCCTGCTTGATCTCTCCAGTAGCTGTTTGACCGGCACAGAAAACGAGACCAGGGACCTTAGTCGCAGGGCCTAGAGAAAAAGAATGATGGTTAGTTTCTGGTAATAATTCGTTCGACATCTTGCGTTTAACTCACAGTTGTGCGGCTTGGTGGGGAACTTCTCGCTGGAAATGAGCTCGCGCGACATTTTGATGTATTTTGAAGGGAATTGAGTGTGAGAGGAGAATGGATTTAAGTTTGAGAATAAATTCAGAGTTGTAAAAAGAAAGTTGAAGTTGTTAATGATTCCAGTTTAAATTGTACAACAGCTTTACCCCTCCCCCGCGTACCGATAACAACCCAGCAGCTCCAAAGGAGGGGCATATCTCCAAAATTGACAAAGGAGGAGCTCTTGGTCGGCAATTGTCCGAGTATCTTCGGAGAATGTCAAAGATAGAGTCAGGTTGCTATCAGATACACGTACCTGTGTGTCTTCAGCCTCATGTCGGGAGGAGTGGGAGGAGCTCCTCCCACTCCTCCAACTCCGCCATGCCCCACCCACTCCACGGCTGCAAATCAGTTCCATTTGAAGGTTAGTACGGATTGTTTGATTATATTCTTAACTCAATCTTCTAGATAGCAGGCTCCACTTTAGGAAATGGGAGGAGCTCGCCAACAAGATATGAGTTGGATTGACAAGATACCGCAACCCCATGTGGAGGAGCAGATAGGTACGGATGATTTGCAGTAGTTTCGTTATGGAATTATGGATCCATGGTTATGGTGTGTGGAGTGAAATCAATAATGATTGTGGCTTGGGCTCCTCTGTCAGTGGTGCAAAGACGGAGCTCGCGGGAACATTGGGGCTCATAGAAGTGTATCGCGTGAGGATTGGCAATGGCTTTCCGGGTCACATCACAATCAGATAGGATTAGGATATAAGACTCTATTAAACCTTGAGGCCAAAGTTATCACTCATCACAATACAACTTCTTGTCATCAAGAATTAGATATGGCACCTTCAGCACCTTTCAACCCTCCTGCCGCCGACCTCCCTGGCAAGCCCTTTGTGGCACAATGGATCCCGCCTCCTGTTACACAAGAGAAGGAGAATTTTGCTACTCTCCAGTCGATCGATCTTTCGCTGTTGGACTCTGAGGACCCAGCGGTAGTGGATGCACTTATTCAGCAAGTGAAGACCGCAATTCGAGATGATGGATTTCTTTTCCTGGAGAACTATGGTGTTTCATTAGAACAAGTAAGAATACTCAATGTGTTTGATTTTGACACGCCAACTAAATTTCACTAGCTTCATCGCCAGTTCGGTATTGCCCAGTACATGTACGACAACATTACTGAAGAAGACAAACAACGCCTTCTGTTTGACCCCGACACTGGTGTTTGGTCAGGATACAAACACCCCTACGGGTTCAAGGTAAGCAGCAGGTTGACTTTTGCAAGGTGGGAGTATTACGAGGCTGACCAGGTTCCGATCTCGATAGCGCAACCGTGGACCTGCCGATGGAATCGAGCAGTTTAACTGGTACAAACGGGACTGGGAAGATACCGAGAATCGCGTTCCGACATGCCTTCACCCGCTGATGGACGAGATCGAAGCATTCGCCAATTACTTGACCAAGTCTGTCAACCGGAGACTTCTCACACTGTTTTCACGCGTACTGGAACTGCCTGACGATTACCTCTGGGATAACGTTCAATCACACGGAAGCCCGACTGGCGAAGGATACTTCCGCCACGCTCTTTTCCGCCCAGTCAAGAAGGAGACCCAAGAGGCTTCCAAGGGACTTCGCATGCATGGTCACACAGACTTTGGACTTACAACACAACTCTTCTCGGTGCCCATTTCCTGCCTCCAAATCTGGGGTCGCGACGAGAAGTGGTACTATGTTCCATACAAGCCCGGTGCGCTGGTGATCAACATCGGAGACACTCTAGAAATTGTCTCAGGCGGACACTTCAAGGCTACTCGTCACCGTGTCTATAAGCCCCCTGCTGATCAGCTCAACGAGGAGCGTCTATCACTGGTGCTGTTCAACAGCTCTCTAGGAGACCTGAGAATGACACCTGCCATTGGTAAGTAACATGGAGATTGATTATCTTGTTCAAAAAGACAGCAACTAACCGATAAATTTTTCCAGACTCTCCTCTGATTCAGCGTGAAGGTTGCGTCGAGGAACAAGGTGTTTACAAAGAATTCAAGAGACTCACTTCTGAAGGAAAACTGGTCCCAACGAACAAGCAATGGCGAGAAATTCAGATTGCCACAGCTACGGACCCCACGGATCAGGTACACAACCGAGTTGGTGTTCATCAAGTAATGATTGACGGCAAGGTCATGCACCAGAGAGAGTATATGGGTGTCAAGGTTGTCCTCCCTGTTTAGGGAGTCTTTTGAACTTGAAATTGGCAGACAAGGAATGCAGTGGTATCTGCATGTTATGAACACAAGGGAAATGAGCGATGGAATTGTATCAAATTACTATGTTTAGCACTCAATTGATTACTTTTATTATATTTTATTTGACTGATGACTCGGAAGGCATCCAATCACTAGTACTGCTTATGTACCCAGGAAGGTGTTAATACCTAAGCAGTGTAATTGCTAGCATCAAATAATTTAATTTTCCGAGAAAATTCCATACTTTTTTCATCCAACCTAGAAAAATGAAGATCATGCGCCCAATTTATTTGAAGCCAACTTCATCTTTTCTCGCATTCTCTGACTGAAGGACTAAGGTGCGTAGTAGTACTACTATGATGCCTGTCAAGGTAGACCTATAAACAGCATTAACCCCAGCCCCAGCAATCCGAGCCATTTTTTTTTCGAAATCGTATTCAATTACGGTAGGAGAGACAGAAGATAAAGAATCAAGGCAAAGCTTGGGTCGTTGCGGTAAAGTCCCAAAAACACCAAAGGATGCCCGCCTTGCGAGACTCAGGCTTTAGATGGGATGGGATGAATTGTTTCAGAGATGGATGTGAGGATTTTCCGTTTTATTCTTTAGTTCTCTGCAGTTACCTCCAGCACTTTATGCAAGATCGCCTTTACTCTCTCCTTCGTTAATTCCGAATATTTACGACAGGGCCGTCAATATCAAAAGTCGTCTCCCGCAATGCTAAGCTACAGCTTGTTCTTAGAAATAATGTATCAAACGCCTTTAGAGAAAGTATCTGCGGACGTAGTCAACAAATACACTCCGGTGCTCCAGCACCGAGTTCCAAGATTGATGTTTTCTTTCTTTCACCCTTCTTGGAAATCCACCACCTGTGCTTCGATTCCCTGACTGGTAATGAGACCAGGTACTATGTGAGAACGTAGTATCCTTGGCTATCGTAGGGAGTAAACAGCAAAAGCAAAGACTGACAAATCAACGTGGCCTGCTTGAAGGAATCTGCTGAAGAGGGTCGCGTAATTGGGATTGTGTCGCAAATCATTTGCCGTAATGACATTCAACATCCATGGATAACTGCTGATACTGCTGTGAATACAAATGTCTACTAGTTCGGTTGTTTTGCCCCTGATCATTTCAAGCCTTACTACTGGACTTGTATCACCTGTAGAGCACTAGTATGAGTTTTTGACCGGAGGAAAACATCACGATATCAGAAAGTGTACATCATAAGTTGCCCAAATCTCAATCTATACGAATGACAGCCTTGGTTTCAAATATTAAGGCGACCTAGGACGTACCACCTTCAAGCTTTGTTTGCACTGAGAATCATGGATTGGGATATTCGTCTGAAGCCCGTCTGCCAGTATTTACTTACCAGCAATTCAAGGAGTAAAATGTATCGTACTTTATAGCTTCTATAAATAAAGCAAATATCCCAACCTCTTCGTAACTATACAAAATCACAAATATCAATATCGATCAATGTTTTGTATAGTCTTGTTACTATGGCGTCCAGGCAGCCAATGAGAATGCACGACTGGATCCACTGATAAGGGCTCCTCCGCCCGGCAGAAAGCGGCCCCGCGTGAAGATAAACAAACGCAAGGCACTCCCCATCAACGACTTCCTCTCCCCCCCTTCCCTCTTCCTCTTCTTGATAATTGGCAGCTTCCCTCCTTATATTCAATTCTATCATGTTGTACCATTGAAGAATCTCTCCCTGGCGCATGCATGGGGCATATCTATCCCTCCTTTTGACGTTTCCAACCCCTGCTGTCTCTGTTGACACCCGCTCCGCTCCTCTCGAGTGAGTTGATTCCTATCTTGCATGGTCTAGTCTTCGCATGTTTGACACCTATCGCTAATTAATTTATACAGTTTAGAAGACATCTGACTATAGAGGCCCATATTTCGCCGCTTTTTGATTCCGAGATCGAGATCTGTCCCGTCGAGTTCCGACCCCCAAATCCCACATTCACCTCTGCCGTCCCTCTCTGGGTACATACAACTTCTCAGATCGCCAAATAAAGATCACATTGCGTGTCTCCTCTTTGGCTTAGACTGGTTGAAATTATCACTGGGCTACTCTCAACAGGAGAGTATTTGCTGTCGCGGCACACTTGCATCCACTTGGGTATTTCGCATACAACAAGAATATCGTCAATATGCCGGGACCAATCGATCCAGAATCTATTTACACTAAGCAGTCATGCATTGGTCAGTCGATACTTCACTGTTCATCCGATGCAGCTATTTACTGACATTATGATCTGCTGTATTAGGCGGTGGAAGTTTCGGGAAAGTCTACAAAGGGTTAGTTGACTGTCCTGATTGCAGCGTCGCTCTGGGACTTGACTAATTTTCCATTTTCTTCAACAGGGTTGATAGACGCACCGGAGAATCAGTCGCCATCAAAATCATCGACGTCGAGAATGCCGAGGATGAGGTAGATGACATCATCCAAGAGATTGCGATCTTGTCCGAACTCAAATCTCCCTACGTGACAAAGTATCATGGATCATATCTGAAGGGCTCCAATCTGTGGATCATCATGGAATTCTGCTCTGGTGGCAGCTGTCATGGCTTACTTCGACCCGGCGTCATTCATGAAGAGTACATCGCAATTATCTTGCGTGAACTTCTACATGGCCTAGACTACCTTCACAGTGATCACAAACTGCACCGTGATATCAAGGGTATGTTGAGTGTATTCCCATGCAACGCGCTCACGCCTCCCGAGAATGAACTAACCATTTTTTAGCTGCGAATATCTTGCTGAGTGCCAGCGGTCAAGTCAAATTGGCTGATTTCGGTGTTTCGGGCCAGCTGTCGGCAACGATGACGAAAAAGAACACTTTTGTAGGAACCCCGTTCTGGATGGCCCCGGAGGTCATCAAACAATCGGGTTATGACTACAAAGCCGACATTTGGTCTTTGGGAATCACAGCCATCGAGTTAGCCTGTGGAGATCCTCCATATGCGGATATTCATCCGATGAAGGTCTTGTTCTTGATCCCCAAGAACCCGCCACCCACACTGAATGGCAACTTCAGCAAGCACTTTAAGCAATTCGTTGAGATGTGCCTGAAACGGGACCCAAGAGAAAGACCATCTGCCAAAGAGATGCTCGAGCATCCATTCATTAAAAAAGCCAAACGAACGACATACTTGACGGAGCTGATCGAGCGCGCTGAGCGTTGGCAGGCCACGCATCGGAATGATGACGACGATGATGAATATGACGAGGTTGAAGAGCCCCAAGGACCACCCTCTGAAACCAACGAGGATCTTTGGGACTTTGGAACCGTTAGGCCCGCTGGTCGACCTAATGGACCTGCACTACGGCAGATGAAAGATTCCGATACCAACTCACGGGGCCAAGAAACAGAAGAATGGGACTTGCAAGATGATATCAAACAGCCTGCGAAGACATCTGCTCCAAAGCCGCAACAGACATCCGGTACACCATCCGCCTCCACTCCAACAAACCCTCCGGCTGGTGACCCCTTAGCACGCCCAACCAACACTGGGACACCTCTCCCACCTCTCCCCTTATCGCCATCCAAGCCTGCCACGGAGCCGTTGCCCCCAGTGACCCATAACATTCGCCAAAATACAAGGCCGAACACACCGCAGAAGACTTCCCCAACGAAGCAAAGCGATCGTTACGCGAAACCCGCCATGGGCTTCGCAGGTGCCAGCTCCGAATCATCTCCGAAACCCTCCCCTACAGAGTCCACTTTTTTCAATTCCGCTCAATCTTCCAGCAACCTTGTCAGCGAAAAGCAACGCACCCCCGCAAACGTCGCCCGCAAGTCAGCACCAGGTCAGCGCCCCCTACCCGATCTCAATGTGAACGCCACGCCCCCTCGTCCAACCCCACACTCCGCCCTTCAACAACAGTCCGCTGCTTCTCCAACAAGTGGCGGAGCTCCAAGCCCCGGTCTCAAGTCCAAACTCGCACCTGGCCGCCAAGACGCACGTCTGCGAAACGGCAGCCGTCCCTCTACTCCAACTCGCAGCACTCAGACGGCAGACCCAACAAGGCCACTGCCAAATACCCGACAAACGCCAGCTGAGATAGAGCGCGCAACAGCCTACGGATCCGTCATTCTTCCCGCCCTCCGCACAGCCATGAACCGACGAGGCCGACACCTGGCACGCCACGATCCAGCCCGCAATTACGGCCAAGGTCAACGGGAGCCAACAGAAGAAGAAAACCAAGACTGGGAACGCCGTGTACAAATCCATAACGAAATGGAAGGCGTTGCGAATGAAATCTCTTCTCTGATGACTAGATTGCATCAATGGGATATGGCCGATCCCGTACCGATGGGCGGTGGCGTTGATGCAGTTCTAGATGTCTTCCTTGAAGAAGTCCTTGTGCGTGTTCAACCTGGTCGGCGTTGAACCGTGAATCGTGAACCGTGAGCTGTGCATAACGAGGGGTTGTAAAGACGAGATCAACTTTTTAGACGAAAACGAAGATGAATAGGGAGGGTGTGGAAATACGTGGGAGTTTTTTTTCCCCTCTTTGCGGAATGGTTATTATTGCATGCGATGTATCTACTGAACTTGAATTCATGCTTGAATCTTTTCTGTCCTGGTCTGGTACCGGGACTGTATTATGCTTTTTTTGCATCCGCTTCAACTTGAACCTCTTTACTCATTTAATGCGGGATTGACACATCTTGCTTTTTCTTGTACTGGTAGAACCTTTGAGTCCGCTTGTGAGGCTAGGTTCCATTATTGACATCGGTAGTACTATCCATGGATGGAGAGGGGAATCAGCTTTGCTCTAATTTGACTGGATAATTTGATAGTAGTAGGTTAAGAGCTTGAGCTATTCACATTTGGTTTAAAGGAGTATTAAGCTACTACTATTCAAGTATTCTCAGGTTGCACGGAATATCTGCCGTATGCTTCATTTCAATCGTGATTCGGGCTGGGTATAGATAGTAAGATCATGATGATATATAGACTCTGCTGTATCGCTTTCATGTTCAAAGAAAGGGATAAAGAAAGAGGAGAGGAGGCCTGGAAAGGCGGTATTGCCTAATCCAGGAAAATGCGCAGACGGAAATCTTGCGAGAGAAAGAGCAAATCCAATTCTCATTCAACCACCAGGCCTAAACAACCAATCCGTCTCGGGCGTCGGAATAAGATAATTCGTAATATTAAACTCATTCGCATTGACCGGTGCCGTCCCATCAACTACTGGCGCGTTTGTCGTTAAACCATGTATAGACATCGGATTCGCCACGGTATCCGCAATATCCAAATGCGATGCTTGCGGTGGCGCAGTTGGATCTGGAGCCCGAGTCGGCGGGACGCGGGGAACATTGAAGAAACCGAAGACGTCTAGATATTCAAGCTCATTCGGGGCAAGGTTTCGCGGGATAACGGATGAAAGGTTTGACTGGTTATTGCCACCCGCCGTGCTACTCGTGGACGGCGATTCACGCGGTTGGCGGGAAATCAAGAAATCAAGATCAAAGGCACAACGGCGCATATCAGCTAGAATTTTAACGGTTGATGGTGTTGACCTTTCGCCGTCTGTTGCGCCGGATTGCTGGTATTCGCCGTACTCGTCTAGGACGCGTTGGAGGATGTTGCTGTAGCGTTCTGCTACTTTCCAGTGCGAGCCCATGTGGGAAAGTGTGTCGACGAAGAAGATTATGTCTGGGCTTACGGTGTGGGCGATTGTGGAGCCGTGGACTAGGAGGAGGCGGGCTGAGACCCAGAGGGTGAAGGCGAATGGGGGGCCGAGTTTGTCGAGCATGTTGTTTTCTAGGACGAAGCGGGTTACGGAGAGGATGTTGTCGACTGCTAGGAGGCAGCGCTGGCTGGCGCTATATGAAGGGGTAAAGATTGGGGAGCGGGTTGTTGGGTATGCGGCGGATGAGTGTAGGCGGATTACGGCGCTGCGGAGTCCTTTTAGCCTGTGTTTGGGTATAAGTTCGAGTTTGAGGGGGCTTACGTTTGATATGTAGCGTGGAGTTGGACCCAGTCACTGTGTAATGTTCGACTTTGCTTCGATCCGCTGAATAGTCGGGATGAATTCACGTAGGCATACTCGGCAGGTAAATTGAATTCCCAAGATGTGAGTTCACTGTCGAGTTTTCGATATGTTGCTTGCCACTCTTCCACGTCGGATAGAGAGCCAATGTCAACGGGTCGCTTCAAGAACACGTGAATCCTAGAAAGAATGCCCAGTATTTCAATATAAAGGCCGAAGGATCCTACGTTGTCTGCATGACTGAGATAGTCAGTGCGGTCACTCGAGCAGTGGAAACGCCTCGTTTCGACTGGCTGATTCTTCATGAAGAATTCATCTTTGCATGGAAGCTTGCGGTCGATATCTTTGTCGTCTAGGGCAAAATTGAAGGCCGTTGCAATAGTAGAGTATCTGTCCAAGAGATATACCATCCAAAATAGGCGGCGCCGACTTTCATCTTCAATCCATGAGTCCGGCTCGGAAAGAGTGACGGCACGTAGGGTATAAATTGAAGGATAATTAGGCGCGATGAGCGAAGATTTCGATTCCACTGCAAGACCAAGCTGGACGACGGACCTCGTGATGAGGGCAAGTAGCTTCCATCCAGGTGGACCATTCGATGAGCCAACCAAGTCCAACGCCAATATAACGAGTGCCTGGAGAGCTTTCACCGACGAATTCTCCAGCCCATAAAGAAGAACTTTCTGCTTTGAAGAATCATGGTAGCGCTTTCGATTTTGTTCATTTAGCCGATTATCTGTTGAGAATCGAAGAGTTGTTGCAACGATAGAGTATAAGACCATGCGATCGGCTTCTTCGAGTGGCGAAGGTCCGAAAAAAGTGTCAAGGGTTGATCGGCGGTGAAGGATGGGGCACCAAGAATTAATATGCTCAAAGTATAGATCTACCAAGGCATAAAGTAGGTCGTATGGGGGTAGATCAAGATCTGGATCCGCGAGGGACTGTTCTTGGTTCGCAAAAAGACTGACCGGCACCTCCAGCGACGACTCGTTTCCAGTGTAGTCGCTACGGTGCGCGTTGGGTGCTGGTGGCAGTGCACCCATCGCCGACCCAGAAGCACTATTTTGTAGACTGTTCTGCACGAAGTTCTTTGTCGAGGTATCTGAAGGCGTTGTGATAGACACATCAGCACGACGGGATGGCAGAGCTACCGAAGAGCTAGGGTCGTTGAAGTAAAGGGCACCCCCGGGACTGGGGCCATGCACGGCGGATGGCTCGGACGGAGAGCTGTACGCAATGGATCCAGCATGTGGCATGTCATGGCGCATCGGTTGCTGATTTTGCAGGATATACATCTCAATAAGACGAGCTTGGGCCTGGATGATATCCTCCAGCCGGTCTAACGGAACGGGGTGTTAGGCGTCGCAGAGCTTGAAAAATGGCGGCCAATACTTACCAAGGCGTTGCTCTAATTCCTTTCCATATCCAGCTCTCAGGCCTGGCTTTTTTCGTTCCTTATATTCGCATAGCTGGCCATTGCGATTGCACCACCCGCAACTGGGTTGAACCCGATCTGAAACAATGAGCACCTGTCGCGCGTCGCAGATTGAATGTTGCTTTGGTTTACTTACCGCATTTGACCTTTCTTTGCTTACATAGCTCACATCTTCACAGATAATTAGCCCAAGCCACAATCAATTGGGATGCACGGTGATGATCGTGGCGCCGGTAACGGTGACTCAGATACGTACGAGACAGTGAGGGGACGCTTCCGTTTCAAGGCCCGTGAGTTGCCGGAGCCATTGAGGCCACCGGCATCGTTATCAGAGTCGAGACCGGAGGAATACTCAGCGGGGCTCTGATCTCGTTCGGGATCCCCGAGGTGTTGACCTGGAGGCAGGGAATGCTGGGGGACAGCCGAGTTCGGCATTTTGCTAGAGCGAGAGAGGCCGGCGAGCCCTGCAGACAAAGCTAGCGGGGACTACACCATGACGCGGGTCTAGACTGAAGCGCGGGAAGTTGAGCGAGCTAGACCGAGAGTATCGCAGATAGTCCGAGTTTTTGAAGATCAAAGGCAACTCCTGGCCGAGGAAGCAAAGAGGAGAAAAGAAAGAAGTTGGGGGAAGTCACTGGACTGTAGGGCCTCAGGCAGAAACCGGGGCACCCCGCAAATCTCCACGTGAAAAAAGTATAACCACATGGCCAGGTACATGCAGAAAACAGAGAACAGAAAACAGATTACGATATAATGAATGCTTATTGCTGGTAGGCTAATTTGTAAACTATAAAGAATCCAAAATCAGGATTTGCTTTTAGCAACCGAAAATTTTCGGTCTTCTCAGCAGTCCTCCAACAGAGGTCTCTATACTACCCACATGCTGGCAGACAGCTGTACTTCACCTACCACAGTGCCTAGCTACATAAATCCACACGCATCGTAAATGACAAATTAAAATAAAACTACAAAACAATCAACACTAAATGCTCAAACTCCAAATTCATGCAGAGTTCTGGCCTTTTACACGACGGTTAAACTGCTACGTCCCGTCCGCTGTCACGGAGTTGGCTTTTGCCCCTCGGGCGATCAATGCCCCGAAGCCCTCGGTCTTCCCCTCGCGACTCAATGACTTTGAAAAAGTGTCGTGCCCCCACGTTTTCTCGGACTTATTCCTATTTCTTCTTCATATTTTCTCTTTTATCTCACCAGAGGTCTCCCATTGACTTGTTGACTTGTCTTTCCGTTTATCGCTCCCATTTTTCCACACGCAATCATGGGTGTCACAGAGTTTCCCCGCATCAAGGAGATCCGCACCTTCATCATCGATGGTGTCGGCTCCGGTGGTGATTACCACAACGTAAGAACCTCCTCAATTGCAACCAATATTCGATTGAAGGACGAAGGAACTTTATGCTGACCCAATACACAGGTCAAGGGTGGCCACTGGCTCATCGACAGCAACATCTCCACTCCCATGACAAAATGGGCTCAGTACCGCGGCTCGCGTACTTCTTGGGGAATCAACGTTCTGGGTTCTTTCTGCGTTGAGATTGAGGCCACTGATGGCACAAAGGGTTTCGCGACTGGCTTCGGTGGCCCTCCTGCTTGCTGGCTGGTGCACCAGCACTTTGAGCGTTTCCTGATTGGCGCAGGTAAGGCATCATTGTAAAGCCATTCGTAACTTATTACCATGGCTAACATCTTATGTTTTTAATTAGACCCCCGCGACACAAACAACCTTTTTGAGAAGATGTACCGTGGCTCCATGTTCTACGGCCGCAAGGGTCTGCCCGTTGCAGTTATCTCCGTCATTGACCTGGCTCTCTGGGATCTGCAGGGAAAGATCCGCAACGAGCCCGTTTATAAGCTCATCGGCGGTGCTACTCGTGAGCGACTTGACTTCTACTGCACTGGTCCTCAGCCCGCATCTGCCAAGGCTGCTGGCTTCGTTGGTGCTAAGGTGGCCCTTCCCCACGGCCCTGACGAGGGAACCGATGGCCTGCTCAAGAACGTTGAGTACCTTCGTCTACAGCGCGCCAGTGTTGGCCCCGACTTCCCCCTCCGTGTCGACTGCTACATGTCCTTGACTGTCGCTTACACCATCGAGCTGGTCAAGAAATGTGAGAACCTGGGTCTGAACATTGACTGGTGGGAGGAGTGCCTGTCCCCTGATGACTTCGATGGCCATGCTCTGCTTAAGCGTGCTCACCCTACCGTCAAGTTCACCACCGGTGAGCACGAGTTCTCTCGCTACGGTTTCCGCAAGCTAGTTGAAGGCCGCAACCTCGATATCATCCAGCCTGATGTTATGTGGCTCGGTGGCTTGACTGAGCTTCTGAAGGTTTCTGCCCTCGCCGCAGCCTACGATATTCCCGTTGTTCCCCACGCCTCCGGACCTTACTCCTACCATTTCGTCGTCTCCCAGTCAAACAGCCCCTTCCAAGAATACCTGGCCAACTCCCCCGATGGCAAGTCCGTCCTGCCCGTGTTCGGTAACCTCTTCACCAACGAGCCCATCCCTACCAGCGGATACCTTGATGTCTCTATTCTGGACAAGCCTGGATTTGGCCTCGAGCTTAACCCTGCGGCTCCTCTCATTCCTGGCTCCGCACTGCTGAACCCCTCCCCCCAGAAGGCCCTGCGCGCTCCGGATAACGAGCAAGCTGCCAATGGTGCCTCCGCGTAGATGCGGCAATTTCCACGGCGTTATTATACATTTGAAACATTCCCTATATCTATCTGCCTTTGAATATTTTTTATCACGATGTCCATGTACATAAATAGCATTTCCAACTCAATCCAATAGACTGAAACTTTTCGGATGAGACAAATGTCCTACAAAATCGTAACACTTAGTCCCTTCTTTCCCTTCAAAGAAGCCAGCTCCCTTCTCAATTTTCAAGGCCAAGGTAACTTTCCTGGACACAATTCTGACACGGAATCACTCCGGCTTCATTCAATTCCACAAATCACAAGGAATTCTCCTCCGCTAGTATGCACCTCGGAGTTCCCGGCCACACGGAAGACCGCTTGCCCCTCGGTGTGGGGAAGCAACCCCACACTCGGTAGAACATCATCGCGAGAC
This sequence comes from Penicillium paxilli ATCC 26601, assembly GCA_000347475.1. NCBI lineage: Eukaryota > Fungi > Ascomycota > Eurotiomycetes > Eurotiales > Aspergillaceae > Penicillium > Penicillium paxilli. Next base: position 187,060 of record KB644873.1, read on the forward strand.
ACCGAGATCTTATCAGCGGGGCGAGAAATTGCTTTTGCGGGCAGGTTTAGCTGGCACATTTCTAACTTGCGTTCTTGTGTTACTTTGAAGAGTGTGTCTATCTATAGCTCTAAGCAGCAAACTTTCTCACGAGTTATAATTGATCATATTGAGAAACACAATGCCTCTTCCACAATTGCTTGTTGGCAAGGTCACCGCCATCACTGGCGGCTTGACCGGTATTGGACGGGTATGTATACCTTGTCATGATTGCATGAATGGCCATATTCAATATAGACCGTGCTGACGATCATCTGCTTCAGGCCATTGCCCTTGATTATGTTCGCCATGGAGCCAAAGTTGCAGTCAGCCACCTAGGCGGCCCCAAAGAAGACGACCTGCTCGAATCTCTTCGCAAAGACATCAACGAGATCGAGGCAGGCGCAGATAAAACACGATTCATCGCAGTCGCTGGAGATATCTCGCAGCCTGAAACAGGGCAGAACTTCGTTGCTAAGACTGTCGAGGCATTTGGCCGACTAGACGTGTTCGTTAGCAATGCCGGCGTGTGCCAGTTTGCCGATTTCCTCGAGTAAGCACCGGACGCCCCATTCTATTTCTGGATCTTGTTGAATGAAGCTTCGGTATCAAGATTGGGTGATCTAACCCCCGAGACAGACTTGAACCCTCGCTCCTAAATCACACCGTCTCAACAAATCTCTCGGGTGCCTTCTTCGCCACACAAGCAGCAGCCCGTCAAATGGCAAAGGCCCAATCACCGCCCGGAGGCTCTATCATCGGAATCAGTTCGATCTCAGCTCTTGTTGGTGGAGGCGAACAAACGCACTATACTCCCACAAAGGCCGGTGTGCTTAGTTTGATGCAGTCGTGCGCAGTTGCACTGGGTAAATACGGAATCCGCTGCAACGCGCTGCTTCCCGGTACTATCCGCACTCAACTTAATGATGCCGATATGGCGGACCCCGTGAAGAGAACTTATATGGAAGGTCGGATTCCCTTGGGTCGTCTTGGGCAACCGCCTGATCTGGCGGGACCGGCCGTATTCTTGGCTTGTGAGGAGCTGAGTAGTTACGTGGTGAGTTTTACTATTCCCTTCCCTTGTTTCGGGTGTCTCTTTCAATTACTAATTGTTTTATTTCAAAGACCGGTGCACAGCTTCTGGTTGATGGTGGATTATTCGTGAATCTGCAATAAATTATGACTACTAGCGTAGAATGTGTTTTGCAAATTCGAGGATATGATCAAAAGTATCTTTTATTATACTATAGCTCAATACCATAGGCCTTAATTGCGACTTGTCCCCAAATTCCGGCCTTCTCAGACTCATTAAGCCCTCTCTGACTCAGAATCATCTCGACAATCCTGCGCCATCTGTCCCATGCAACGATATTCCCACCACCCCCAATATTAGACACTGGCCAATCAGATCCGAACATTATACGACCAGGTCCAAAAGAATCAAATGCGACGTCCGTCCATGGTTGAATCTTGGCAGCTATGTCATTGAGATTGACATCACCCTCTGAGGATAAAGGTTCAAGTTCAGAGAACGCGCCTGACAGCTTCATATAAGTCGAGGAGCTGACTCGAGCCATGCGAGTGATCAGTTCTTTCCATTCCATGTACTCCGAGTGTTCAACGAGGGAACTCGTCGGGAGTCGAAGATTGGGCTTGCAAAGATGATCTTGGAAATTGCATTAGCCTAGCCTTTAGAGCGCATCGCCGGGGGAAATCAAACTCACTAATGACAATAGTAACGTGCTTCTCCCCATTTTTCTCCGCAGTATTGTACACCATCTCCATCATCTCAACAGCCTCACGCAATTGGCCAAGCCCGCCTGATCTCGCATCAACCCCCAAATCAAAAGTGAGACTTTCATTTCCCAGCCAGCGCAATCCATCGATGAATTGCGGCTGAAGCATGACGCCGGCAGGTTTATCCTGGACCAAGTACCTCACGCCACATCCCTTGCGCCAGATCTCCTCGCCCGTCCTCTCTTTCACTTTCGCCATGTAGGCGCGCAGTGCATCAGATCCACCAGGAACAGGAGCCCATGGTACGATTCCTAGGCAGAGTTCCTTATCTGCGACTTGATGTCCTTCTCCGTCGATGGGCTGTCCTTGGGCTATGCGAGTTAAAAAGGAAACTTCATCAAGGGCGTGTTTCCAGCCTGGACAAGTCGATGTTGAGGTTTGTGAGTCTTCGACTGAGGAGATGCGGTCTGTTTCTAGAAATATGAATCCCCGAAGATATTTTTCTTCTCCAGATTTTGAACTTGACGAAGTGGGAATGCTGGATGTCGCGTTGCGATATTGATCGACGCTGTGTTGCGCGCTCAGTGGGCCTTCTGGGGTGTACCAGGCGAGTGTTGGGAGATGAGAGGCTGGAAATAGGTGGATATGCGAGTCCACGATTGGAGTCTTCATTTTCGATGGGTTGTTTAGAAATTCTGTGCGGGTAGATTGGAATCGGGGATTAAGCTGCGGGGATGCGGGGTTGATAGTCTTGGTCCTTGGATTCGCAGTTTCAATCAGTCCCGAAAATACTAAGCAGTAGATTAAGAGTTGGAATCCCTCAGGTTTGAATCAAGCAGTTTGGGATTATTGTAATTAGGAGTGACCAAGGATGACTATTTTCAAGTTTCAAGCGGATGGATGCGGCCTGAATGGATCAATTGATCTCTCTTCCAATTCGGCATGCTTTCTCCCGAATTAAGTGGGCGTTGATAATTTAGCCGGATCCACCGAGCTCTTCAAAGTTTCAAGCTTCACTATTGGAGCAGAACATGAGCAAGGCACGCATTCCACAGGCTTTATCCGGGCTTCCTGCCAGTTGACACCAGGGCACTTTCACTGACAATGCAGTGTACTACTGCCAGTGAGATCTGCGATAGTAGGTTATACAATTTGACTGACTAGGAGCATCACAGCACATCCACTGGCTACTAGTACTATTATGTGCTAACTACAGGTCAGAAATCGCCAGGCTTCAGGTCCGGTTTGCATTGTTCTGGAGATTATATCAGACCCGAAGTCCACCTAGGTACTCTGAAGCGGCTTTTACTAATGTAGCCTTTATGATGATGTCTCGTCATTTCCTTTCAGTCCAGCCACCAAATACTTATCTCGAATATCCACAGGTGGAGCATCGTTCGGGGGACAATGTGGGATTATTCATGTGACCGCAGTCAGGGCATACCCAGAAAATGGAAGATTGTGACCCTTCTGACACTTCCGCGGCAGATTCAAGCTCAAAACGACTGATCGAATTCTCTGAGTCGCTACTAGACTTCGAAGGTGAAACACCCGGGCTATTTTTGTCAGCATATTAGAATTCAAAGCTAGCACTTACAATGGTTTGCAGGTAGTAGTAGTAAAGCTTGAAAGAACCAAGGCCTGAAGCTTACCAGCCGTCCAGTTCTCTTCTAGTGGTAGCCGCCTCCGCATTCAAATTAGAAGATCTATTTTGATCTTTGGAACCTCCCTCATGAGGCTCATCATATATCACAGGAAGTGCGAAACAGGCAATTCGTCGCAGGTGTAAAGCAACATGGGCGGCCGATGCGTTTTGATTTTCACACAATAGACATTGCCGAGTATCAATCCTTTCTGGGGATTCTGTGCTCGACTCTTTCTGTGAATGATCCTTCATTTTAGGTGTATGTTGTGAGAATTCATGTGTTACCCAATCTTGGAAGCTCTCGTATTGCTGGTTGGGGTCATTGCAGTCCCGAAATGTGCACACATACGGCCTCAAGTCGTGGAGGACATGCGATCTAAATCTCGTCAGCTAAGCTGCTCTTGAACCTGGAATAGGCTCCTTACGTCCACTGGTCTTGCTGCTGCTTTTTTGTAGAGAGAAAGCTATAACAATAGGGGCACTTAAACCCTTTGGCCCCAATTTCGAGGGCCGGTGGCATGGGAGGCGTCACATCGCACCAATGGTCTAACACAGAATTATTAACAAGCCATAACGATTCACATGATGATAACTCTGAGGAGTTATCGCTGATTTCAGCCCCATAGTATTCCGGACTAATATCGGAAGGTTTTATCTCAGAGGTATCTGCGACATCTTGCCTATGATACTTCCGACAGTGCTCGAGGCGTCGCCTCCGATGAGCATTTGCATTCACCAAGCGCTGAACAAGGAAGGCAACTTCCATATCACGATCCGACGGTTGATTTGCATGCATAAGGTCCATGATTCGAGCTCTGTCAATATCCCGTAAACTATGAATAGCTTCGCTTTCCACGAATCTGTCCGTTTGTACATTATCTAGAGCCTTTGGAAGCCCAGACTATAGACCTAGGTTATCAATTTTGAGTGCAAGACGATACAGTCTTTCTGTGATTGACATAATTTGTAATAGCACATATCCGAGGGGAAACTCGGTTTGGTATGACAATGACTCCTCATCGGAATCGCTATCGCTTGCTGAAAGCTCCTCTTTTAATGCCAAAGTCGGATTCGAGATATATGGGGATCCATCATGCTCTGAGTCCTTCTTCAATTCAAGTTCAACTGAGACGAAATGAGTACATGACGTTAGTCAATACACAGATATCTAGGTACTGTGAATCAAAACTTACGATCCACGATAGTCCAATGGAGGTCTCTGAGCAGTCTAAGTGTATAATCAAACACTAGATCTGTATCCCGTAGCCGGTAGCCAAGAGATCTATGTCCGTGACGGCATAGGCCCATACTGCGTGCCCATAGCTGGAAACGCTGGCGTTCATTGACTATTGTCTTTCTTACTGTGTCAGATCCGCTACCGGCGGCATCAATGTCAATGTTGGCTTTCTCAAGATCGGCAAACTGGGCATTAATGCTGTGTCCGACCTTTGCCAGCGGCGCAAGGGAACTAAGCTCGGGCATGATAGCCACCTATGTACTTGCAAGAATATGACAAATATAAGTGTTTACGCTTCCAGATTCAAAGATTAGTACTAGTATTGTAGAAGAGCCCCGCCTCACGTGCTCGACTAGCATGCAGCTGAGCAGCCCCTCATGCCCCTCACGGGTGCAAGTAAGAACTGAGTAAAGGCCCGAATATCGTAGACTATAAACTCCTCGTATTGCTAGTATGAGTGGCTTCGAGGTCATCGGGGTAGTGCTCGGAGCAATCCCTCTGATAATATCCGCAATCGACAAATATAAAGCGACCAAACGTACTCTGGGCATTTTTCGGGGCAAAATAAGGCTCGCGGATGACTTGATTCTAAGCCTGAAAGAGCAGAAGTTCTTTATTGAATGCGACACTTCTATGATCTTGGCAGCAACTTCTATCGATCAGACACAAATCCAGCAGTTATTACAAAGCCCGACTTCTGGGATACTAAAGAACCCCATACTCTCAGACGAAATCAAAAATCATCTTGGAGATGGCTTCGATCGTTACATGGCAGCTTTAGCCCGGTGTGAGCAAAAGTTGACCGAGATAGCAAAAAGTCTTACCGGGTTGGTTTCAAGTGATCAGGTATGTACCAGCATCCAGGAGATTTGAACTTCGAAAATTTATTCTTTACCGAAGGAAAACTTGTCATCATTAATTCAAGCATACCCGCCAAGGAATGGACTCTACGAATTTACCAGAAAAATAAAACTCAGCCTTGCTCAAGAAGATCTGCATTTTCAAATCATGGAGCTTGACAAGAGTACCTTGAGCCTTGAACGAATTCGACGCTGCAGCAAGTCGAAAGCCGAGATCCCTCTTCCATCGCGTCATGAAAAGTCCCTGAGCACAGCATCATTTCTGGACAATGTTTCTATGCACGCGTGTGATCTTCATTCGGCGATATCAATTGGTTATAAGGAACAATGTCACTCCGATCACGAAGCCCAGTTATTCCTCCAGCATAGGGTGAATCCTACAGAACGAACAGACCCTATCAACAGCAGACCATTGAAATTCACTATAGGCTTCGGCCCAGCTGAAAATGGTGGTTGCTATAAAACAGACATCTGGGTAACCAAAGGGAAGCAGTCTCTTTGTAAGGATAGGTAAGAATGAATCCGGGCTGCACCCAACTTTTCTCAATAATTCTTACAACCAATGCATACTATAGTAATCTCTCCGAGCCCTTTTCGAAACTTCAAAACCCTCCTAGTGGATCAGATGTCACTGGTATGACTCTGGCCGAGTCCCGAGCGAGCAGTCAATCGAAAGCATCTCTTCCGTCCGAAACTGAGCCTAATTCGAAGTCACGACTCGGGCCCATCTCTATACACAATATTTGCCAACATTCATCAAGCTTGAAGTCAGAGACAATCTTCCTCTCCGGAACTAGCCTTCTCTACTATCAATTACCTAGATCAGGGAGCGAAGTCCACTCAGGCTGCGATGTGAGCTCTGCCAACTTGGAGCCTCTAGACGTGCTACTGGAAACCCTGTCATTAAACCAGCGAATGACTCTAAGCCTGCATGCGATTTCTTCCGTCATGCAACTCAACCATACACCATGGCTCGATATGCCTTTCAACATGAACATGATTTATCTACTCCAAGACGGACCATTGACACCTGACCTCCCGGTCCAACCTTTGATCCGACGGAGTTTCCTCGAGAATCCCCAGAAATGCGAACAGTACAACGCTCGAAGAACAATGCTCGAGCTGGGTATACTATTACTCGAGCTATGGGAGGGCCAAACATTCGATTCGTTCATTGCGTCAAGTGATATTCCTACTCCCAAAACACCTGGAACTCTATACGACGCTGCGCGACAATGGGTCGAGGAAAGCATGTATAATATCATGCCTTTCTTCCTTGGGGTTGTTGAAAGATGTGTGGAATGCAACTTCGCTACAAGCCCTGAGAGCTCTCCAAACTTTGACTGGAAAGATAGAGTCTTTCGCAGTTCGGTCTGCGAATATGTCCTGAAGCCACTGCGGAAGGAATGCCGTCTGATGTGAGCATTTTAGGGAGATTATTTGAAATCAATATCGCAGATTTTCCACAGTATTCTAGACTCAATACGAGCACGTTACTTCAATCTCAGTAATTCCATTTGTCTAGTCAAGAAACGTTTGAAAGTACTAGTGGACTTTAGATGGATTGGCTATGGCCCAAACCCCCTCGTATAGTTCACTATCTCAAGTGCTGAGATACCTGGATATCGACAACACGGAGCCAACTCCGTCCAAAAGCGCTGACACATCAATTTGTGTTCGTAAGCATTTCTCCAGCTATGCAAGGGTTGATAGATATCAATACGAGCTTGATTGAGATCAAATCTATTATAATTCTCTCTCATTCTACGCCAAGAAAGCCAAACCCCCAAGAGAAGATCTACATCAGAGGCTAAATCCGGCCTATGATAGCCATCGTCCTACATCATAGGAGGGGCAACCCGGAGATAAACCTGAAGAACTCCGATCTTAAAACCTCCACAACCCGTCAGCAAATGCAAAATGCAACCAGTTAGCACTGACTCACAAGCCCCGCCGTATTCTGTGGAACATTATTCGTCAAATCGGATTTACCAGGGACTTTATTCTAACTATCTCCTAGTGCACCAGCACCAGCACCTACCATGATTAATAATTACACCCGGCAATGCCAGTGCACTCACTAGTGTGTACAATTTCTCCTTGAAGACAATGATGTTCATAGTAGTAGCTCCGAGTCGGACCCCCGCCTTATTGTTACATCATTACCCCGAGCTCCAGCGGGGGACTATAAATGCAAGGGCTGCTTCTCACCGCAATTCAACTTTTGATCTTTAATCAAAAGATTTCGACTGAATCAGACCTGACCTGGAAGAACTCCAAAAAAGATACAATTGAATATTGGAAAAGAACTTGAAAATCACCAAAATGTTTCCTGCAGCAGCTCCGCCCAAATCCCACCTCGGTCGCTATCGCCTTCTCGCACCATCAGCGGCCGTCAAAGTGAGCCCACTATGCCTGGGAGCAATGAATTTCGGAGAAGGCTGGTAGGTTTCTCACTTTCAATCGATGACATTCAAAACGAATGCGTTGTGGGAGCCAATGCTGACCGAACCTTTACAACAGGAAGGAAAGACTAGGTGAATGTGATAAAGAAAACTCCTTCAAGATCCTCGACACATTCTACGAGAACGGAGGCAATTTCATCGATACGTAAGAAATACTACTACCTTCATCACCCTTAGCTCCAGGTTAGCTGGGTATCAAATTTACTGACGTTTCTCCACAGCGCCAACAACTATCAAAGTGAAGAGTCCGAAGAATGGCTCGGCGAATGGATGAAAGCCCGAGGCAACCGAGACGAGATTGTTCTCGCGACTAAGTATACATCGCCTTATAAAACTTATACCAAGAAGGGAATTCAGGCAAACTATGTCGGGAACAATGCTAAGAGTCTGAGGAACTCGGTTGAGGCTAGTTTGAAGAAGCTCCAGACGGATTACATTGACCTGGTAAGATCCACACAATGACCCGGACCATCAAGGGAGAGCACCTGAGGAAGAAGCTTGGGAGAAAAAAGGAAAAAGAATCCAAGCTAACGGAAGTCTTGTACTTTTCCAGCTATATGTTCACTGGTGGGACTTCAGCACCTCCATCGAGGAAGTAATGAACTCTCTAAACCAGCTCGTTGTCGCCGGCAAGGTCCTATATCTAGGAATCAGCGATACACCAGCCTGGATCGTCAGCCGAGCAAATCAATGTAAGTCTCCATGTTCAAGCCCAGTCCCAAACAGCTCGAATCTAACCAAGAAAAAGATGCCCGAGACCACGCCCTCCGCCCCTTCAGCGTCTACCAAGGCCAATGGAACGCCGCCCGCCGCGACTTTGAACGCGAAATCATCCCAATGGCCGCAGCCGAAGGCATGGGCCTAGCACCATGGGCAGCATTAGGAGGCGGAGCATTCAAAACAGCCGCACAACGCGCCGAGCTCGCGAAGAGCGGAAATCCCGGACGACAAGTCGAGCCGCGAGAGATCGACGTGGCTGTTTCGAAGGTATTGGAGAAAGTGGCTGCACGACACAAGACTATTATCACGAGTATCGCGCTCGCGTATGTGATGCACAAGGCCCCATATGTGTATCCGATTGTTGGAGGACGCAAGGTCGAGCACTTGCAGGGAAATATTGATGCTTTGAAGATTCAGCTTAGTGAGGAGGATATCGAGGAAATTGAGGGTGCTTATGAGTTTGATATTGGGTTCCCGATGGCTTTCCTGTTCCGTGGTGAGAAGCAGGAGGCTCATCCTGGTAATTCGGTGTTTATGAATTCTGCTGTTAGGATTGATTATCCTGATTTGGTTAGGGCTCCTAAGGTTAAGACCCTGGAGGAGGTCTAATAGGTGCTAGTATGGACTATAGTCACGGTGTCTCGAAGCTATCCACCAATTTGGTACTGGAATCAGGGCAGTTACAAGGTTATTGTTAATTGGACACTCATTTGTGAATTAAAAAAGTGAATAATAAAATGAATTTGTCAATTATTATCAAAAAATATTTCAATGGATGATGTTCTCTTTGAACTTCAAGTTGGAGCACATTTAGTTTGACATTGCACATCGACCTTCTAGAAACCAAGGTATAGTTACACTCCAGCCTCAGGAATCACTCACTCATCCTCATCCAACTCTCCATCGTCATCATCATGAGCCTCATCATCCTCAGCCTCCGACTCCAGATCCTCAACAAGACGCCTCAAAGCCAAAAGATGCTTATCCTTCCTCAAGACATCACCCCCCTTCTCAAAAACCCTAATCACCTCCGCACTCCTCGTCCGAACCGCAACAACCATATACTCAATCCCATCATTAGCCAACTGCTCAAGACCCTTCTCACTCCTCTCCTTCGCCAAATCCCGAATCTCATGAAGCCGCCTTATCCAAAAGATATACCTCCAAGGCGAAAACCCCGCCGGCGAACGCTCCCCCAACTCAGACCCCAAAAACTCTTCACCACCTTTACTAATATTGCTCGGACAATCATTCCAGTAAACCTCAGAAAGCAAAAGCAGGTTGTGTCCTGCCTCGCGTAACCAAGCAATCACACAAGGAAGCAACTGATAAATCTCCAACTGCCTCAAAGTCCGATTCGAGTCCTCCTTATTACACTCTTCCTCCGTCTCACTCCTCAATGCCTGGGGCATCTCAAACGCAAGTCGAAACAAAACAAGAGCAACCCGACAAATCCGATCCTTACAAACACGCGTAGAAGCAAGTTTCGCCAAAAAAGTAGCAAGATTGAGTCTATGCGCGCTAGACATCCAAGCAACATGATTAATCCACAACTCCGTCATATCAGACGCAAGAAAAGGTAAATCATTCCAAAGCGTCCCATCCGTCGTCCGCGCCATATCGATTCCATAGTTTCCCCTTGCTGGTCGGGATAAGGGTCCCAGGCCCTGAATACGGAGGATGTCAAGAATCACGGCTTCGTGTTCGGCGGAGTCACAGGGGATACTTCGGCCTAGTTGGAAGTACATTTGCCAGATTGAGTGGATGTAGCCTTCTAGGGCGTCGACGCCGTCTCCGATTGAGCAGAATCGGTTGCTTATTGCCCAGGTTCGATTTCCGAAGGCAACGTCGCGGACTTGAGAGATTTCTTCGGGGGGGATCGGTCTGTGGAGATCTTCTAGGTCGCTGAGGGTGAAGTTGGCGGTGGTTGTTTCGGGGTGGCCTCTTGGTGAGGGACTTAGTAGGACATCGCGGAGGTGGTGCATTTTTATAAATTCGACTTGAAGTTTGCGGTTATTCAATTGATGCGTTGATTTGATTGATTCAAATCAGGTGTTTTGTATGGATGAGATTGAGTGTAGATAAAGGGAATGTACAAAGATCAACAGGGGCCGTCCGGCTTAAATATTAGTTCACCATGAAAGCCATAAGGCTGATCTTTCTGATCCTTCTTGGCCTTGTCGGGGGATTCCCAGGCAGCAGGTTAATTCTCAGCCAATATCTGAATCGTGTTGTGTTGGCAGGGCTTTAGTTTCTTCGCCGGCTGTTGATGCATCTAGCCAGCCAGTCAGAATTCAGCAAGTAACGCCAGACAGGGCTCTTGCATATGCAAAAGAGGACACCATGAAGCATCATTCAAGTTGCAGTGTGATGCCAAGTATGACTAGTACTGGCAACAATGCCCAGAAACTTTCAGGTGCGCATCGGGTGCTTTTGACTTCCAATGTTTGGTCGGGCCAGACAACCGTGGAGGGTCTCGGAGAGCGTAAGTTCGGTTTGATATCTTAAAAATAATTTTATATGGAATATGCATATCAAACAAGAACCAGGGAGATAAAGACTTGTAAAGTACATAGAGGAAACAGAAAGGAAAAAGAAAAAGAAAAAGGCCCAAACATCCCATTTACAGTACAACATGGTAGATCCACCTACGGACCACCAACAAGTGGGCAACGGACGAATGCCATACTAGTAGTATACACACTAGCATAGCACAGTATGTATATCAACATCAGTTCGCAGCCTGGGCAGCAGTGGGAGTAGGAACAGCCGCACTGCGGACATGACGGCCCAACTTCTCCAGCTCTCCAATAATACCACCACCAGACATACTCCACTTTTCACCAACCCACTGCTCATTAATGGGTTCCCGAAGCAGACCGCTACGGGCAAAGTACTCAAGGTAACCACGGGTCTCGTCACGAGTAAGACCACCCAGAGTCTGCAATTCCATTTGAGGCTCCTTACCCTCGACAGGCTTGAAGACGTCCAGAACACGGGGGTCCGCGTTGCTGTAAGCCTCGGCTGAAGGGTAATCCGGGGAAGTAGGGCTAGTGCCAGACTGACGAGCGGCCATCTGGTCCAGGCCAACTTCCAGAGCGTAAACGCCGGGGTTATTGGAGGTGGAAGTAGCGTACATAAGCATGCCGCCGTTCTTCATCTCGGCCTGGCCATTGCGCAGAAGAGAGAGGAAGTGGTTGACGAAGACGAGATCATGTGCGTGGATAAGGTTGAAATCGGTGTCGCGGTAGGCGCTGTTTTGCATCCAGTGGGCGAGACCGTCAACGGCGACCAGCATTGGGGGGCGAGGCTGGAAGTTCTTCTCCATTCCGGGGGCGGCGGCGGTAGCGGTCAACTCAGTCCACAGTGCCTTGAAAACAGGCCAGGCGACGGCGGGGTCTGAGAAACCGAGCTTGGCCAGGTCCTCCAGAGTCGAGGTAGGCTTGAGGCCGCTGATCTCGTGCTTCTGGGAGACCTTGAGGCCGGACAGAACCTCACGGTTGGCCTCGACAGTGCGCATCAAGAGAGCGGAGGTAGCGCCAGGCTGGATATATTGGGTAGGCTTGGAGCCTTCGACGGGGACGTAAGCGGTGTCACCAGAGACGAGTTCGCGAGCTGAGTAGAGAAGGATACGAGTTAGCATTTTTCATAAACACAACTAGAACTCAATGGATTGCAAATAAATACCTTCAGGGATAGCCACCACAACCCACTTCTTCAAGAAAGCCATAGACATAGCCTGCAGCAGGTGAACAGTCTTTCCAGAACCCTTGGTACCGGTAACGATCTTCTTCACCAGTTTGCCCTTCTCAGCAGCATCACCCTCGCCAGAGATCTTCTCAAAAAGACGACCCATCTCAACAGTATCGCGACGAACAACGGCACCAGGTCGACGGAATATAGACCAACCCTGCTTAGGCTTGAAAGCCTGGACAGCACGCAACTGGTCGATCATAGGAACAGGAAGACCCAGCACAGCACCACGAAGACGAGCATCGACAATGTTCTCCGCCGAGAGATCCTGCATACCCTCAACCTCCAGCGCATTGGGGTTGCTCAAGACAATACGTTTCCGCATGGCCTTGCGCTCGCCGGGAGCCGGGGGACGCGCACGTTCAACGGTCTTCTTCTTCTTCCTCCGCAGAGTCTGGCCTTGTCGATACTTCAATTGAGTCATGCTGTTCGACTTCTTCTTCAAGGGCGGAGCATATTGCACCGCAGACGAGTGGAAAGCACTCGTTGACCGGGGAATAGCGGACGGCGGAGTGAGAACTGCTGGTGTCGGACGCAGTCTCGAAAGACAGCTCCAGCACCAGGCGGAAGCCATTATTCAAAGAGAGACACCCCAATCAATTCGGGAAGAGAATTGAGGGTGAAAATTATGGGAAGTCGTGGAACGCGGATTGACCAGACTGGAACAAGGTCGAAGAGAGTCCGGGAGGTTTCAATGCCTTGTTGAGCCCATTTCAGCCATAATAATTTGATTCAATTCTCTACTCTGGAAGGGGTAAGCGGTGTCCCACTTCACCACTTAGTCATCCGGCAGAAAGGGAACTTTTTTTTTCTTTTCGGCGCAACTTCAACTTCAAATTCGCAGCTCAGCTCAACTCTCTTCACCAGTTCTACTCTATCTCTCATTTCAATCAATATGGGAGACGTCGAAATGGCTAACTCTAAGGAGGAGAACAAACTGTATGTCCCCTTTCACTTCCCCTCCCCCTCCACTTCCTACTTCACTCCACCCCAGAACAACCAGATATTATATAATATCAGATATCACCTCGCAAAAAGATCACATCCCCAATCTACGTTTCACAAACTAACATACCCCAGCCCAATCACCGTCTCCAAACCAACCCCCTACACCTTCGACCTTGGCAACATCCTAGCCAACGACCCCAACCCCCTCGAACTCCCAACAAACACCAACATCAACAACTCCCTCCAAGCAATTGCCCGAGACGGCACCCAATCCCTCCTAAACCAACTCCTAACAACCTGCCAAATAACCTCAACCGCCGCCAACGGCGTTCTCCTAAACCTACCCGCCCCTAGCACCACTCTCCCTCGCCACAAACCCCTCCCCACGCCTAAGGCACCGACAAAATGGGAACTGTTCGCGCGGAAGAAGGGTATCGGCAAATACAGCAGCAAGCCCGGCGCCGCCCTGGCTGACAAGGAGCGTCGCAAGAATCTGGTCTACGACGAGGCTAGCGGCGAGTGGGTGCCGAAGTGGGGATACAAGGGGAAGAACAAGGATAGCGAGAACCAGTGGCTTGTTGAGGTTGATGAGAAGGATTGGAAGAAGGAGGAGGATGCGGCTGCTAAGGGATCTTCTATTCGCGGGATGTCGAGGACTGAGCGGAAGGAGAAGATTAAGCGCAATGAGAGGAAGATGAGGGCTAATGAGCGTCGGGGTAAGAAGGGTGGTGGTAACTGAAGAAAGAGTTTCTTCGGAACTACTTCCAACCTCCAACCTCCCAAGGCATGCATGCATGCATGCATACCCCAGGTTGCTCTAAGTTACCCTACTCTCTTTTTCAAGTGTTCAAAGGATACGATACCCCACCCGGTTCAAAGTGAAGGATAAGTCTGAAAAACTCACATTGAAAGAGACTTGAAGACGTGGACTCTTAACTTTATGTCTAGAGTCCGCGTCCCCCGTCTCGGATATCCAATGGTCTTTGTATATTTCTTTTTCATGGCGTTTGGGGCTGGAGTCCGGGCCTATCTTATGACGGTCGAAATCTTCATACATCAAAAGCATTGTTTATACGATACTATGTACTCGAGTTTGATAATATGCTCAACTTCAATTTAAACACTTCGTAGTAGTAGTAAAAGGCAATATTGATACTCTTACCTAGTACGACACTGGTACCTGGCTACCTGGGCATTTGGTTAGGTACTAATTACCGAACTCCATGCTCGTTAGTAGTCGTCGGTTCTACAGCGGTACGAGCATAGACAGCGCTAGGACAATCCACACGAGTCGTATATAATACTAAATTGTAGTGGCTGAGGGTACTATTACGAGCTACAATGACGAGAAAACAGTAAACCAAGCCACTGGCAGTAAGAATAAATCAACCAAAAAAGGTCATAATTATCTTGACCCGAAAGAAAAAGCCATCCCACAAGCGCTATCATACAAAAAAAAAAAAAACAAATAAGAAGCAACCTCATGCAAAACACCATAGATGAGGGAGGGGAAACTCAGAAGCTCAAAGAGTAAGCAGTATAAGCAAAAAGATCAAAAAGACACGATAGAAAAAGAACAAGAAAAAGAAAATATAGACAGGACCGTCGAGGGGAATCTGGTAGAGAGGAATGAAGATCACAAAAACACAAGACAGAACAGAACGGAGCAGTAGAAAAGCGAACAGAGAGAGAAACGAAGCAGAAGCGCTACCAAGGAGAGCGTATACATGACCACAACAAAAAAAAACAAGATAGAAAAAGAGAAGACAGGGATGTGTCGAGTAGCAAGCAAGGCACAGTAGAGCTACCCCGGGAGGCTCAATAAAGTGCAAAGTGCAAGTTGCAAAAAAAAACAAAGAAAATATGTACAATAGAAAATGTCAGCAAAAAAAAGAAAATTCAAATCCAGTCAAATTCAATCAAATCCTGCTGACGCCGGATATGCTCCATGACAAAAATGCGATATTTATGGATTGATTCAAATAGCGCCCAGGCAAAAGATCCACGGTGGGAAAACGATATCGGTCCGAGAACTTCGATGAATTGTCCTGAATTCAATCAGGAATGGGGTTGGTTCCAAGACAAGAAGCCTTGGGGAAAGAGACTGGAACTCAGACTCGGATGGTCCCTCGACTTTCTTTCGTGAGTAGACCTATATCGGTCCAGCCGATGAGGAGGTCAACTGCTAACAAGAAAGGCAAATTGGCCTGGAAGCGAGTCCATGTACCGGTGTGTGTGTGTGGTATGCATGGGTTATATTTCATTTCGAGAATCGAGTCAATCAAATCAAATCAACGCCAACCGGCGACGGCGTAGCGACTTAGATCTTGATAGGCGAAAGAGGAGGTCCGAGTTCAGGGAGCTGGGAAATGCTTCGTGTATGGGCTGTCTCGATGTTCTTCGGTTTCGCCTTTCGTGATCGCGGCTCGCCACCTTGAGTCTGAGGTCGAAGCTCATTCCGACTGCGTGTCTCTGGTCGAGGTCGTTCTTCTTCAGGCTGTGACTTTGCAGAAGAGCCGGAGGAGACGGCTCGTTCATGGCTGGAAGAAGACTGCGGAGCTTCGGGTCGGCGGCTGCCACTGCCACTGACACTGACACTGGCAGTCTCCTCCTTCTTTTCCTCTGCGGCCTTTTGCTCCGCCTCGTCCATCTCTTTCTCTTTCTGCACGTACTCCTTCTCAGTCCAGCAGCCTTGCCAGCAATTCTTCCAGTCACAGACCAAGAATTGGAAGCAGAAAGCGTCGATCTTCATGCAGGGCTGGAAGCAGATGCAAAGGTTGCGATAGTCCATTTTGTTTTGATCCACGTATGAGTGAAGGAGGTTTAGATGACAGGTAATGGCGAATAAGAGGTAGTAGTTATATGGCGGTAGTTTAGAGAGTTCATCCTTCAACAATTGAGGAGCTGTCGTAGCACCCTCGCACTTCTCTGCAATCATATCTTGAGTTGCCTTGGGGAAGAGCTCATCGGGAAGCTCACGAAGCCAAGCCTTGAACATAGAGCCGATAGTGTTGATGTCGTACAAATCAGGAACTTCAAACAGATCAATATCTAGTTCTGTGTCGAATCGCCTTTGCCAGTGCTTGACTTCGCGACCGCTTCCCGGTACTCGGTAAAGACCTTCCTCCTCACAGCCCTTGAAGTTGAGATAATCGATAGAGCGATATGGGAGCGCGGGCATCCAGAACTCCGTCTTATCACGGCATGCTTCCAACTTCTTGCAGATGCGAGTCTTTCGTGCTTGTTCGATCAACGGGAGGTTGATTACCGAGCACACGTAGTTATCGTCGTTGATCAGCTCGCGTTCATTCGTGCTTCCGCTGCGAGTGATCTTGCCGAAGAACCCCTTTCCAGCCTTACCCAGACGGTCCGCAGCACCAGATGACGATTGCTTGAGGTTGTTGAAGATAGCAGCCGATGCACCGGAAACCTGGCTTAGCGAGCCCGACGTGACCATGGAGCCCCCGTGGCTCCTCTCCTTTCTCAAAGAGTGGGTATCCCCTTGGCGGCTAGGAGGAGGTTGCAATCCACCCTGCTGGGGTCGTTCCGGGCGTACTGTGGCAGAGCGCGGAGCACTGCTTGTGGTGTCTTTCTGGTTGAATTCCTCCAATTTCGCTAGACCAGTCGAGGGACGTCTGCCGGCGGCTCTGTTGCCCGATGATTCATCGACCCGAATTGACCGGGAACGAGTAAGTAGGTTGGCGAATCTGGGTTTGGTCTTTTTCGATGCAGCTTGCTCTACCTCAGTCGCTGGCTTCTTTTGGGCGGGTTGTTGCGGGCTCTTTTCGATCTGATTTCCATCTATAAAGAGAAGATCGGTTATTAGTTTAATGAACCCGAAAACATATCAAAGTCGCATACTGGTTGACTCACTTTTCTCGCTGTTGCCAGCCTGGGCAATGACAGTCGGCAGGTCTGGACTCGACTCGTAAAGTTTGGGCGCCATATGCGACTTGCGATCTCGAGAACTTCCACGACTCTTGGGTGGCTCGGTCGAGTTTTCCGAGCCGTCTGATCTTTGTGGCCGGTGGGAGGTCTTAGGGGCCTTCAATGTGCCGAAAAAGGATTTTGAAGCATCGCGCGAGTGTTTTGAGGATTCTTTAGGGAAATGTTGAGGAATAGCCGTCAGGCCAGGGGTAGGGGGCTCGGCCGTGACTGAACCAGGCGAAGTTGGAATTGTCGGGCTGTTGACCTTGCTGCTACCCTCCTGGGTAACTGGGCGGATAGTCGCACCTTTGAACAACGGGGAACTGGACGCAGACTTGGGCGAACGGGGTGTCAGGGGGCTCGGTAAGTCGGAACTTTGTTCCCCGGGAGTAATTGGCGAAGAAAGCTTGCCACCGTTTGAATCCAGCTTCAACAAGCCAAGGTCAAGGTTGGGCACGGTCGATTGTCTGGAAGGCATAATGGCTGCCGATCGGGGAGGTCGAACCTCGATAACGGAGGAGATAATGAGGGGTTTGTAGGAAATATAAATATTCGACACTCGTCGCTGCGCGGGTTCACGTCTGACTTGACGTTGGAGGTCGAGCTGAATCTTCAGGCTGTAGAATGAGGTTTTGTCAGCGTGTGTTCAAACCAGGCGACCAAGGCTGAGGACTGCGCCATACCCGAGCACTCCAGTATCACTTGCGGATCAGCTATACAGCAGTATAATATCGGGTCTGACCGTCAGCTGTTCACTCAAGCCGGGTCTTTTTCGGTCTGACCGATGCCTGTAAGGCCGGGATGGCAAGTCGACGTTCGCCGGGGGTGGACAGTGAGAGAATGCTATCGAGGGTGTAGAATCTGCAGATTGGATTATACAGTCAGTAGGGTCATTCCGACAGATGAAGGGACACCAGAAGATCCTAAAAAAAAGACCAGTGAAACCGCATAGAGTGGCCATGACAGATGCAGGGGGTTTGCAATCCGGCACGGGGGAGGAAGATTGTTGAAAGGACGACCGTTGAAAGGTGTGTGTCTTGATCAACAAGGCCAGGTACCGGGATGGATGACAAGCAACAATGGGACGAATCAACGATACAAAGGAAGACTCACCAGACACCTCATGTTATGTCTCAAAGAGAGAGTGATGTATTTTCTCTGTTCTCCCCTTGCCAGAGCGATTTGGATGGATGACGAGGAGGTCGAAGATGCCCCCCTCTTTTTAAGCGGGTCAAGGGATCGACAGGACAAGGAGTCCAAATGAAGAAGCGTTTCACGGAGGGGAGTGTGGTCTACGGACGCACACAAATGGACTCGCACACACGCACAGAAAGTAGACCACTTTCAAGGTCACTGGCGAAATTGGTGAATGAGGCAAAGGGACAGAGATGGAAAATCCCAAGGAGGTCACACCTAACGGACTTTAGCGTTAGGCGTAGCGGCGGTAGGCACTGGCACCTTGGACGCTAGCAACAATCAACAGGCCCAATTCGACAGTCGTCAGCCACTAACCGGTTTAGGATATGCGGCGCAAAACTAAGAGGGAATTGTTTTTTTTTTTATAAAGAGAAAAAAAAATGGAGACAGTGAAACCTGATCAAGGTAGACACTATAGTGTGGTACCTGGATATCAAATGGACTCGGAGGTTCAAGTTGTGTGTGAAAGTGAGAGTGAAGTCAAGTCGAGGTTGGAAGGAAGGAAGAAAGCATTCCACGGAAGTCAGCTGTTCTGCTCAGGTGCACTATGAAACTGAGGGTACAGTCCAGTGAGGGTGCTTATCAGATATTTTAATATATTTTAGGAAATGGGAAATTGAGTATTTTAAATTATTATCATATTGCACTATATTTTATCACAGTAAACTCAGTGTGTTTTATTTTCTCATCCACTGCTGTATAGTGGTTCTGTTTGTAGCTAATCTGATGCTCCCCTGGGACGTCAACTCATCCAAGGATCAACCATCTTTGGATCCAACAATGACGGTGAGCAACATCATTAGACAACTATGAAGCATAGTGATCTAACAACACTATCTATCGGTTCGACATTTTCATCATTCAAGTTCTCACACGGAGAAAACCTCCATACTCTGTGTTCCTTTTCCTTTTTCCTTTCATCACATCCTCTTCATCTCGGCAATTCTCTCTTTCACATTTGTTGGCACTCGCCTTTCATTTCCAATGTACACAATTCCACACCGATCGACCTCCACAATCACCATTGGGTCTGGCAGTTGGAGCCACGGGCAGGATGATGTGCTTGTCTTGCGTTGCAGCGCTAAACAGGCTCATTGGCCGATCAGCCGGGAGATAGTGGAGATTACCCAAATGTCGCAGGGCATTTTGACAAATCCGCGGTGCGTATTCGGTTCCTGTCGTCAATCCATGGTTGGCCTTGTTGCCCGATACATGAGCAGTTAGATGATTCAACCAGGCGAACCAACGGCTGATATGCACTCGGTGGATTGTGGACTGTGGACAATGGGGATATCATGAATATCCTTGACAATCCCAGTAAATCCCAGGGCTGATCGTCGCGTCATGACAAGGATCCCACGATCCCACAACTCTGGTATCCTTGGATGTCATAGTCAATCCTTATCAGCCAATATGCATACTCCGTATTCCGTGCTGTACCTGTAGGAAGGAAGGGGCCCTTTTGACAGGATCAAATCAGGGGGTTGCAGGCAGTCGTCAGACAAAAACGTGTTTGGGCGCTTGATTCGGACCCATCCTCCACTTGGTCGCATCGTTGGCCCGAGTTTCGGTCGATGCCCACTCACATCCATCCGCCGACTCCATTTTTTTACAGTAACACTGCCCTAGAGTGGAGTAGGCATTGGCCTCTTTTTTAAGAAATTATACGAGTGGTCCATTTGCCTGTCATGGAAGTGCGGTCTGTCCGAGTCTGCCTTTGTATCTGGCGCTGCGTCTGCGTCTGCGTCTGCGCCTGCGCCTGAGTTTGAGCCTGAAACTTCAACTGCCAGTGGGTAGGTCCGGGGAAGGTCAGTGTACTCCGGCATTATGCATATGTATGTAGCTGTACTAGTAGTAGTAGTATGTACCTGGGTATTCAACGGTGATGGCTCTGTGTTGGGTACACTTGACGCACTGTATTGATGAGGTGTACAAACACATGCATGAGATTCATCCTCGTGTACTGTACACAGTACGTAGTACGCAGGGTATATATTTCCGGACTCGATTCCTCCGGACGCCAACGGCGCTTTGTGATGTCAACCTTGTGCAATATATATCATTGATCGGCAGGAGTTGATTGCACATTGCACACTGCAGGCAGACCTAGTAATTGTCCACAACCCTTCAAGTTAGACGCGATAAAAAAAGAACGGCTGAAATAATCGCCTGTTTCTAAAATCGGATTCTCCTTTCAGAATCTCGGATACTATTCTGGTCCTTGCGTGTCCACTAGTTTGTGTGTAGAATATTCGATGCTAATTCTTCTGCCTGTGTTTCCATGTGCTTCGACTTGGTGGTGCACGGGCGCCAAGAGTGGTCCTTCTGAAACATGGCATGGCCGATCTGAGACTAGTGGGGAGGGATTCCGTGCACGGAGCAGTTTGCAGTGCGACCTCAGGGGGAAAGGATTGTGGCGGCATTTGGTCACTGGTGGAGTGGGCTGTGGATTTGTGGATTGAGTGAAAAAGGTGGAGCCAATGGTATGCCAGGATCATGTGACTGCCAGGGTCATGTGACGTAAGGTGGATGCCCCAGGATGCCATGGTGGTCTTTGTGCCTTACTGCCTTACTGCCTCGATGCCTTACTGCCTGCGGGCACCTCCTAGCGAGTCATATGACCTCACGTGCTCAACCACACAAAACCGTCCCGATTCGGCTTCGTTCAAGCCACAATTTGCCTCGCGGGCAACCAACCAACCAACCAACCTGAGCTCTCGGTTGACCCCCAAGCTAGGCAGCTTTGATCTGAACTGCTCTTTGTGTCCCCGCTCATGCATCTTTGCTCAATGACAGCATGATCTGAGCTCGGATGAGATTAATTCTGACAGCTTTCTCCTTTTTGTTTCCAGTGGTTACAGTACTAACCTGACCCCTCGCCCAATCATTCTTCCCTCCACCCCTCCCCCCGCAGCCACCACCATCATCTGCAAACCATAATCAATGTCTTTGGCACAAGGCCCCGGCAGAGCTGGGGGACCCTCCGGGACCTCTTCAGACCAGGAGCTGCACGTCCTGAAACACGTGGCGTACATCAAGAACCTGGATACTGTGCGTTCTACTCTCCTACGGTAGTCCGTTTCCATGGACAATCGGTTGACGATGAACATAGCGTAAGGATGAGTTACAATACTGGTTGACCGAGCATTTGCGACTCAATGGCGTATACTGGGGACTGACAGCCCTCCACTTACTTGGCCATCCGGATGCATTACCCCGACAAGAAACCATTGACTTTGTCCTTTCCTGTCAAAATGACAATGGAGGTTTCGGGGCTGCTCCGGGGCACGATGCTCATATGCTTTATACTGTCTCTGCGGTCCAAATTCTGGTCACCATCGATGCCATCGACGAGCTAGAAAAACAAAATCGTGGCGGCAAACAAAAAGTTGGGTCTTGTACGGTGTTCTCCCTCTGGCGTGTAATGCTGTTTTCTTCCTTATACCCCCTTGATACTAAACAATTCCAGTTATTGCTAGCTTACAGAACACGCATGACGGTTCGTTCATGGGAGATCAATGGGGCGAAACAGATACTCGGTTCCTCTATGGTGCCCTGAACGCACTGTCACTGCTAGGTCTGATGGACCTGGTTGATGTTCCCAAAGCAGTCACTTATGTTCAAAGCTGCGAGAACTTTGATGGTGCCTATGGTATCTCCCCCGGTACCGAGTCTCACGCAGGCCAAGTCTTCACCTGTATTGGTGCCCTTTCCATTGCGGGCCGTTTGGATCTCGTCAATAAGGACCGCCTGGGTGCATGGCTCAGTGAACGGCAAGTTGATAACGGAGGTTTCAATGGACGTCCGGAGAAGCTTGTCGATGCCTGTTATACTTGGTGGGTCGGTTCAAGCTTGGCTATGATCGACCGACTGGATTGGATTGATCGTAAGAAGCTTTCCGCTTTTGTCTTGCAGTGTCAGGTTAGCCTACCCCACCTCATGTTTATGAATCCAGATGAGGTGAAATCTTTTACTAACCTAATCAATACAGGATCCCGAAGCTGGTGGGTTTGCTGATCGACCTGGTAATATGGTTGATGTTTACCACACTCACTTTGGGTTGGCTGGACTCAGTCTGCTTGGTGTCGTGGAGGGCCTGCAGGAAGTAGATCCAGTATAGTAAGTAGCCTTGACTTGGCTTTGGCCTTCCTCTACTTGACCATCAACTTACATTCTCTAGCTGCATGCCACGATCTGTGATTGCTCGATGCCTTGCAAGGTGAGGTCATATCTATGTATATGGCAACCGTGTGGCATCACCAGCATTGCTGAACACCGGCTGCATTTAAACCCCAACCTGAACTGAACCCTCAGTACAGGTATCCCTCCCGCAATCTAATAACCCTTGATTCCTTTGCTCCATGGATCATGGGATACAATGCGGGAGGAGATCATCTCCACTTTGACTTATTCCGCTTCATACCCTCCCACAATTGCCTGAAGGCTGTTAAGACATCGTGGCACATATATCAGTTTAGCATAGCGCATAGCCTGATAGCTGCTTGTATGAACTCAATTGAAATCATTTCTAGGAACTATCAATGTACTCTATTAATCTAGGTCATAATGCATAGTATACCCCAACACTGTATACTATGCTATACTATACTATGCGTGTGTATGTGTATGGCTGCTGCTGCAACGCTCTTTCCTCACTTTCCAATGCACCTTCTCACCTTCTCACCTTCTCCCGCGTGCCTTCCTCGACTTCACCAGGCACCACCCGCGCGTCTTTTCTGTTTCTTCTTTCGCCTTTTGCCTTTCATATTTCCTCTTCTCATCATCTCATCTCCCACTTCGACGCGTTCGATCTTCACCTGTATTTTTTTATGCTTGGTTAACACCGGTCTTACCTTCTTGAATCCCAATTTGGTCTTGCATCTGACTGCGGGATTGGCTTGCCCAATTCCGCTTGGATCAAATGGACCCTTCTGATCTTCACTGCATTATTTGCCCGGGCGATCCCCGATTCAGCGATGTGTCCCATTTGTTGACTCACGTTGCCTCCAAGGCCCATCTGTCACATTCCTTCAAACTGCAAGTTCGTGCTCGCCAGAACGAAGCCGCCAACCTCACCCTCAAAGACTATGATGCCTGGTACAAAGCCAACGATCTGGACACACTTCTCACCCATCGTCTCAATACCAAGGATGATCGACAGAAGAAGCGGAAGCAGCAAATGCAACCGGATGATGAGGACTTCCGTCCGCCCCGGTCTACTAAACGGCCTCGTCGTTCGAAAAAGACAGTCGAATTATCTGCTGTGAATGATGCTCAAGCATCACAGTGTCTGGACCCCCGACTCATGGGGCCACTGCAATCCACAGGAAACACACCTCAACACTATGACGCGTCTCCAATGCTTTATCCAGTCGCTTCAGCAAGTCCGGCCTACGATGGAACTCGCAGAATAACTCGATCTGTCATCACCAGGGCGGATGCCAATTCGTTTGCGAATGCTGGATATTTTATCAATCCAACAGAGGATGATGACCAGAGACCAGCCAGGATCTCCTACCCTGAATTGCCTGTCACCCCGAACGCCAAAACATCTCGATCCAAGATCGACCTTAACTTGGGTGTTCCATGGGACAAGAAACCCGAGCTCTTTCTGACCTCTTACACGCACTGGCACACTTCGGCGCCGGCACCGGAATCGGCCTTGGACGACGATGAAATGCCCTCCAGAGAACGGGCAGATGAGATTGCCAGACTGAAGGGGGTTCTGTGGCCTGGTATGAATATTTTTGATTCAGCAACACACCAACAGCGTCGCAGACGTAACCAGAAAAAAGACGGCACTCTTCTCAAGCGAATGAAAATCACTTCTGCGCTGACAGAGCCCACAGAGCAAATCTTCTCACCCGATGGCGAACTGCTGAAGGAGCGTGTGATTTCAGGAAATGTGGATGAAGATACCCCGTTGAAGGGAGAGATCCCTGTTCCCAAGTGGCGTCCATCTAAGCCGAAGAAACTCATTCTTTGTCCAAAAGATCCAAATGTGCCAATCGTGAAACGCGTCAGGAAGAAGCCGACCAGCGCTGTCCTCCAAACTCATGCCCAGCTGGACCGTGGCACATACCCTCGTCGCTCTCATTCTCCAGTGGGCATTCATCATCCAACATACCTCGAGGATCCCGATATCCAACTGTCTCTGCAGGCCTATGACAAAGCACCGCGTAGCGATTTCGCTATATTTGCGGACTCCGACCATCACGGCAAAGAGGGCTTCAAAAACCAGACCTTGGGACACAATTCGCCACAGCACACCCTTACTCCGACCAAACTGGTTCTGAATCACAGAGCAAACATTCCAAAGCATCTCGGGCGCCATAATTTTCACACAGGAGAGGACAAAGAGAATGTCGAACCGATTCTGAACCCTCGTGAAGAAATCGACATGTGCTCCTGGGACTCCCCATTGGCAAAGCGAGGTCACATGAATCAGGCTCGCTACAAGCCAGAGTTCCTTTTCGTTAAGCGCGAGGGGGACGAAGACGGCAAGCATAACATCCATACCAATCCGTTGTATGTCCCGAACTCCAAGATGGCAATGAGCTACTATGGAGACGGCGCATATGATTTCAATCCCGCCGGCAGTGGCGAGTGGGATATGCAGCGAGAACAATCATCCGAGGCAACGATTTCCGAGGCGGATCATCAGGAGTTTACCCGTCTGTTCGTGGAGGGTAACAACGATTAAACGAAACTGTCTGTTGTCATTCTGAGTGGTTTTGAAAGAGAGTGTTGTTTGACGTTGAGGCATGCCCGATTGGATTGGAAGTGCATCTGACCTTCCACACAAGCTGGCTGGCTGAGAATGTTGCATCTTTCCCCCCCACCCTCTCTCTCGCAGAGGGTCTTTTTTTTTCTTTCTTTCTCTGTCCTGACTTGATTCTTACCGTTTGAATTCAATTGAAGGCTGCTGGCGGCGAGGGATATCAACATCCCATGGAACTTGCGGATTGCTATTAATTTGTTTAGGGGGATGTGCCTTTTTTCTTTCTCTTGTATTTTTCACCTGTTCGAGCAGTATGCTTTGTATGTAGTGTGATTAGTCTCGGTATTCTTATCCCTACTCTATCAATTTCAGAATTACTCTTCAATTTTGAAGTCTCTTGAAATCTCCTCAAGGTCCAAACTCTGTTCAAGTTTATTTAATATCTACAGAGTAAGATGAGACATCCAGCAGGGTGACTGTCCTGAATCTACTCATTAATTACTGTAACTAGTTAGGGCTGGTTAGTCATCACCCATTAACGCGTCAACGCGTCTCGGCGATTGCGGAGCTCATCGACATCTCGAACTACGACTCTGGCAGCTTCAACTTAATTCACGCCCACCGTCTACTGCCTCACTGTCTATTTCATACAAAGGCAGACACACCGGCCCGGGGCAAAGCACACCATGGCGCCCAATTCATCACAACCAGCTCCATCCCCCTCTCTAAAGCGCAAACAAGCAACCATCTCCAGCTTCTTCGGCGGTAAATCGTCACCACGAACATCCTCCCAGAATGGCCCCGTGACTCAGGAAACGAGATCCAAAAAGCGGGCTGCGTCGCCGGAACAGGGAATATCGAGGGATTTCAAGCGGCGAGACAATAAGAAGAAGCGGAATGAGGGCGAGGGCGGGAGCGAGGAGGGTGCGGAGGAAGATGAAGATGAAGATGAAGATGACGTTGTACGGCCCGTTAAACGTGCCCGTGTCGGTGCCCATACCTCCACGAAAAAGAACGAAGACGAAGACGATGAATACGAACCCGATAAGCCCGAAGAATCAATTCCGGTTTCGAAAGAAATAATACAGTCCCAAGTATCCGAAAGCAGTCAACGAACCGATATATTCAAGTTCCAAAGCTCAGCACCTGCACTCGACGAAGCAAACGAAGACCATGACAGAGATGTCCAGCGCAAAAAGGAAAGGGAAAAGCTACACCAGAAATTCGTGCGGAAGCTCGGGGGTGCGGATTGTCTTATCGGAATTGGTCGAACAATGTCAGCAAGTGACGCTGGACAGACTGCCGCAGCAGCAGAGGGCGAAGAAGGCGAGGACGAAGACGAACCTGCCCCGGCCCCGCCAACCACGAAAGGCAAAGCGGGAAAGAAGGGCGGCAGTAAGCTTACGCCTATGGAGAAACAGGTTATTGAGATTAAGCGCAAGCATATGGATACGGTCTTGGTTGTTGAGGTTGGGTATAAGTTTCGGTTTTTTGGGGAGGATGCGCGGGTTGCGGCGAAGGAGTTGGGGATTGTTTGTATACCGGGGAAATTCCGATTTGATGAACGTGAGTGGTTGAGGGGATTTTTTCTCGAATACCCCGTCCTCGTGCTCGTGCTCGTGCTCGAGCGTTATTCTAAAGACACTCCGATCGCTAACACATATAACTTGTTGTATCTAGATCCCTCCGAAGCTCACATCGACAAATTCGCTTCCGCAAGTATCCCCGTCCACCGATTACATGTTCACGTTAAGCGGCTCATTACGGCTGGACATAAAGTTGGCGTTGTTCGACAGATCGAGACAGCAGCGCTCAAAGCTGCAGGCGATAATCGCAATGCGCCGTTCGTTCGCAAGTTGACGAATCTCTACACGAAGGGAACTTACATCGACGATGTGGAGGGACTAGCAGGTCCCGCACCTGCGGCCGGTGGAGCTTCACCAGCTACGGGGTACATGCTCTGCATTACAGAGACAAATGCAAAGGGCTTTGGCAACGATGAGCGAGTCCAAGTTGGAATTATCGCAGTACAGCCCAACACAGGAGACGTGATCTACGATGACTTCGAAGACGGATTCATGCGCAGCGAAATCGAGACTCGACTTCTCCACATTGCGCCATGCGAGATTCTAATCGTTGGCGAGATGTCCAAGGCTAGCGAGAAGCTTGTGCGGCATTTATCCGGTAGCAAGATGAATGTGTTTGGCGATGCGGTGCGGGTTGAACGGATGGGGAAGAAAAAGACCGCTGCTGCTGAAGCTCATAGTCATGTTTCGGGATTTTATGCGGGAAAGATGAATGCTACGGGCACTGAGGAGGATGTTCAGGCTGCGAAGCTGCTTCAGAATGTGTTGGCGTTGCCGGAAAATGTGACGATTTGTTTGTCTTCAATGATTGAGCATATGACGGAGTATGGGTTGGAACATGTGTTTGATTTGACAAAGTATTTCCAACCTTTTTCGGCTCGTTCGCATATGTTGTTGAATGGAAATACTTTGGTCAGTTTGGAGATATATCAGAATCAGAATGATCACTCTGTCAAGGGGAGTTTGTTCTGGACGCTTGACCGGACGCAAACACGATTCGGACAGCGACTTCTTCGAAACTGGGTTGGACGGCCGTTGCTCGATAAGAATCGGTTGGAGGAGCGTACGAATGCTGTGCAGGAATTGACGAATCCTGCTAGGGCTGTTCCTGTAGAACGCCTCAAGAGGTTGTTGGGTAAGATCAAGAGCGATCTTGAGAAGAGCTTGATTCGAATTTATTATGGAAAGGTGAGTGTTGAATTTATCTCTAAATGGAAGACCATCTATGCTTGGACCATATTCTAACGCTATACCAGTGTACACGACCGGAACTTCTCACAGTCCTACAAACCATGCAGACCATTGCAATGGAGTTTGCCGAGATCAAGTCACCAGCCGATACAGGATTCGACTCAACTCTCATCAGCGAAGCCATCGCCTCACTACCAACAATCCAAGAAGACGTAACTCGATTCTTAAACAAAATAAACATGCACGCCGCCCGAACCGACGACAAATACGCATTCTTCAGAGAAGAAGACGAAACAGACGAAATCAGCGACCAAAAATGCGGCATAGCCAGCATCGAACACGAACTCCAAGAACACATCTCCATCGCCGAAGAACAAATCGGCCGCAAAAAGATCCAATACGTAACAGTCGCCGGAATCGAATATCTCATCGAAATCGAAAACAATTCTCTCGCAATCCGCAAAATCCCAGCCTCCTGGGTAAAAGTCAGCGGCACCAAGAAGGTCTCCCGTTTCCACACACCAGCAGTTATCCAAATGATTCGCCAACGCGATCAACACCGTGAAGCCCTCGCCGTAGCATGCGATAAAGCATTCACTTCTCTTCTATCTGACATCGCAACTCAATACCAACCTTTCCGCGACTGCGTACAGTCTCTCGCTACACTAGATTGTCTCCTCTCACTATCAACAACAGCCCAACAACCGGGCTACGTGAAACCAGAATACACCGACGAACCATGCCTCCACATCGAACAGGGCAGACACCCAATGGTCGAACAAATACTCACAGACACATACGTGCCCAACGACACAAACCTCTCCAGCACCGCAACACGCGCACTGCTAGTAACAGGACCCAACATGGGCGGCAAATCAAGCTACGTGCGCCAAGTCGCCCTAATCGCAATAATGGCCCAAATAGGCTCCTACGTGCCCGCCGCCTCTGCAAAACTAGGACTCCTAGACGCAGTCTTCACGCGCATGGGCGCTTTCGATAACATGCTAGCTGGCGAGTCAACGTTTATGGTTGAGTTATCCGAGACGGCAGATATACTCAAACAAGCCACGCCGCGGTCATTGGTTATTTTGGATGAATTGGGTCGTGGAACGTCTACGCATGATGGTGTTGCTATTGCGCAGGCTGTGCTTGATTATATGGTGCGGTCGATTCGGTCGTTGACGCTTTTTATTACGCATTATCAGCATTTGTCGAGGATGGCGGGGTCGTTTTCTGACAATGAACTGCGGAATGTGCATATGCGGTTTACGGAGGCGGATGATGGCGGTGATGAGGGGGAGATTACGTTCTTGTATGAAGTTGGTGAGGGTGTTGCGCATCGAAGTTATGGGTTGAATGTGGCTAGGTTGGCGAATTTGCCTAATTCATTGTTGGATGTTGCGAGGGGGAAAAGTTCTGAGCTTGAGGAGTCAATTCGGAGGAAGAGGTTTGCCACTGTTGCTGGGGCTGTTGGGATGGTTGTTAAGGATGGGGAGAGTGATGTGAAGGATGATTTACTTGATCGGTTGATGGCGAGCGTTGAGTTGGTGTGAGCTGGTCTGGTGTGATCGTTGACATTGTACATTTACATTTACATTTTCGGGCGTGTACCTAGCGTTTTCTGAACTGTATCAATCCAACATTGCATTATCTAGTACTTGAAGTTGTTTACTATGGATCATCATGATGGCTTTCTGAGTACTTCAACCACTGGAGGTTTGTACCAGGATAACCTGATGTTTGGAATACTATTCATGGATACCACCTGGGCAGTTACACTATCTTCTACACTGGACTTGACTACCTAGCAGTTGTACTGGTACTAACTAGTAACTAGTAACTAGTATTCCACTGATACGCTGGAATTCAATGGATGGATTCAAGGTTTCGAATATTTCGATACATGAAGATAACCTGAAAATTGAGGCACAGCCTAGCTTGGAAAAGACCATTAACTACTCTCTCTACAGCACTGAGTATGCAATAGTAACAGATCGGGGCTTGAACCCCGAGTCTCTTTTCTACCATAAGTCACTTACTTAACTTGATGCCATTTCCTGGGATGGGAGGTTTCAGGGGAGCAGACCTCGAAGTTGCTATCTTTTCCGGGGGATCCAATCAATCCGAGGTTATTAGACTTCAAGTTGGAACTTGAATACTATAGCCAATATTTTGTTGGCAAATACTAATAACTTTGTAGTACTAGTTCAAGTCCCTCTCCGGTGGCTGAAACTTGAAGGGTTTCTTGCACCGTATGAGTAAAACTGCATACTATCATTTGAGTTGACTACCTAACTTACAGGTACTAGTTATTAGGAGAACTCGAACTCGGAGTAAATTATTTTCCATAGCGAATACTTAAGTCTCGAAATCCTCGATATAATTGCATGGAACCATTAGTATTGAAGATCAACCGAATCTTCGCAGAGCTTGCACATGAAGAAACTTCAGGGCTTTGAGAAGGGCAGATTTGTATCGTTAGCTGCCTTCTTAGCTTCACGCATCCAGATCGCCAGGTCTCTTGAACTCTGGAATCTGGCATCCTTATTTCTTCCATGGGCACCTTCATCACCCTGTCTCCCCCCTCCAGGGCTGTAATTGTCCTTCGCACGACCGTTATAGAGATATTGCCGAGCAAATCATACAATTGTGTGCCCACTGGCACTTGCTAATACTCCGATTCATTCTCTTTATACTCTACTCCGTACAGAGAATGCGGAAATGGCTTTCCAACTGTGGAGAATCCTCGGATCGTCATTACGGTCAAGCCTCGTACAGCCATGGTACTTGGCGGGGCGCGATCATCCCCTAATCACCCTGGACAAGATCCCTGCGAAGGAACCGAGCGAGATGCAGCTAATTATTCCTAATCTTTCAAGTGCCGGAAGATTCGGGCATGTCGCTCCACATGGTATAATCCCTAGGTATAAGGCTCCGTACTATCCAAGATAATCTCTAGAAACTTCAAGTTGCACTTGGTGTAGTAGAAGATCTGTTTTGTTCTAGCTCAGCCTTTGGTCTCGCCTCCATTGGCAGTGTCTACTTACAAACTTCCGGGACAGAGTCCGAAGCCCTGAATATAAAATGGAACTGGGCAACCCCAATCAACCAGATCTACCGACTCGCTCAGAACGAGGCTGTGGAC
Organism: Penicillium paxilli ATCC 26601; assembly: GCA_000347475.1. Classification (NCBI taxonomy): domain Eukaryota; kingdom Fungi; phylum Ascomycota; class Eurotiomycetes; order Eurotiales; family Aspergillaceae; genus Penicillium; species Penicillium paxilli. Next base: position 218,210 of record KB644873.1, read on the forward strand.
TCTCTCGGGTTGCTTACTGGATCCACCGACGATAGACTGACACTTGAGTCAGTTGGCTCAAAGAAGTGGGTCCTTTTTCGCATTATTTCCGAAACGACTTTTTTCTTTTCGGCCAACGCATCCTAGCAGCAAGCTGAATGGAAGATTTGTCACTAACTTGGCGTTCGTCGCTTTGGCTGGAGGAGATACGCGGTGAACGCAATCCAATTGACCTCTTGGCTTTGTCTTGGGCATCCTACAGTAGATCCCAACTTGAACTGAATTAGGGTTTGGTTAGTTAAAGAGTTCCGACAAAATGTGTTCATGCAATAGCTACGTGGATGTACATACAGTAAAGCATTACGGAGAAAAAAGGTCGTTGAGTGTACTCCGTACTCCGTACATGTTTGCCAGACGCCCCTGTCTTGGGCTTTTCCCAATATGCAAGCCACATTGCTGATCTCTGAAGATCGGACTAATCAGCGTCTTTTCTGATCCCCAGAAACTTTACCCTGAAAGAATCAATGCACCAAATTCCAGATACGGTCATCTCCGTGATGTTCTCCGTCAAATACTATGTACCATGGTATCAATTGATCAATGTTACGATCCCACTTGTTTCAACGATTAAATACCTTCAAATGCTGAAGAAAACGATCTAAGATTCCGAAAGAACCCAATCTTGGATGATGCCAGTGGATCATAAGTATAATCTTGATTGAAGAAGGCCTTCATCCATGGATGTTCCCTTTTGAAACTCCTTGCTGGGTTAACGAAACCCCTTAAAAGCTGCGCAGCTTTGACCACCCTAAACTTCCAAAAGAGGTCTTCAAGTTATATGCACATGTGTTTGCGGGATAATGCCCCTACAAAAGTTTTATTTATATCAAAATCACTGGAAGTTTGAAAAACTTGTGAAATTAACCAATCCTCTACTTTGATACGAGTATTGCATCCCAATTGATAGCACTTTATCGAGTTTCATACAGCATCGTGTTCTCAAAAGTCTGCCTGTGCCATCATCATAGTGTATCAAGTACACATCGTACTCCGTACAGTCCTTTACGCTTATACTGATCGACAGTTCCAGGGCTACGGTCTTCAATACTAGTGCTCAGGCTGGAGCAAGAGTGGAGGTGTTCATGCCGAGCTGGACAGCGCAAGATCACTAGTTCGAGATCGTGGCGTAAGTTTTCAGCTGGGTAAGCATTTTAAAACAGAGGGCCTTCCCCCGAGATTCATACCAAAGCAGAGCTAAAGAAACCATACCACAGCACCTGAGCGAGCGTTCAATATGCTGTTCAACCCTCTCAAGTCGCTCGCCATTGCTCTGGCGCTCGGCGCCAGCAGCGTCTCGGCACAAAAGTCTACCAATGCTCTCGTCAGCCGTCGCATTACTGAGTATCTGATGCCAGTTACATCCGAGACTCACGAATTCGCCCGTGTGCCCGACACCAACTTCGTCCTGCTGACGCAGATGTCCGACAGCCAGCTCATCAAGATCCAGCTGGACGACCAAACCGAGGAACCCATTGCATACAATGCCTTCCCCATGGGCAAGAACAACGGCTCCCAGCTCCACGGCGTTTGGCCCTCATCGAAATACCCCGGTCTGATGTGGTTGTCCCTGCAAGGCGACAACAAGCTCATCCTCGTCGACCCCGGCAAGAACCTCTCATCCAAGCCCTCCATCAAGAAGATGATCAACATCCCTGCCCCAGGAAACGGACCTCACTGCGTGTTTGAGATCGGCGACCGCGTCTGGGCCGGTCTCAAGGTTGCTTCTGAGCAGACTGGCGACTACTACGTCTACTCCGGCTCCGTCACCAACTCCAGCGACTACAAGCTCTACAAGGCCCTCAACAGCCCCGTCTTCATCAAGGAGGATCCCACCACCGGTCTCATCTACGTTACCCAAGACAACGACTCCTCCATCATGCGCATCAACACCAAGACCGGCCAGACTAAGCAAATGCAAGTTCCCCCCAGCGTCGGTAACAACGCCGTTGGCATGATCTCCGCCACTGGTGACCTCAGCGGTGTCTGGTTCACTCTTGCTGGTAACGCTACCGGCGGTACTGGCACCTTCGGCCACATCGGCTCGAACGGCGAGATGAAGTTCTTCAAGCTCAAGCACCCCATGCTGGGCGCTAACGCTGGTCTGCTGCACATTGCCGATGCTTCGACCTCTGACGGTCCTGCTCTGTGGCTTCTGTCCACTTCGCTGCTTAGCAATGACTCTCCTGACGCTTTGATCCGCGTTACCTTTGACTCTAAGATCTCTAAGGTTACTGGTGAGGAGTACATCTCTATGCCTACTCAGAACGCCAAGGTTCACCGTGTTCTGCCTTTGAACGGCACTGTTCTTGTTTCTGAGCTGCACACTTTCACTCTTGCTCAGGTTACTTATAACAACACCATTGCTGGAAAGTGGTTGCCCGCCGAGGCTGCTAGTGATACTAGCGTCTATGACCAGGCTGGTTAAGGGGTGTCTTTAACTTGAGCCTTGCTAAAGAGTTTGACTAGTAATTCAGCGAGCTGGAGGCGATCTTTTCATGCTATTGCAGGATAATGCCTCAAATTATTTACTAATTCAATGCATATACACCAGGGAGATGACCTGCCTGCATGCCCCTACATACAATAATGTCATTTTATTCCGAATTTAACTTAGCCTTGTTTGATGGACTACTACTATACTTCCCAAACTACATCATCAAGAAGATGGGTAAACTTGAACCAAGGTTGCTGTCACTGTATGCCATAGTATAGAATCACAACTGCAGTACCTAGGCCACTGTATACCCCAACGTTGGAGATAACTCGGAATCATACTAGTGTACTACATGTAGCTGTACTACGACTCGGACTCGGAATACCGTATCAGCCGTCTTAGTACCAGCATTTCTCTTTTCATTGAAGTTATTGATGGCAATTCTGCATCCCGAAAATGGTATCTTTCTCTTTGAAAGATTTGAAAACATGATCGAAACATGGAGAAGAATGTTTTTACAGACTCCTTGGATGCCTCTACCCTCATAAGGACGTTGAATAGGTACACTAGCTTCGGATATTGACACCTTTTCCCCGCTGAAGATCCCTGATGGATAATCACGATCGACATTTGACGTCTGATAAATTGAAAATGATCTTATAAAACGACCCAAATATCACGTTAAATCTTAGTATTCGCAGCAATGGAGCTTGCATGCATAGATCTCTCAGAGATAGTACTACTAACTAGTATCCTTCTATACTTCTAGATAGATTGATACAAGCATGGATGTCAGTTTTTCAAAACATCAATGCCACCTGTACGTGGATCCGACTCTAAATCCCGTGAAATGCACCTCAATTCCAGTCACAGCTCGATTATCCAATGAATGGCATTGAAATCATTCTCTCAACTTGAATGTACTATATTTTGAGTTGTGAACTTGAACCAATGAAAGGAAGATGGGTACTCCGAGTTCGTCCTTCGCACCATAATGCTTCATTCTATACTAATCTCTATCATAGTACTATTCAGTGTTATTTCCGTTGCGCACCTGGGCATACAGGGAATACTTTTCCTGTCCTGCCATGATTCACATTTGTTTATACCTAGGTACAGCCCACAGGCATTTAACTCCACCGGTTTCTTTCTGCCAGTGACATTTGAGATACAGAGTTCGATTATGCCCCCATATCGTACTACTAGTATACACTACTCCACCTACCCCATATGATTTGAGGTTACATTGCACAGCCTCGGAAACATGAGAGTGATTTCTGCCTGACCACGAGTTCACTTGATTTGTTTGAGGGAATTGACAAGAGTCTCCACTGGAGGGTGTCAGCCTTGAATCTCGAACTTGAATGGATATCTGATAAACAATCTTCTAGGATACATTTACCTAATGCAGGTATGTAATAGTCAATTGAAATAGTTAATGATCATCTGAGCCTGAGGTCTTTGGCCAAATATAAGACTTATCTCCTAGTATAGTAGTACTAGTAGCTTGAAGGTAACAGAACTTGGAATTCAACCTACATGATGCCTTCTTACCTCAGCCCATTCGATGACATCTACCATTATACTACTAGCATCCATACTAATCTTGCAAATCCCGAATACTCTTAGTAGTACTTAGTAAAGTGACCCATGCATGGTAAAGCTGCAGGTAACCTCAAATGCAGCATTAAATTTGGAAAACATGACTAATTTCTTCAAGAGGCTGCATCAAATCCCTCGGCATGTGATACCTTTGCAGATATCGTCTGCATAGGAGAATTGTTCCGGTATCCGTAGTACAAAGTGCTCACAGCCTTCTGCAGTGTTTGGGTACACAATAATCCGGCCTTTATACTGAATTTGTGGTACAGTTCGTCTTGCATCCCTCCTAATCCCGAGGTCAATCTGGAAATTGCAGGCCTTGGGAGAAGAATGCACAGCCATGTTGTAGCCTGCATTATTCCTTGGAAGGCAGCTACTTTGAGATTGAACAAGAGCCATGAACACACTATAACACCAGTATCAACGTCATAAGCCGAGCAAGAGAAACTGGTTCTAGCATTGTTTACCCAAATTTTTCATCCTGGTACTGGGCATAGTAGTATCCGAGTCACTGGCAGGATTCAATCCTATTTTTTCTCACCTCACACCGTACATATGCGAAGACTGCGACTCTTTCCGCAAAGAATTCCGAGCCTGCTCTTCAATTAGCCCCCAATTCTACAAATGTATTCCATACTGTAGATCCATTCTCGGGCTTAGTTTCAAGTCCAGAATAACAGAAATGATCGTCTCCCCGCCTCCGCGGGACGCCTGAAGCATGGCCTGCTCATTGGCTCCTAAACGACGTGAGGAGGATAGATGCAGAATTGATCGACATGGGTTCGACTGAGGGCTTTCTTCACATGGATTGCTAGCCTCGATCTTATCTGGGGGTCTTTTTATAGGTTGGATCGTATTGAAAATTTGTAGAGCATATTAGATATCAATTGATAGTGATACTCTGGTATCACTGCATGGTATTAGATTGTATTTCTGTATCTGCTAAAGCACTGGACATCTTCACCTCAATTCCTCGTCCGGATCTAGGCAAACGAGATTCGACACAACTTGTAAACCATCCTCTAGTCCCTTTCAAAATCAGCTTGACAAATGCTTACTGCGGGGACTCCGAACGGTCACACCGCCAAGGCGTTGGCGCAGATCAAGCTCCTTACATGTACACAAGAAGTACGTTCAAAGTTGCAGACTACCGCTAGCAGTATGTGATAACGGGTGGCCTAGGTACATGAATCATCAACCCGTGATGAGCGTTAGGTCATGAGCCAATCAGCAAGACAATCCGAACAACTTGATCAAGTGCAGTACGTACTTACACATGTCCTAGTTACATCCTTGTCCCACTCCCCCACATTTCTCCTCAGTGTGCTGTCCCTGTTGGACCCTGCAGATCCTTCAGCTCTGCTTACTTACAGCCTCGTGCCAGGGTCCATCCAAATTCTTGGGCTTGTCGAACTGGAAAAAGTATCACAGACTTGGAGTACAGCGTTAGGCCTCCCAAGTTCTTCAGCGGTCTGACTGCATAGCATTGCCCAGTGCCAAGATGATCTTCATTCTCTAGGTAGAGCGTTGTATACCACCGCAAGAAGTAATTCCATACGCGTAGTTTGCAGCGACAATTGGACTTCAATTGAGTCCTGGTTCAGCGGAAAAGGTATAAATACAGCAGTTTGTTCTCTCATCTCAATTCTCCATCAACAATCATTCAACTACAGATCATCTTTCACAAGGAATATCTCCACTACATCTTACTACCAGTATGTACCATGGATTCCCCGAATGCTTCTTCAAATGCAACTTGAAATATTCAATCTGAATTGTTCAAATGAAATCGACTTCCACTAACTCCCTCCACCAGCCATCAAAATGAAGTACCTCTTCCTCATCGCCTCTTTCCTCGGCCTCGCCCTGGCCGCTGGCAACTGCCCCGATTTCCCCAAGTGCCATTGCCCCGGCGATCTGTGCCGAATTGGCAGTGGAACCCCTGGTGACGGTGTTTGCTGTGAGGGCAAGAAGTGCACCAAGTCCAGCGGCGAGAACTGGGTATGTACATGTACATCCTCGCAGAGGGGGATTTCTACCTACTAGCATTTCAAAGCGGACTGCTAACCTTCAATCCATCACAGTACTGCAAGTAAACCTTGGGGCTTTCTCGAGTCCCTGCTTACTTGAACAATTTGAGGCTGGACTTGGACTTGAAGCAACCTTACGACCGTGACAGGGGGGTGCACCTTTAGATGATGAAACGTTCAACTTGGCAAACACGAATATCGACGATACTATATGGTAGATGTGCACATTTTGGTACCAATGGGACTTCAATTTCGGCTTTATAAGCTGGAATTCCCATAGCAGAATCAAGAATCAATACTCTCGTTCTATAATGCCTTCACAGCCCTGTTCATACACACAGGTGAACATCAAATGTGGATCGTAGAAGATTTGATATTCCAGGGCTGTCCTGGACATCGTAGTATAATACAATAATCCATAAATGTGCCCAGACACTGTGCGGGCATTCAAGTTGTAACTACTACTAGTACTAGTAGACCTCGGGAATAACTTAGAAATTCCAACTTCAAATGAATTTGAATACCAGGATACTAACGACATCATCTGGAGACTCGGAGTACTCTGCTGAGGTTCACGTTGACGGCTCAACCGTACTACTACTATTGCCTTCTAAGACTCGGGGGCCATTCGGGTTTTCCTTAATCTACTAGTATCAATCGATTCAAAGGCGTTGCATTTCTCGATAACCTTAGAATGCTCGGAAGTTCCTCAATTTGAAGCAATCTTTACGCGTTGTCAGATCCAAATCTCACGGTAGCAAGTCCTCTTCATGGATGATTAACAAACGTTTAAAGGTTCTCCAGGGAATTGTGATATCCCAAACCTGACAAGTAGAGTCTGGCACTTGAACAGAGACTGGTGCACTGCCAATGCCATAGATACTTGGTATACTCCAGTGCACCTAGTACTTCAAGTTGTGCCAGTGATGATCTACAGCCAGGCTTCTACGCTACGTCGACAAACAGAACCGGATTTTCAAAATTTTTTGTTTTGTTCCATTGTTCTTGCGTCCAGACCTGGTCTAGGAGTTCCTCCAAGCCAAATCATCCATGTCTTTCAAAAAAAGACATAGAGAAAGGGGAAGAAAGGAGGAAGAGAAAAACAACAAATGCACATATCACAACCTCGTCCGTCGCATTGAAATCATGCCAAAGTTGAAACACGTCAAATTGAGACGCGTGGTGGAAAATGTGAAAATGTTATTAAAAACACCAGACCAGAGACACAGAGATAGAGAAAAGAAAAAGAAAGAGAAAGAGGTGACCGGGCAAAACGACTTTATGAACTATCCTATCCCTCACCAACATGTAAAAAATTCCGCAAAACCAGCAATCGCGCACAACCTCATTTCATTTCTCATATCAACAGGGTCTTTTTTAAAATTTTGAATCTGCTCGTTTTCTCTCCATCTCTCTCTCCCGTACGGAAAGCCCAGATCGAACTTCAGGAACTTGTTTCCCAATCTCCATTTCAACTCATTTTGGGTAAAAAGGGAAGAAAGAGAGGGACAAGTCCATCCACCCTTCACCACCACCCCCGGAGAATCATCAACAAAAGGTTTTCGAGACGAAGAGGCGAATGGTAATGGGCGGCGCGGCGGTTGAGGTGGAAGAGCGGGGGGAGGGTCGGGGAGTCAGAGATACGGCAAGAAAGAAAAAGCGTGGGAGACAGTTTTGGCCGAAGAACGATCAATGAAACCGGACGAGAGGGATATGTGAGAGACGAAGAGAGACGAAAGACATGGCGCGAGTGAAGTGTCGTATGGGATTTTTAACGGAGACGGCGGGCCTCACGCTCGGACTCGAGCAGGCAGAGGATGTCGTCAACCTTGACTGTGGAGGGGTTAGCGGGGGGTTGATCTTGGACAGCGGTGGCGGAGAGTTGGTATGCGGATGAAGGCGTCCACAATTTCAATTTTCAATTCCATTTTCATTTCCATTTCGATGTGCGTTTGCAGTTGCATTCGATTTCCCATTCTTTCACTCGAGTTCAAAATTTCGACATTTGACGATTTGATGGTCGATCCCACCAATCTTCAATCCCGTTGAATCCCCCCTCTTGTTGGAAATGTAGTTTGAAAATTGTGGACGTTTCACTGCAACACCGGTTCAATCGAATCGCATACCTGGGCCCTTGACGTTACGGATGATGGAACGGGAAGTGTCATCCATGAACTCGACGCGAACCTGGGTGACACCACCACGGGAGCCTGATCAAACAAAGATTAGCGATTATTCTGCCTTGCGAGATTCCACGATTCCAAGTTGAAGTGTTTTGCGACGGTTGTGGGAGGGGTCGATGGGCATCGACCCGGCGGATATCGAATTTTGTGCGGGATAAATTTTGACACAGGTGAAGCAGCAGCTGGGAATCGCTGGAGAGGGATAGAACGTACCGGTGCGGCCGAGGACACGGGTCACCTTGACGAGCTTGACGGGCTGCTTTGCGGAATCCATTTTGGAGGTGATAGGTGAGCTCGGAACGAGGTTGGTAGTTTCGGGGTGAACGGAGGTTGATGTGAAGATGATTTTGCCTTGTGTGGGTTCAAATTACGCGAGGGCTCAGGGCTGTCGACACCTTACCCGTCGGGCAGAAATGGATTGTCAGCCAATGAGTCAGCGGGTGAGTAAGCGGATACTAGTGGGTATGTCAGCGGATATCCAACTCCCAGCTGACTCAGAATTTGACACCTTATATATGCCTGATAGAGTAGGCAGCCGATGAACAGCATAAATTAATACGCAACTATTAATCCATGCGCAATTGAATGAGAAAGAACATGCAAATACTCAAATTTGAATATAATAAATAAAATCAATTGCTTCACATACATTTTATATATGAGTATATTCCCGTACTCCCACATTCAACCATAGTATGACTCTACACGTGCATAGTCCACTGGCTCTACACCGGCACCGGCATCGGCTTGGCTGCCCCTCCAATTTCTGCCCGCAACGAGCTTCCTCGCTTCTCTTCCAACTTCCTCAATTGCACTTGCGCTTCCTACTTGCCATTGACCTGCGTGTGGTATAGTTATTTCTCTTTCTCACATACTTTTATCCTTCTCTTCTTCTTCTCCCCCATTCTTCCCCTTCTCTCCCTCTCCCACCTCACAATCCAACTCCCCCGCACTCCTCCGCCATGGATCTCGTCAACCAGTGAGTCACTCGAACAAAGCTATATACCAAATGACACCACCACTAACAAATCTCCAGCCTCGAAGGAAGACTCCTCTTCGCCGTCCCTAAGAGTCAGTCTTCCCCCACCCTCTTCACCTGAACAAGCTTCTCCCAAAGGCAATTCCCAAGATATCCAATTCTAACCCCAACCAGAGGGTCGTCTTCAACAAGCCACTCTCGACCTCCTCTCCGGCGCAGACGTTCAA
>AOTG01000463.1:0-32959 GCA_000347475.1 Penicillium paxilli ATCC 26601
GCGGTGAGGACCGTAGCTCGTGGTCATGATGTGTTGATGTGAGACGTTGCGCTGGGCGAGTTGTTACAGTAATAGTCGTTGGTGTTGTTGCTGGTCGTTGCTGGTTGTTGATGGAAGCTAATGGCATCGTTGACGGTCGTTGACGCGCAGCGCGTCCGGCTGAGCGGTGAAGTGTCCACCGGCAATCAACACCCGCCCCGCCTCAACACGATCGTCCCAGGATCAACGCGAGTATCGATATGCGGCGAGCAAAATATTGAGGTTTCAACATGAATATGATGATGACACGGAAAAGACAGCGACCGAGTGTCCTTGGCATTTTGACTATAATATGGCACGCTATTTCGTCAAGTCAAGTTGCATGCAAATTAACCGACGTGGACTAAAGGCATGCATGAATTAAGATGGATGCATTGTAGAATATATTGTCTGTACTGGATTCATCTGAGTCTACATTTTAGAGCGATCTTCTCGGGTCGAATTTGGTCGTGTGTTTTTCGATAATGGACTGTACCCGAGTAGGATGTATGGCCGCAAATTAACATTGCTGCCCACTTATTGACACGATATATATCTCCAGATTGCACCAGCCATTCATGATTGGAGACGAGTACGAGAAGGACCACTCTACGGGGGAAAAAAAAGACTCCACTAGCTATATAACGCTATAAACGTTTGAAATTTAATCCATCGATCCGTTCCCAAGTATTATTACCTCTTCGGATGGCCAAATGGGCGACGCTGCTGGAGCTGAAAATATTGACTTCGGGTATGGCTGCTGCTGTTCTCCGCAGAATAACGTAGGAATACGTAACTTAAGCCAAAAATCTCCCGCCGCGACTGGAATCCTTTTTGGCCCAGTCGAAATGGCGTACGTTAAAATGATGCAAGGGTTCGATTCCAGCACCGGGCACTCAATTGTTTTTGGGACGGAACGACAGATCTTGACCATACGGAGCTAGCTGCCTTGGCACAACTAGCGTGGCTCTCCGAGCCATTTCCTTGGTTGTTTTTGTGTATCATACAACAATTGCCTTCATCTTCACCTCGAGTGGATATGGAAAGCCCTTCCTTCTAGTGTTATGAGCCTGTCGCCAAAGTCAGCGCACCTTTGGTCGTCTTGAGAACGAGTGATCGTCTGCGGCTCCATCAACGCGTGTCGCGGGAGAGATCGCGGTGCATTCACATTCCGTGCCGCACGTTTCTCCCAAGTCGCGTTGGTGCCCGCGGCTACGTTCGTAGGCATCAACGACGGCCTCTCATATTTCCCGTCAGGTATTAAAAACCGACTTGTATCTTTCGGACCATCATAGAGAAATCACGACTTTCGTGAGGCATGCTTCTGCGAGCGGTCTGCCCCCACCCGGGTGACATCGAGGAGCGTTCGGTCGGTCGGCCACCCCTGGCATTCAGCATGCCCTAGTGTCATACTGTAGTTTGGGAGAATCGATCATCGAATCGGCGATCTGGCAACGCAGTCAGCTGGGCTCCGAACTTTCAGGAATGAAATGTAACTCGCCAGCTTTAGCTCGTTGTCTTGATTTCAGGACTGCCAAAAGATTCCTCCGCTAGGTTTCTCGATCAATCATCAACGTCCAGCTTAACTCGTAAAGCTCGGTGTACTCTCGGTCTGATGGGATTCGCAATAGCGGCCATGATACCGTGTCTCAGTTGGCGGTGGGAATTGTATAATGAAGACCGTAATGTTCCTACCTGCATCAGGAACATGTCCACTGTCAGAAGGCGGCACATACTTACCATGGCAGTAGCTTTACATCGACCATGGGTGATCTACAGATGAGGCAAGCGTCAGCTCATATATGTGCAAGAGCAGGAACAGCTCTCACTAGAGGAAACGGCTGCGGTGGCAGACGAATATCCTCCAATGGATAGTTGTACGCCTTTTCTGTGGGAACGGACACAGCCGGTGGTCGGCGGACATGCAGTTACAGCAAGTCAAGGGAGACCGGAGGAGGATTGTTGATTCGACTGGGGCAAAGATATTGCCTGACAGCGTTTGCTTAGTGGCGCGATCTGGGCAGCTTTGGTTGGTGTTGCTTCCGAGGGAGGGCGGTTTTTCTGGATGGTCATTTATGCGAGATTTCTCTTTCCTATCAAATGCTGCGGTAACTCATTCGGTGTCATGGACGGATTATGTGTGCCGACAACGTTCGGAATGGACGTGGACCAGAGAACAAAGCTGTCGGAATACGGCAATGCCCTATCACTTTGACAGTTAGGTTCGATCTGACAGGGCGAAGCAGGGAGACACAGGTTGCAATGTTACCGCGTGGTTAACTGGGAATACAGTCTTCCTGGATGGGGTCCAAAATGCATTGAATGGGGTGCCATTTTAGCCCTATCCTGGAGCAGCAAGGTGCAAGTTTTTTCGGAGTCGATGGTTCGGCCCGTCCTGTCATAACGCTGTGCCCAGAGAGACAGCAATACCTTTTGAAGAGCAGAGAATCCGAATGGGATAGCGCCTGCACTGAGACTCAAATATAGTCCCGGACGTTTGGGATGAGCAGAGGCCACGCAAGGGGCAAATAACTGGACATGAGATGCCCCTGGTCCTTCCAAAACGGCTGGCTTATTACTCAGTGAATAATCAGCATAGGCTTGTTCTCTTCAAATATCATAGTGGTCAAACTTACCTTTCCCGTTGCCGCGGTGCGCGGCTTTCTACCAGTTCCAACGATCTACAGTAGAAGAATCATTAGTAGGTGAATTAGAAGGGGCTATCGTAACTCACTACCCTGGCCGCCGGGATGATACCAAGACGACCAACCTTCGTCGAATAGATTCGCACGCAGGCAGTGGAGAGGAGATCTGAGCATGTTTCACGTCAGTACGGCTTTGAACGACCGGGCACTATACTTACTCGCCGTCATAGATCTTAGCATCGAGGGTGGGCAGGCTAAGGGTGATACAGCAGGTCAGTCCGATCAGAGTGCATGGCAGTTCGGAGTCAGTCCGTACCGGGGAGTAGCTGGCAAAGTCGAGACATTCTGTCCCAAGACGACATGAGGATGCTTGAGAACGAATCTTCTGGGCCGCCAGAGGCCAGATATTTATAGCATTGCTGGCAGCCTTTCAGCTCGCGTTGGTACGAGGACCGTTGTACATTGGAAGGGCCAACAGAACTGGCCATTCAATTTTAGTTGGTGATTCACATTTAATGCCCAGCAATATTCCAAGCTATGGCAGGTTCAATGTTGACACAATTTCAACACGCGCAAAGATACCGATGATCTGCTGGTGACATGTTTCTACGTTTACAACATTGTACTTCATCGCCACAGGAAAACGCGGCCTCCTAGTTCAGATATTCACTGGCCATGACGATCTATTTTGCTGATCAAACATTAAATATTGTTCAAATCGTCACCGTTTCCTTGGATTTCATTTCTACTGTTCCCTGGTATCGCTGCGGAGCGAAATTCTCAGTATCCGCATTTCCTTACTGTTATCTGTTCATCACCACCCGCAGGAATATCAGTTCCCTTCAGGCATATTTATGAGCGGTATATCAGGTCCCCACTGTTACTATCGCTTTGACCCCCGTCGGAAAATGATGTTCTCGAGCATCTGACCGGCCGCCGTCGAGTCATTGCCGGAAGCTATCTTATAATCAGGAAACTCGTTTCGGAATCACTTTAAACGCGAAGATGTGCTCAATTTCGGCAGATCATACAGGGGTATCACTTTGAATTGACGTCTATCTCTCGTAGATGCCTTGGGTTTAGTAGACGAGACAAGATTGCAAAGAGCTTCCCGCTAATCCTCCACACAAATTGCTCAACGCGATGGAATGTAGATCATTTACCGTGGCCTACTATGGCTTTTTACGACCGGGGCTTCTCAAGACCTAGAGCATCCTAGAACAGAGCTCTCAGAAGGAAAACCCTCTCAGAGCAATGCTCTTGTTGTGACCTCACTCTCAGGCACAAAGCATTCATATGAATATCATACTCAAGATACTCACCGCTGCCGCTGTTGCTTCATCGTCCCACCGTCCCAGCTACAGCTTTGGAAGCCAAGGCAACCAGCTGCTTGACCTGACCAAGTCCTCCCGCACCTGCAAGCTGGTTCTCTTCATGTGCCGAAATCACGAAATGGTATTGTTGTGATATGAGACTAGTGCAGATCAGGAACCAAGCCGAACCATCGGATTAATCCCGAGATATCTATACAAAGAACCAAGTTGATTGGAAACCAACTTGTTCTTTTCGTTGTATATATATAGCTTAATTTTCCCCTCTAAACAATGACACAATTTTATATACTACAACAAAAACCGGTCTCCTGGGCCAGTTCCAGGGGCTGGATCCAATAACTCTCGGAGCGGAAGAAGTAGAGAAAGAATGATCCCCGCAGACAGTGTGACGGAAGGAGAATAGTTGAGCCCGCTAGGAGTGCAGTGCCAGGTCGACTGTACTTCCTTGAACTGAACGTGCACACAAGCGCCTGCTGGCAGCTGAAGAAGAGGTGGTGAGAGCTGGGGTCAGTAGAGGTGGAACAAGGGTCCCGAAGAAAGCGGTGAGGTCCAAGAACGTTCATTTTCCTTCGGGCCAAGTGGTCATGGTTGAACACTTGCAGCCCGCTTTCTTTTGTCTTAGTTAAATTCTACATTCGATATGGTCAGAGAAATGCTCCCAAAATGATCATCTCTCTATCATTGTTGGTAAATCTTGGTTAGGGGATGGAAAGCCAGGCATATCAATTGGATGCACGCATGTCTTATCGCTCGCCCTTGTATTCTTCGTATATCTATAGAGAGAGAGTTTGGGCTTATATACAACCTCCAGCGCTCCAAGTCATATTAGTAATCAACGAGGACAGTCCCGCGGGTGTTCTGAATTGATCTTGAACACAAGACTTCGCGTCACGACACTTTCAACGATCATGTAAAGGGCTGGATACCCTTTCTAGCTGTCGGCAGGCCCAATGGCACTCTGGCATAGCAGCATTTATTTAGAGCGAGCTACATCGGGCAAATACTTCATCAACAACAACAACAATAATAGTTTCTACAGGCGGGCTTATCAAGGAAATTGGAAACCCAACCCAAACCCGCGTTTGGCGAGGTCTAGGTACCATGCTCATGTATCTCCACCGCCTTCCAAGTACATCCATCCAGGATCACGTTCCCAGTTTTCGCGCGACCTGTAACCGTTCTTCTCTCCTCATGCTAAACATGGCGCCGCGCTTGAGCTCTTTAAAGGCTGTCTTTAGGACAGCATTACGTCCCTCTCAAGGGAGCTCTCAAAGATCTTTCGCCAGGTTGCCATTGGAACGACTGATCGATGAGGAGACGTTACCTCACTACGATACGGAACAATTCTACCCCGTACATATTGGGGATTTGTTTAATGACAGGTACCGCGTCACGGGTAAACTTGGCTTCGGGGCCTACTCAACAAGTTGGCTCTGTCGGGATCTTCGGTATGTTGATATAAAGCACAGTAGTCAGTACTGCTAACTTGGCCCTCAGAAGCCAAAGGTATGTTGTGCTGAAGGTGTCTACATCGCTACGAAATTATCCCACCGCGACCGATCGCGAATTCAAGATTTATGAGCATCTCACGAAAATAAAATCATCCCACCCAGGGCAGTCCATAATTCGAGAAGTCTATGACTCCTTCGAGCTCCGGGGCTATGCTGGCAAACATCGGTGCCTCGTCCTCCAACCAATGCACATGACGCTTCTTGAGATGATGAGACTCAACCCAAAACCATTTGACCTACCCCTTCTTAAAATGACACTGAGACGTTTGTTATTGGCACTTGATTTTTTGCACACTGAAGCCGACATCATTCACACCGGTACCGTTCCCCTCGAACCCGAACAGGAAACATCGGTCTGACTTGAACTAGATCTGAAGACCGACAATCTAATGCTTAGCCTGGAGGATGACACAATGCTAGCCGATTTTGCGGATAAAGAGACCATAGAGCCAAGCCCTCGAAAAAAGATAAATGAATCGCGCACCATATACCAAAGTCGGCAATTCCGCCGGCCCTCTAGAGGGAAGAGCTTTGGCCTGCCTATTCTTTGTGATTTCGGGGAGGCAAAACATGGAAAGATACATGAGTCTGGCCCTTTTGTACAGCCCAATATATACCGAGCTCCAGAGATCATATTTGAGATGGCCTGGGGAAGCCCTGTTGATATCTGGAACCTGGGAGCTCTGGTAAGTGGTGTTGGACTATTCCTGACGTTAAGTACTATACTAATCGAAGGTCAGATTTGGGATCTCTTCGAAGGCGATCATCTATTTGGGGATATTTTCGATGATCATGGCAACCACGATCCATTTAAACACCTATCATTAATGGTCGCATTGATTGGGCCACCGCCGATGGATTTTATCAGGCGTAGTGAAACAACAGGGCAGTGCTTTGATCGCAATGGTAGGCGCATTTGCTTCCCTTCCAGACTTTGACATGGTCCCTCAACTCTTGTATTGACATACTGCAGGTTCTTGGATTGCTCATGAAGATGCGGCTGTGCCGCTGACGTCCCTGGAAAGTCTAGAGAAGCGACTCTCTGGCACTGAGAAGGAATCTTTCCTTCGTTTTCTTAGGTCCATGCTTAAGTGGCTGCCAGAAGAGCGCAGGACCGCCAGGCAGTTGCTTAATGACACGTGGCTGCTTTGATCTCAACCAATCTTGTTTAGATAACTTTCTGCAAACTTGCAAATGGAATGATTATATGAAAGTCCCATGGTTAAAAATAGAATACTCTGAAAAATAATCAACGTCCTACCTGTAAGCGTTCAATTTGGCCCTTGGACCCCTACGAGGCGCACAACTCGGCGAGACGCTCAAGACCCCTTAGCACGTTTCAGTTAGCGCCTCTTGGCTGAGGTAGCGGCAAGCCCAGCTTTACAGCTAGATGAACCGCTGCGACAATGAAGGTGCCGAATGTAATATTTACAGTCATTCTCGAAATCGGCTTGACCAATTCTCATTGAGAAACTCTTTGCTGGACCCACCGCCAAGTCCTTAGCGCGGAACTTTTATTTGACCTACCGCATTAATTAGGCCCGGTAGCGTTGAAACTCAAAAGGTTGATCATCTATCAACTTTTGATATTTCGTATAGTTTTATTGGTCTTATTTATTTTTATTATAGATGCCCAGAATCATCGATCAACCGTCAAATTTTTGGCCCACAATATATTGTAAAACGTTATAAACCGAGAATATACCACAAATCCGCATCTTTCGGCGGCCCTCAATTTAATGCTGGTTACTCAATAGAAAATCGACGCTAGGGCCTTGGCAGTGGGGCAATTAGAGAGTTGGTGAGTGTGTTTTGGTCAAGCCGATTTCGAGAACGACTGTAAAGGGCTACTCCTCACTTCAGAATGAAAATCAAAACACAACTTCTCATTCAAAAAAAATCGTTCTTGTGTAAAAAATTCCTCCCTTTCACGATGTCTAACGTCATCCGCCGATTCATCTCCTATGTTGGCAAGGTCAAGCTGAGCGACTTCAAAGAACCGAGTCACATGGCACTTGTTGATAAGTATTGCAATGATCAGGAAGCGCGTGTCAGTGAATTCTCAACACAAAGTCAATTCCTTTACTGACTTTGCTTAGGATCCTCGTATCAAACAAGCCTCTGTCCAGGGAACCGAGTTACACCAATCACACAAGGATCCGACCGATCCGAAGAAGGTCATCTCTGTTCAGTTTCTGGACCTAGAAGGAAAGAGGGTGGGAACAGGACATCTTCATGAGGATGGGACCTCAAAATTTCGGTATAAGCAGAAACCACCTTCCGAATCGGCGTCCGGTGGGTTTGAGTAATTACGGAGTGCACGGCAAAGTATGGAGGGGAGAGGGAAGGGGTATTATGGAATGGCGGCGAGTTGGGTATCAATTATCGAGATACATAGAAATTCCAATCCAACTCAATCCGGGTCATAAAATCGGTGTTTACGTAGAGCTATCTCCGATCGGACATTGTCATTTATTCGATTCCTGGAACGTAGAGAATTTCCTTGATGGCGCGAAAGGGCCCAGCAGGAGCAAGAGTGGTTGGTGTTGTGATATGAGGCCGGTGCAGATCGTGAGCTGAGCGGCATCATTGGAAAAAATCCCGAAGTGCCCATATGAACAACCGATGAAAGCTAAGTTTTCGGAGAACTAGAATAGATCATGTATCTTCAAGTCCTGGTGATAAAATAAACATATCATAAACATGAGAATATTAAGTAGAGTCGAGTTCTCTTTTGTGACGGTCATTCCAAGTTCTCGGGCTAGAAGACCATAGCCCATGATCCATGTGACAGAGTAAGTTATCAACGAATTTGTCGGAAATCATGGTTTATGTAGGATCAAGCATACAGCAATTTGTTTACTCGTTAAGAATACATCAAGTCGCCTTAACGCATAAATGAGCACTCTTTGGGCTCTTTATTATATAAACATTGGCGTTGTCGCATTGCACGCTGGATTTATTATCACAGCAAGGATCTTAGCCTAGGTCATATCTTTCATTTCGACTATCCTTCCCTTCTCTTATTCTTTCTCTATCAGGAATAGATTCTAGATAGATATTTTAGGCTACGATATGTACCAAGCTATGAATGGAGTAAATTTTTTCAATCGAAGAGCTCAAGGCCGAGGCAGAGAAGGTACATGCTGAAATGTCTTTTTTTATCACGTCACTCGTCACAACTTCATGTCAGTCTGAGTGTCAGACACGCAGGATCTTACAAGTTCAGCAAGTTCAGCACGCCTGTGAGGCTTGGAGCGAATTCGCCAAATCCAACTTGCATGGTCAAAGCACAATCCCAAAACGGGCTTCCTCTTTCCAGCATCGCTAACAGGGCCTTTCCTGTCACTGGTATTGAATGGCCTGGTCACCAATGACACGTGAGAGCCACGAGGACCTTGGCGAATTCGCATCCGAAGGATCATTTTCGGTTGTTCAAAGTCGGTAGAGTTTGGATGGCGATATTGAGAACTCGTAAGTCGTATGTCCGAGTGTTTCTGGGCGACTTTGGCCTTTCGTGGAGAAGCGGAACGGCTACATGATTGAGGGATCTTCTCAAACTTGACGCGCGCCTTAGCATAGCAAGTCTTCCGGGTAGATGAGGCCATGATGGTAGCGAAGATAGTCATGTCGAGATGTGAAGATTAAGACTACCTGGTAGTTTATCGAGTATTTATATTCAGCCGGTGTTGCTGTAAACTCATGAGAAAGTCATATACCAGAAAGATGACGCCCAGGTATCAGTATTCCGCTCTTTCACTACCCTCATTATACATTATGCAGGAAGTGTCAACTGAGCCGACTCTCTAAGCTATGCAAAGATAAATATGATGCAAAATTAAATTAAGGAGATTTAGTCTCGTTGCCTTAAGTATTTTGGTCTACAATGATAGCCATTTTATTTCTTGTCTTTATGGTTGAATCAAGCGCGGCCTATATTTTCTGACTATTTTATTTTTCTTCTTCCTGATCAATATTCATTATCGATTGAAGCCAATAACAAAACTTCTATAGGCTGTGGCTACCCAGACAGCCCTTACAATACGAGGTACGAAGAGTGAGGAGTATCAGGTCTACCGAAGATCGCGCGGGAAGCGCACATATAAATGTATGTATCCGTCGAGAGGTATACTTCTCTGAAAATTTTGGCTTTCAATTATAGGTGGTACATTGCTGAGCACAAGGGTTTTGATAAAATTTAGAGTAGAATATTGGGATTCGTACATTCTTCCACTTCGGCTTCAAGGAAGATTGAGAATTTTCAGTTCATTTAATCAAGTGTTGCATTACATTAGAATTGGAATTTCAACTATAGAAGAATAGCTATGGCAAGATTGATTTCTGTGTAGTTCATACAACACATAGTGTCTTGCGTACGCTATCCCATGTAACTTTCATTTTCGGATAAGGCCTTTATTATACATAGCGTCTTCCTTTCACTTATTCCCTTTTATGCCTTCGTTCAAACCAAAGCCATCCCAGAAAGCCAAACTAGGTTTTGTTTTGCCCGCGTCTGTGAATGTGACTCTAATTCGGCAGACCGTTCTAGCGTATACGTTCATCCTCAAGGCTCTATGAGCTGCTTCAACTCCACTTCACGCCTTAGCCAGCAAATATTCAAAAATCAGACTTTGCCGAGATATACGATCGTGGAAGCTCCAGCTCGCTCGTCTGGCCCGACCAATCGCTGGAAGCATGAATCTGACAATCTTCTGTGAGGCTGAGCAGAGGGTAAATGGCGTTTATGGGGTCATAACTCTCAATCGACGTCCCATTTGGTGATCCTTCACTGTTTTGCTGCTCTTGAGCCCCGTTAGACCGCGTGGACTCGTTTCGCATCCCGCCGGACAACCTCGGATGGGTCCACCTCGCGCTGGACGCGTTCGTATCATCCTGCTTTGGCGCTTGGTCTGCATGAAAATTGGATCAGAGAAATATGAACTGAGTTGGTTCAAGACAGAGAACTCCAGCTTCAGCTTGATGCTGTACATCACCGTCTTGAAGCTGACTTGAATAGCTTGAGCTCCGCAACGACGAGCAGAATATTCATGAAGACGACAATGGCATTGACGCAGATCATATGTATGTGCGCTTTGCGTCTGCCAGGCCTTGGCACGCTGTGGCTGGCTCGCAAGAAAAATGAAGTGGAATAGATGTAATGACTGCAGATGACGAGTTCTTGGATGCAGAATCCGATCAATTGTATTTGATCAAAAATTGCAGCGGGGCGAGCGAATCCAGAAATCCCGTTAATGACATCAAAGAAGAAAACGGTCATCGGAATATGGAGAATAACAGCGTTCATGATAATCATCCACAATACCCATCGGGGATTAGATTCGATAAATGCGACCAGGTGGAGGAGGTGGAGGCGAGAGTAGAACACAACCACATGGCCAGTCACCATGGCATACCACCCAAGCATGAGAGGGATTGATGTCGCCAGATTGGAATATTGAGAGATAAATCGGGCCATAGCGGGCAGAGCATGCACAACGATCCACCAGGAGGCGGCTTGCATACTCCAGAAGTACAAGCCACGATGTTTTGGGAGGGCGTCGAACGTGACCAATCCGGTTTCCAATGCATTGTAGGCACCGATGGAGAACTCTGGTATTATTTGAACGATACCAATGTTTTCCGTGAGAAGAGCTCCCCCTGCGGGTGGTAATCTAGCCACTGTGGTATCCATAGTGATATAGGGTTGCAACTTGATGGGAAGAAAACGGTTCTGCTGGACGTGTTAGCTTTCTAGTTATACAGTAAGTCATCGAAATTCTCTGCAAAGCCAGGATAGGAGCAAAGTATCTATCGTGATACTATATGAACTGGGGTCTCTAGTACCCTGGAATATCTAAAACAGCTTAGACTCTATTAATCGGTGACAATGAATTCATATCCTGGGTGACAATGAATTCATATCCTGGGTGACAATGAATTCATATCCTGGGTGACAATGAATTCATATCCTGGGTGACAATGGGTCGGCCGGCGAGTAATTGAAAAGTTTGTTCCATGGTCTCTATCAGCAACCGCTGATTGTGGATTTTGTAAGTATTGTCAGGGATATAGATGAGGCATACACGCTAAGCCTAGAACGTGGACCCACATGGCGCATCTGGGTTCCCCTGAACGCGAGGAAGCTATCTTTCTTTGCTTCCTCGCGCTACGTCTTGTATCTAGAGTCGACTATAGCTTTCTTAATATTGATTTATTATCTGGAAGACACGCTCCTCATCAGCAGATACGTGAGATCCTCACAAGTATTGACATTACTCCTAGGACGCTTAATGTTCCTGTTGTGATATGAGGCTGGTGCAGATCAGGAACCAAGCCGAACCATCGGAATTAATCCCGAGATATCTATACGAAGAACCAAGCTGATTGGAAATCGACTTGTTCTTCTCGTTGTATATATATAGGCTAATGTTTCCCTATGAACAATAAGATAATTAATACCTCTGAACTACAACAGTTCCTAAAGACAGACCGCATGTTCCTGAGGTCAAGTGCCGACGAGGAATGCAGAGAAAATTCAGTGCCTTGAATTTTGCCTGAACCTGGATGGGAGGCTTTGCCCACGGATAGTGCACAACATATAAGATGCGTCAACCGATCTTGACTGAGCTTCTGTCATACTACTTGCTCATATTTCTACCCCTTCTACGAAATCCAAATCAAAACACTACAAAAATCATTTGACCACATACTTCACGATGTCGAGCTCCCCCACCCGAAATACGATAGGAACACGCCTTGCCATCGTGGCCCTCTCCATCATGGCTCTGAGTCTTGCGATCCTGAACTCGGTTATTATGAGATTCGCCATCGTGCTGCGAGGCCGAGCGCGATTGGACTTGACAGAGTCCGGCAATGTCACCCTTGCCCATTCCTTCCAACAGCTTATGGGAAAGGTCCTTGAAGACGTATTGACTGCAGCCCTTGCCTCGGCTCTATCCGTCATTATCGGGGTGACCCTTGTGGCTTACCCAAGATGGCTGCGCGGAAATAGCAACTTGCCAATCTACTATGGGGCCATGCAGCCCATGCTAAGTTTGTTCGTCCTCGTTACCGGAGCCTACCTGGCAGACCATGTCTACGGGTTCCAGTCTTCCTTTGCAGAATTCCAGGGTGATGATCATATTCCATATTATTCCATCATGTATTATGGCGGCATTGGGGAGGCTGTTTATGGAGCCCTCATGATTCTCATTGGTGCAGGGTCTTTGGTCGTGTTTTTGGAATTTGGAAACTGAAATCGCATGTCAGCTCGTGGCTTATTCTTGATGTAGGTCGGAAGAAGTTGATTTATCTTACCACGAACACAGCATTCAGCTGGGATATCTGAAGATACATGTATGACATCCCTCGTTAAATTTGACACGGCGCTAAGATATCTGGATCTATTTCCGATTTTGGAACTGCGTCGATAACATGCATCAGCCTCATTTTACGTACTACAAATACAATAGGGTCCCACATTAAGTCTCCTAGGATATAAACAAAAATACTCGTCATTATTGACTACAATGAAACAATGTGACCATTGCTGTACTCTCTAGCTCCATGGTGTAAGGGCATATGTTGATGAATACTGTGCTGGAAGTGACTGAGGCTACATCGTCCTCATTTCCGTGATGCCAGGGCTTTATCAGTAGCATATAAAAACCCACACCAGAGAGAAAATTAGCACCAGGGCGCAGAAGATAGCCTTTCCAGTAGCGCCATAATACATGATCTCGTAGTATAGGGTATGATCCTGGATCGCGAATATTTCGAACGAGGATCGGAAGCCGCGGATTTGGCTGGCAAGATACCCTTCAATACATACAACTTGAAAGCTGAGCAGGAGTTGGATGCAGCCATATAAAGCCCATGCCTGACTGTTCTTGCTGAGCCAACTCGGCTGAAAAGAAAGCGCTGCTCCAAAGACAAAAAAAAAAGATGAAACGATGGCCACAGCCAGTGTTCCACCAAAGACGCAGTTCATGAGATGTCGAAAATCTATGTCCAAAATCCAACCACTACCACTGGCGAGGTTATGCGTTGCATGGTCAAGCAGAACGCTCGCGAGATGCACCACTGTGGAGCTGATGCAAGCAACAACCAACCAAGCTGTGGCAAGGAAAAATGTGGCAAGGCGCAGTTTTATTGTACCTTTGGAGGTATTTGGAGACATGTCAGATTTGTGAGAGAATCCCTTTGATCGTTTCGGGAAATAGATGTCTCGTGTTGAGTGGACGAATGAGATAGTGAGGTTCAGGGTCATGAATGAGGTCAAATATCTGCCGTGATGTTATGCACACCCATCGGAATAAACGATCGATATTTCCAAAATGACTCGACCTGGACTGAGTACTGATTTATCATACCAATCGCCAGCAACTTATGAAGTTTGTGTTGGTCAGGTCCACAAAGCACCGGAAAATGTATCTGTCTGTCATCATGCTGTAAAGTGCTTATATTTATGAGATCAGTATTCTGGTGTGATAAGGTAGACACCGAGCTGGAATGGATATGAACAATTTAACAGTTGCAACGTACGCGCATCTATGCCTGAACGCATGTATGATTGTGAGGCTGAGCATTCTTTAAATTGAAACAGTGCTCATCGTCAATAATCGGTATGGGTTATATGACCAAGTTTGTGCTGTATGGCAATAGCGTGACGACTTGTGTTGATGAGCATTGAAATCTGCCGTTGATATTTTTCTATAGCGCTGAGTTTCAAAACGGTGTCAACGGTGACTGAAGACTTTGGGTACGCTTCGTCAAGAACTATGTGGCTGAAAAACAATGTTCGATCAAGTAAACTTGAACGGGGAGTCGTGTTAGTACCCTCAAAATATTAAAAAAACTGCCCTGGCAATGTGCAAAAATTATTGTGCCGACTCAAGTTGAAAGTCTGACGGTAATGCTATAAATATCTGACCTTCGGCCCGAGCAGTCCTCCTCAAAGACCCCCATGCCCTCTCGGTGCAAAATGCCCTCGACTTCGCCATACTCTTCGGTACGGACTAACTCTGAAATATCATAGACTTGTAACCAGACTGACTTATATTTTGCCCCTAGCCTGTCTACCTTTGATGCTGAGATCTGTGAAGGTAAGTGTAATCACCTGGTTATTTGGAGCCATGCTGACACGAAAGATGTTCAGATCAGTCTCATCTCCGCTGCCTGCGTGCGAATCTATTCGGCAAACATTAGTCGTCTTGGAATCATCCTGGTGGCCAGAACAGTGAGTTATGATGGCTCTTATGATTCACTTACTGACGACTTCTTTCTATTAGACCGAATTTCTGCCACCAATTTGGCCCTGCTGGAAAAGCGCTTGGCGCAGCAACTGGAAAGGTAAGTTTGATCATTGTGATAGTCGAAAAGACTAAGCCTTGCTAATGATTCACTGAATGAGAAGCCAGGCATTTTGGACGTACCCCCAGCCAGCCCTTTTCTGGTGAGTTGCCCCGTGTCCTAATGCACGGGACTGCATTTTGAGTCTCGGGCTGTATGTAATCTCATTCGAGTTCTGTGCTCCTCGCAAAGTATGCTGATGTCTCTTTCCTGCCGCAGCGTTATTGCCAATCGCACACCGACAAGACGGGCCGAGCCACTGCCTCCAAGAAAATTCGCTCCCTGTTGCTCCGAGATGTAGGTTGAAACGGCACTCCACTCAATTCATTCTGGACCCAATCCAGACAGACTTTGCGTTCCCGATCAGCCACGCGGTAAACTTGCAAAATGTTTTCATATCCCCGTTTCACCCTGTCAGCTCGAGGGCTAACTGCCACTGTAATAGGTTATCGTCGCGTTCCCGTGACTCTGCTCCTTTTATCCACGTCCATTCCGAACCTTGTCGCCACGAATGATCCGCCCATGATAACAAATGAGTCATCCCAGTATTCGACAAGCAGAGACATCATATAAATGACCATCCAGAAAACCCGCGGTCCCTCCGAAGCAATACCAACCGAAACTACCCAGATCTCGCCACAAAGCGAACGCTGCCCGGCAATAACTTTGTTGTCAGTCGAATTATCACCCTTCCTCCGATGTCCCTTGACTTGGTGCGACTGCATCTCCGCTGGCCACTGGCTGTGTCCGTTCCAACAGCAAACAGCAAAGGTATATAATTGTGCATTGGAGGATATCCGTCTGCCACCGCAGCCGTTTTCTCCACTAAGAGCTGCTCCTGTTCCTCGAGTATGTGTGAGCCGATGCTTGCCTTCTCTCCAAATTGCCCATGATCGATATAAATCCAATGCTATGGTAAGTACGTGCCGCCTTCTGACACTGGACATGTTGCTGATGTATATAGGGGATGTTTCGGTCGAAACTAGACAGTTTCGACCGCCAATAAGGATACGATATCATGGCCACTATTACGAACCCCAGCTGGCCGAGAGTACACCGAGCTGCACGAGTTAAGCTGGACGTTGATGATTGATCGAGGAAATGTAACGGAGTAATCTTTTGGCCGTCCTGAAATCAAGACGACGAACTAAAGCTGGCGAGTGACCGAGCAATCCGAGGAATCTATTTGTGAAATAGAAAGACCGTACTCTCCAGAGCCCTCCCCGTCTGTAGACACCGAGGAAATACCCCGATCTAAACGGTCTTACTGTATGCCCAGCTCTTCACCCTCCCCGATCGATCCGGCGTTGTCGGATAGCACGAGCAATGCGAGTAGCCCGCACCCGCATAAGAGCCGAAAAACCAAGTCATGATCCAGCTGGACCATTGAGCACTTTTGGACCACGGAACAGGACAACACTTGGTGCCGGCAGGGTGGTCCACCCAAGAAAGACCGACTGCTAGTTTGCAAGAATTGTAACTGGTCCTCTAGGGATTCGGCGCGCTATGGTTCCACATCGAATTTATCGGTGCATCTCCAGACTAAGCATCGCATCAAATCCGGGACCCACTCCATATTCTTGCCCACTGCGGAAGGGAACCTTGATCAGTTTTTCGAGTTACCGGGGAAACACGTTGATGTTGGAGATGCACTGGTCCAATGGGTCATCCAAACCAGACAGTCTTTCACAGTCGTGGAGCATCCCGCGTTCAAGGCGCTTATTGAAGCGACAGGGGCTAAATTGCTCACCAAGACCGCTGATACCATTTGCAACAGAATCAAGGAAGCATTTAATTCGAGTAGGGCTTGTATGAAAGAAGAGCTTGCCAGGAGTAGTCGGACGCTCGCACTCTCTCTTGACGTTTGGACGTCAGAGAATCAGATTGCGATAATGGGTATCATGGGCCATTGGATCTCACCCGAGTTTGCAAAGGGAGAAGAGCTCCTTGAATTCATCGACATCAATGGACCGCATTCTGGCGAAAACATAGCGGAGATTGTGTTCAAGTTGCTCGAGCAACTTGACATCGCGTCCAACACTCGTGGGAAGTCTATCGATTTACTGGAGCTTGGACGACTTGTTAAACGATGTCCGGAATGCAGAGTGAGATTTTGAAGACGGTAACATTGAAATTCAAGTTGCAGTGGAAAGAGGGATTCGAAAGATGGATAAGTTTGCGAGGAAGATGGACGACAACCTTCTTTACTACGTCGCTTCCGTTTTGGACCCGCGCATCAAGTCGTCCTTGATTGTGTCACAGATGAGTGAGCAGGATGCGGGGCTAATTGTTTCTCAAATGCGCAACTTCCTTAAGAAAGCATATCCCCCAGAGGCATTTGTCTCACATAAATCTGAGCATTCACGTCCACCGGGGATGTCGGAAACCATGTAGAGAGTTCTGCGTAAAGTCCAGACGACCCAAGGGAGACTTACGTCCGATATAGATAAGTATCTGGACTCACCACCGGTGAGCTGGTCCCACCACATGATCGGCGATGCGGACGAAGAATGGGCCTTGAAATGGTGGAGGGCTAACGAGTTTAATTTCCTGCTCATGGAAAAAGCCGCTCGCGACTACCTAGCGATTCCCTCTGCAGAGGTCGGCATTGAACGTGACTTTAGTAATGCTAGAGATGTGTTGGGCCTCCGCAGACACTGTCTGAATGCGGAGACTATGCGATGGTTGATGCTATTGAAAGAACGGTATTCAGCATAGATATCCTGTGTTTCACAGTTCAATGGCTTGTATGTCTCATGCTGTGTAAATAAAATGCATGAATATTGAATGTTTTGGGATGTAAAGAGAGGAATAGGAATGTATGGTATCTTTGTATTTTAATAAATATGAGTATGAATAAGCGCTTTTGTTGAGTATCACGGGAGTTAAGGCCTTGTGGTGAGGATCATCAAGAAACATAAATAGATCAGGAGTCCCACCTCTGACAGAAAAACAGAGTAAAACACAATCAATCCTATCTTAACATTATTCATATTCGCAGATATTCATGAATATTCACAAATAATCATATTCCTTTCGGAGCCTAGTCCGCGCTGTTTGGTGGCGACACGAGAAGTGAGCATTCGGTCGGCTTGCGGCTGCTTGGGTATGGCATAGTGGGTAGGCGTCTGTCTTCATATCAGCGATTTGGCAATATATTTAGTTTGGTTCCGAAATCTCTACGTGGTGGAAACGTACTTGGCCAGCTCCGGTTCATGAAGTAGACCATTGTGGCAGCTTTGAATCGCCGTCTGGATTGGGAATCGGCCAAAGCAGTTTTTGCTGGATATCCTCGATCTACCATCAATTATAAGTAGCTGGCGCAAGGTTTTCGTTCGCAACTCACCATATTCGCGACCTGGATGAGATTCCCAGTGCCAGCCACGATACAGTATCTCGATTTTATTTGTGGGAAGGCCAGAACAGGCTGAAATCCAATGCTTCTCCACGTCAGCATGGTTTTCAACTACCTAGGACTGCTCATACCTGCCGCCAATGAAGTTTGGCCCCGAGCATGAACAGCGAGAGACGAGACAGCAGGCGTCAGCTCGGTCACGTACCCGGGGGTCCAGGACGAGTCCGTACCAGAGAAAATAGATGTGGGCACAGGCTCATATTCTTCAGCATATAGCTGTATGCGTGGAGACACAGGCGGTAGCCAAGCAGTTGCTCAATCATACCAAGACAAAGGACCACTAGTGACAAGTGATCAGAAATTTTTGATGTTTCATCCGGGGCAATTTAGAATTTCACTTGGTAGCGACCGCTCTCGCAGTGAAAAATTTGGGGCATATCAAGTGCTACGGCCTGCCTTATCACTTACTCAGCTGCAGCTGAGCCCTGACAGAGCTACTCCCTGACTGTGGCCGGTATTTGGATCTATTACTGGTCGATGCTACTTTCGAAGAAACCGCTGGTTTTCTCGGTGGCCGCCGGCGCTATGCTTCCCTTTGTTCTTGTCGGATGCTGCGATGACTCACTCGGTCTAGCGTGGGACTGGCTTATGGCTTCCGACGAGGTCTCGGGTCGGACGTGGGACAAGAAGTTCATAGCCGTCGGAATACGACAATTTCCTAATACGGTAACAGTTAACCTTCGATCGGACAAGGTAATGCTGGAGAGGTGAAATCACTTTGAAAGTTTACCGTATGGCCAACCGAGGGCATCAAGCCTTCCTGGATTGGGCCTGCTAAATAAGCCAGGCGAAGTGGCCATTTCAACCCAGTCTTCAGAAACAACGAAGGCGCAAGCATGCTGGGAGCCAGTGGCTTGGTCCACCAGGCTGTTGTACTTGGCTAAGTGTCAAGGACGATGAGGGAATACGGCTCGGTCATGTCGAGTGCAATCTTGACATTTGCCCCATGACCAGAAAGGGAAATCAGCTATATTTTTGAACAACGGAGAGCCACAAACAGATATATTCCACCCTGAGATTCAAAATGCAGTCCCGGGCGTTGGGAGTAGGCAGGGGCAACGCATGGGCAACTTACAAGACATGAGCTGGCTCATGGTAAAACAATCGGCTTTCTATACACAGAGTCTTTAGCGCAGGCTAATTTGACTACTCTTTCAAATGTCATAGTGACCGAAACTTACTTTGCCAGCTATTGCTGCGCGTAGCATTCTAATTCAGTCAAGTCGGCTTGTTAGTGGATGGATTCGAACCATGACAAGCCATCAGTAGGTAGCTTATGGGTGCACTTCATAACTCACTGTCTTTGCAACCTGAGTTTCTTATTGAGACCATTCCAGGTCCGGTGATTAAATTTCAAGAGGAACAGAGACGGAACTAATATTGAACATCTTCCACGTTAGCATGGTCTCAAATGACCGGGCAACTAAGCTTACCTGCCGTTAATAGATTTCAGTGTGGAGCATAGACGGACTAGGGGCAATGTAACAGGCCAATTTGATTACAATTATATGGCAGTTCGGGGACGGACCAGTGCATACTGGAGGAGAACAGCTTGCAAAGCCGAGAAGCGTTCGATATTCTTTGCGCCATAACGACAAGGAGATGCTTGAGAACGGCTGTTCTGCTGGCGAGAGTTCGCGTACTTATAGAATTACATCCAACCCTTAATCTCGAGTCGATGTAATAATTCTTGCGAATTTTGAGGGTCTCAACACCGCTGACCCTCATATTTCAGCTATCTCAACATTACCAATTGATCTGATGCAGTATTTAGAGGCATCGCGGCTTCTTCTTGATGATTGAGTATATTAAAGAATTCCTCTGACTGTTGGCACCGTTTCAACACTCACGGTTATACCACAGAAAAGCACCGACGATATGTTTCAACATCCACCAGCATGAACCCATACGTTATTGCTATGGGGTGCGGCACAAAAGCGGTGATGTTTTTCTTCTACTCACCGATGATGAGCGCTGTCCTTCACTCAAAGAGCATACCACCTCTGCCCGACTCCAGAATTGTTCGTATTCATTCCGCCTTGATATTGACTGATCACACCGGGCTCCGCGTTCCATAAACACTTTGCACACGATGAAAATCAGATTCAAGTTACAATACGGCATGGCCACACAAACCCCATAAGCCTCAGGCGATATATTACGAGGCAAGTTAGGTTATTCAATCTAGATCGAGCCATTTTTGAAAAGTTGAACGTTCAATACCGTTTTATCATCCTTATCTCAGGGCATCTATTTGACTCCTTACATAATCTTGAACCTCACCATTTCATTTCCTCATAACAACAGGGCCCTATTCTGCAAAACAACCAAAAAAGCTTCTTCTCGCAGATCTGACATGTTCTCCAATATCTCGAAGGCTGCACAAAATGAAACTGCGTCTTGCTACCTTTCTCCCTGCCACCGCTTGGCACCGCGATTGCGCATTGCGCGAGCATTCTTCCTGACCGCGCAACGCATGACATGGCTAATGGCAGCAGCTGAATTTTGGACATAGAATTCCACCGCCTCATGAACAACGTCTTTGGTGGAACACTGGATGTGGCCGTCATTTCAGCTTTGCTTTCTATATTTGGGCCAATCTTCTTTTTCAGCCGGGATGGCTGAGCAAGGAGAGCCAGGCCTGGGGCTTTTATCGTAGTATGAAAGGATTAACGGAAAAAGATCGCAGTATGAGTGCTTGCTGCGTAGTTTCGAGACTTGTGATCTTTCGGAGGAGGTTTATTTGGAAACATTCAACGCGACACTCAGAATGCCACATCTGTCCATCATTCTCTGCTGGCTTGCCATCCATCTGAGGTCGGCCAACCATGCTAATCGATGGAGGATATACCTCCCTGAACCAGCGTTATTTGCAGGGATATACCTGAGGGCTTTCCTGTAAAATTGCCTCATGAGAGCGACTTACTTGCCTCTGTAGCTGTCTCGTCATATTCCACGCAGTCAAGACTCGGATTTACCCGTTTCCCCGCTTTTCATTGTACCATGTCTCAATATACCGAAGCATCCCGTATACTTGTCCGCGCCGATGCATTTTCTCACCACGATTTGGCTACTCATTGCTGTGTTCAATTCGGCCACTGCTCGCTTTGCAGATACTTTGCGAGACCAAGCAACAGCTGACTTCATTTAATTCCGACAACCCCATCCTGTACACTTGGGCACAAGGCTGTCCGATCATGCCAATAGTTCCGGCAACCAAGATGAACATCTTTGCAGTCCTTCCAGAATGGAAGGATATGATGAAACAAGAGAGAGCTGAGGCTTTTCTGTCTAACACATCGAATATATGCCTAACAACTAACTATTTAACGTAATTCTCACATTTAAATTGGCTAGAATGCACATGCGTACCGGCATGGTCCAGTATGATAATAACTAAGTTGATATTTGATAGGTAACCGGTCATGAAAATCGTTTCGTGGCTCTGGAACGCGGAATGCCTAGCCAGTGCTATCTTCGAAAACAAATGATGGATAAATTGATTCATCCATCTGATTGTACAACCTCCTGACGACAGGCTCGAGGACATGAGGAGATGGAGGCGTCGCGCTATCTTGGTAGGCAAGGAGACTCATTCGCTCATCGGAGGACAAATATATTTCTTGGGAGGAGCCCGGGAGTAGGAACGTCGATAACAGGCTTTGCCACAGCCAATGAAGCATCTCGACTTCCGGACGCCCTGAAGAAGTGTGCGAAATATTTCCAAGCTGAACGTAAACCGAGGCAAAGCTTTCCCGGTATCCTTTTGCACACAATAGGAAATTTAATATCTCAATGCAATGGTTATGGTATAAATAAAGCTGAAAGTTGCCAAAAGAAAATGGTGCAGAAGCTGTGCCATTAAGCACTTCCCCTAATTTTGGGACATTTGCTATCGTATCGAGGTCCATATTGATATTTTGATGTGACCAGGAGGTAAAGCTACAGAATCGACGAGTTCGATGTTTGACTTGGTTGAAAGAGAAAAAATTCCCCATATACAGAAACGTCATCCTTACGTATTTGAGGTTAGGGCAGACAAGGAGTATCGTATTGGTCACTATTTGTTCGTATGCATGCGGTATTACCGGAATAATATTTTTCCACTCGATTGAACCTATGCAGATCCCACTCCGCCATTCAATTGGTTGCCGCCAGTCGATTGAGAACTTTGCCTGGAAGTTTGCATCTTGGTGGGGCCTCCATCAGCAGCGATGGAGCAGGTGTCGAATGGTAGGTCATTGTCTGACCATGGCACAGAGCTGACTGAAGTGGCAGACTTTCTATTGAAAATAAACCAGCATTACTCATGCGCCTTGCGACTTCTATGATGAATGCTTACTTCTCGTTCAATGGACAGTTGGTGAGCCAATGGCAGGCTTCCATGACGACCATGAGCCGTCATGGTTTTGCCACGGGTGGTCCATGGGCGGCACCGAAGTCTAGCTGGGTTATTTCATCTCTCATTAAGTTGTGGAACCCGCAAACTTCTGCATATTCACTGGCTTCTTCTTATCGAGCGAAATATTTCACCATTTGCTTAATACTATGAGTTCCGCCAAGCAGCAATCTTCATCATTTCTAAGGAACCTTGGAACGACTCCCACCTGAACTTCTGGATCGTATCCTTCAAATAAGCCTTTTTTCCGAGCCTTTTGGAAATGGGAATCATTCTGTTCTACACAATATTATGGCATTATCTCAATTCGATGGTTTCCCACTTTTACGGCGACAAATGGCTGGTTTTATGAGGACAGAGTGGCTCCGTCAAGAGATCCGGAAGCGATGGAATCTTTACAGCGACTACAACAGCGCTTCTCAAGATCGCCAAGCACTTTCGTTGGACTGGATGAATTGTCCATCTTACGCATCTCTCTGTCGTCGTGTATCAGAAAGAGATCTAGTGTCGTGGACAATCGCTGAATGCCCTTCATGCTTTCGGTTCCTTCTTTACTACCGCACGATTCTGCCGTCCTATTACAACCAAGATGGTGAAAGTCTTCTATATATGACCCTGATTCACAGGAGGAAAAGATCTGCAAAACTACTTATTTGGAGTCTGACCATAGACGACCTAGCTTCACCTCTGTGGTTGACCTCTGAGAAAGTTGGACCATCACCTCTTGACATCACCTCGTCGGAAGGTTTCGTCATGAAATCACCATATCATTATAACGAGGATAATATAAAACGCAAGTTTGATTATCATTCATTCATGCTTGGTGCATTAAAGACTCATCCACAGAAGACGCGCATCGGGCCTGCGTATGAATGAGCTTTTCTCCGTGCATACAAGACAGGCTGTGGCATATCGTGCGATAACGATGATGACCAATTAACGTTGTTTTTAAACCGCAGATTGCGGATAAAGGATAACTATACATCATCGTGCAGATATCCAATCCATACTTGTATACTTACCTGCTTCATGATATAGCTTTCCAGCCAACTCATCCAAAATGTCACACGAGAGGGAAGCCAAGAGTGTTCTGGAATGTGCATGATCATGAACATCCAGTGCTTTCAGTGATAACACGGGGTACTTTAGCGACACCTGTTAGTGGCGCTGGATTTACACGGCTCTTCGTGCCCAGGAGGTCTATCACTATCGCCGAGGTCACCTCAAGCCAGAAACAATCATGTCTCTCATGCTTCATATGTTCGCATCGAAGCTCAAGCTTCAACAAACCGAGCTTTAGAGGACCAAGTAGTATCTGTTTAGTGGAGATGCTGCCATACTGGATCAGACAAGAAAAGCCTGAAGAATGAGATACTTAGGCCCTATGGTCTTACCACCAAAATGTTCGAGGCATTCGTGAAACATTTCGTCTAGATCCGAACCCCGTGGTATAGTATGTTACGGACAAAAGTGGAAACTCCCGTGGAATCGTTATCGGATGATGTCCAGGTTGTAATCAGTGACTGGTATAGTGACTGCATTTTTTCAGTGACCCAGGCCCTCTCGCTGGAAACTTGCAACGGAGCCTTGCTTTCTGAGACTGCCAACTTGATCAGCACAGAAACACTATGGACAAGGGCAAGCAGGGATTCATCTTGGCCGCTCTTTGCTGTCAACTTCTCCGGCGTCCGTCTGAGCCCCACCCCGAAGAAGTCACCAAAGGGTTCCCATGATTTCAGCTCCGAAAGGCCGATTTTTCGACCCTCTCCAATGGGATAGCAAGACGAGTGACAGTGGTAACCTGGCTGATCCTCTTTTTCCCAGTCGGGTGGTTCCGGAAATCCCAAAATTACTAAGGAGACCATTTTACTGCTTCGGCCGGCCAACACGTCTGTTTCGAGCTGTCAAGCCCTGGTGGGAACCAATGCAGAGCTATTTTCTAGTCCCCCGAGATTGAGTCTCAATGTGATCAATGTCTCGCCCAATGAAACAGATCTACCTCTTTAGCCGGCCATTACTCGAGTTGATTCACCGTGTTGTTGTTCAGAGGTATCAATTGTACTCAGTTCAGAGGCAAACATTAGGCTATATATATATATATATATATATAGCGAGAAGAACAAGTTGATTGGAAATCAACTTGGTTCTACATATAGGTATCTCGGGATTAATTCCGAAGGTTCGGCTTGGTTCCTGATCTGCACCAGCCTGATATCACAACAAAGCAGAATCTAAGTGGGGCAGACGTGACACTGCTGGACTGGCTGAACGCCATGGTGGAGAGCGATTTAGTGATGGCTTATCGGCGCTGTTGCCGTAGAGAAAGGATGTAATCAAAATTGGGACTTGATTGCGTGAGAGATGACGAGCTACCACCGGAGGCAAGGAACTGACTTTGCGAAGCAGTTGCAGGAAGAAGCCGTCCGTAATGTTCGTCTAGATGTCACGTGAGAGCATGGGGCCCTAGGTGTTGAAATATTAAGTGATGTCGTTCTACAAGTTCGACATACATGCATGGGTCTGCTAATACTGATGGCGGCCTATGTGTCGATGACGTCATTTACCCTGCATCACGGTATCATCATTAGAGGATTATTAAATAACATGACACCCAACTTGGTACTCTCCGGGCCCAGAAGTGCTTTTATTTTTACCAAGTACTCCTCCCATACTGATAGTATATTATCATCTCTCCATCCTTTGCCATTTCGTTTACTGTCTTTTTGTCTTTTTCTGCTCCGATCTTAATCAGGTACATTCTCCACTGAGGAAGACTCTGATTTCTTTTTCTCTGGTCCTTAAGTTTTGCATCAACATCACAGTTTATTTTAACATTATTTTTTACTGTCAACTACTACTGCCACAAAAGCGCCAATCCTCGGTCAAGCTTGATGCGTCCACCTTAGCCTTTCAATCGAAGAGTTGAGGCCAATCAAAGTAAACTGAACTTGCAGCTTGTCAGGCTGGAGGATATTGCCTCCCCTGTTTCTTATGGGTCGGTAGCCAATTTTCGTTTAATCAATAATTCAATTGCAATTGAAAAGCAAAATCTTAAGAGTCATAGCAAATCTATGCAGGACTTTGTCAAGAGTACGGGTCTATGGGCCAGTGATTTCGGGTATTGGGCGAGAAATGGTTCTAAAATATGCATGGCGGTAGTAAGCCACATATTTTATACTCAATCTACATCCCCAGCACGACTCTTGATAGCTTAGTGTCTCTGTGGGCACAGCCACCCGGGATTGTTGAGTACCCAAAATAGTTCGCAGGATACAATGGAAAACCACAGGCATTCACCGGTGAGGCTGCAGGTTTCACGCCGGAAAATTGACACTATCAATAATAAAACGCACAATGATGTATTTAAACAAAAGCGCAACATGAATATTACCAAAAAGGAAATTGCAAGGACAAAAGAAGCCATCCAGCCAAGACCTATCCATCCATTCTGTATCCGCAATATTGGAGCAAACGAAGACATGGCTAGAAACCACCCTCGGCACGCCGTGCCTGTCTGTGGAATGTCCTCTTCACCCTGTCTAATGTTGATTCTTTGGGGGTAGCCTCGTCGCTTCCTGCTGGAGTGCCCTCAGTCGCGTTGCTCTGCTTGGCCTCACTCTTGGCGTCGTTGTCGCGCTCATGCGGCTGTACCAACGGCGCATACGTTAGTCACGCTTGTTTATAGGGCCTTTTGAGCTTGAGGTTTAGGAAGTGACCATACCCTTTCTGCTTTTAACTCGGCATTATGGATTATATCATGGCGCCCTATGGCGTCGGTATTGGAAACGCCACTCATGATCTTATTTCAGTGATATTGGTTGTGGTTGGAATGAAAAGTCTTCTTGCAAGTTTGAGTGGTAATTTCGATAGATAGACTATTGATCGCTTGCAGCAACATTTCTCTATATTTCAATCTCACTAGTCCTCGTGACAGGCCTGTCGTCATTTACGATTAATTATGTGCTGGGATTACATCATTTTAGAAAGACGGCAATACGCCAAAAAACGAGTATAATATGTGGCCTGGGCTTTCTCTGCCCAATGAAATGGGACGAAAAAATACGTTTCAAAAAGCAATACCATGGCATATGCGTCTGGCCCTGCTCATCGTGACATAAGTGGATAAGCTGATAGCTGAAGTAGTCACAAGTTGTGAATCACAACTAACCAAAGATCGTCTACGGATCATGTAACGTAATTCCTGGCCACCTGCCACTGTTAAAATAATTATAACATATTAACCATCGCCCATTAATTCAACTGCATAAAGCGATTTTTACATGGATTAATCCTGTGGCCGATATCACACACTCACTACCTAGGCGGAGTCCTATTAGCTGGCCGATCTACCTGAATATGCCATTCGCCAGGTATATGTGATTCTACCACAGGTGCTGATAGTGGTAAACTTAGCTGCGCGACTAGCTGTAGCGCCCCTCCCCCACCCCTCTTTAACGGTCATAATACTCTCTTTGAAGGGTATATGCTTACGCGACCGATTGCGTCTCTTGACGATCATTTTATTTGCTGCGCGTAGATTCGCCTTGCGCTATTAATGAAGTGTTATATAGCGATAGGCAGTGGCTCTTGATATTTTAATCCAATGTGGTTTTCGATGGACCTAGAGAGTTATTTGACTGCCGTTTTAGTAAATCCTGAAGTACTGAAGCCTGTTTCAGTAGCTGAGTTGGATCTGGGCATTTTTATGAACTGGCTAGATCTGCTACCAAGCCAGCTGCTTAGTGGCGTAGGTGTTTGTAGATATATCAAACTTTGAAAGCAATCTTCTATATCGATTGGCACTAGGCCACTAGCTATAAAGCTGACTATTTCAAATAGTGCTTAGTCAGTAGGATTTTAGCCGTGCGCATTGGTATTCCTCTAGGAAACTGAGTTTATCGACATGGTTCTATCCTCTACCCGCAAAATCGTTTACAAAGCAACCGTATATACATTGAATACTGCAAAACAGCCAATATCTAGTGGCTATGGTAGATTCAATAAATAATTAGGTATTTAAAGAAGTATAATATCATTTTCTGCATATAATTAGTTTAATTGCGGCATTAAACATACGAGAGCATCCTGATACACTCACTAGCGTCGGTAATCTGAGCAGAGTGTCTTTTGGCCAATGGAAATATAAAGAGGCGTAAGCGATACATCGACGGGCGTTGGAAGCACGAGAGAAGGTGCTTGGAAGCGAGCATTCCGATACGCTCGACAGTGTTAATAACCTTGGCACGTTGCTTGATAACCGGGGGAAATATAGGGGGCGATGCATCGATGGGCACAAAATAGATTCTGATACCCTCATGCAGCAACGAATTCTACCCAGTAAAATGCTCTCCACTTTCCATCGGTTGCTTCAATTGTCGCACAGGCATGATCGATCACTGGGCGAACAACATGACCGTGACGTCGACTGAAATCTTGCAGCACGAAATTTAGTGGCGCCATCGGCAAATTAGCTAGCTGTCCCAAAGCAAGTAGTATTGTATCCCAGCATGAGTAGAACAGAATAACCTTCGGAAAATCGATATCAGAGCGGTACTGTATTAATTTTGTGCTGTGCGAATGTATTAGTTTTGAGACCTCGGATTAGTGCTCGTTGGCCACGGGAAATATGAAGAAGCGGACGTGATGTATGACAGGTAATAGAAAGATATATTGATGTGTTTGGACGTAATGTCCCGAAACGGTGAACAAGCCATCTGCTACCTGCGGACAAGGTTGTGGGGCTGTCACCCCTGGAGGCGCTGGTATTTTTCATATATCAAGTTACTTGATTACTTACTACCTCCAATGGAAAGCCCATTTCCAAGTTCTACTACTGATTCAGGCGAAGTTAGTTTCCTGCAAGTGCAGGCCTCTCTCCATCCCAGGCCAGAGGTGGAACTTACAGTCTATCATCGCAATTTTTTCTGCGGCCTTGGAATGCTCAATGATCTCGAGCCCATGAATACAACCTACACTCGGATGACTAACAGAACAAATACTGTTGATGTTACTATATTTAAGATTTCGAGATGCATGTGGGGCCTGGAGCCTTTCCGTGGTGAAAAATAAGTAACCGTCACATATGCATCATCATTTTTCGTATATAGGGCTTATCCTCCGATGTCTCTCTCGTTCTTCTTTTCACATTAATCCAATATTCTTTGCTCGAAATTAAGTTTCCAATATCAGTTTTACGGAGAATGACTTCTGCATTGCCCCAGCAATACATTCAGATCGAAATTCATGATGATTATAAATATGACATTCGTGTCGAAAATGCGAACAACGAGAGGTATTTGCCCTTGCCCATAGATTTAGCATCCCTTTTTTCTGAGGTATACGCAGTGGTAAATTTTACAGAGAGGATGATCGAAACGATATTTTAACGTCTGACGATGTCAACGACATGGTTATCCGTCATAATGGTGGTATGCGGACTGTGTGCTCTATGCATGGATCCCAGGGATGCATCGATCTCGTTGACGATGTAAGGGATATGAGGATATGCAGTCTAGCCTGGAGATCCTCCATGGAGCCCGGAGAATCGAACGAATTTAAGAAGCTCAACCACAATTCGAGCTACATTGTTGAAATCGGTAAATGGAATGGAACTGGTACTATGGGAGCAGTACCTGTTACCATCAAGGAGAAACTTGGTATTGATTGAGGCTGGTATCTTGTTATCAACTCTTTATGTTCATCAGAAACCCGCTCTGATATTGAGCAGCAGATTAAGGGAAACGACCAGGCCCCTGAGTTTTGCTTTTATTAATGAAAACTTATGTGCACACGATCCTCTTACAAAAATCATCTTTTGCCATCCATAATGTGCATTGTGGAACTTTTTGGTATTAAATCAGCAAGTACCAATTAACAGGCGTTGTTGAATTAGGCATGTTACCACCGTGACGAGTCTGATGCGTAGTCCACTTCTAGGATGTCACGTCCACCCCTCAACCTCATAAGCGTTATTGTGGCCATTACATTATCTTTATCGATTCGGGTTCTCTCCGGAAAAGGGCTCTGCTGGTCGTTGCGTTCCCAGCGCACCCAGAAACCCCTCGGGCTCTGTGCGCATATATCATCTGTCTTCTTACCAATATATGTAGTGACCATGTCCCAAAGTTGTGTGTATGAAATATCTTCGTGGACATTAATGGGCGTCATAAATGTTCCAAATTCGAGCATAATTGGTATACGGTTGGCCATTGCAGCGTGTTAAAATATGCGTGCTGGGAAGCTTCGGGATTTGATAAGTTGTAAATTAATACTGGCCAACTGTAAACATAGACAAGTTGGAACTGGCCAAAGATACAATTAGCAGTTTGGTTATATATGTAAAAATCCTCGTGGAGATGGAAAGAGCAACGTGGGAGGGAACATGTTAATGTCATCCAGACGTCAGGATATTTATTGGGGGATGAGCCTTCTTTCATTCAATCTCGAACTTTTCAATGACTCATTTCTGACATTATAGTGGGTCTTCACCTACAAAGTACCTAGATAATAGAACTGGCACCGTCTACACGCCCCGACCGCCTTTTTGCCGGTCGCTTACACATACTGCTACAACAACACCAGTACATTGGTACTATCCCACGACGATCTTTGCGGGAACGCGTGTCCATACAAAAGCAAATGGTGGACAAGGTATTTGCTGAACCACACAATCATAACCCGATGATTAGTTTTCGTACATGCCGGTCGTTGCTTTTGGAAAATAATGGAGCGGAGCGCTGCACCAAGTAAATTCCAGTTCATAAGACTTAGAAAGTGTTTCGTTATTAGAGACATGCCATTTCATTCTTTTGCAATATAGTTACACTGAATGCATAAATTAATACCCTATTTCCATTTCAGAAGGATATAACACGGGGGGTAGAGAGGATATCTGGCCTTGCTTGGCTGTTTAACCACAAATTGAGAGCACATCAATGGTTTCATGCAGAGCGCACTTCCTATTAGAAATCCGGGATTGAAGATGAGATGTTGGAAGTATGCTTCTAACCCCAACAGTTGGCCAGGTTCAGGACCAATTGAACTGTCGCACAAAGTCGTTATATTCTGAAGAGAATTAGTTCTGTTGCATGGAGCTGCTTCCATGTAGATGGAAATACCTTTCCGACTGATAACACCGTCACCATCAACATCGAGCCTTTTAAATTGGCTGCTTGCCTCGTTTGCTTCAACACCAAAAGCTGAAAGAGCCCTTTGGAACTCGTTCCAGGTAACTTTGCCTATCAGGGTGATGAGTATCCGCAAATATTCCTGCCAACATATTCGGAATGGCTGGACTGGAAAGGGCTCTAACCAAAATTCTCCTCGGTCTGAAATAGAAAGCTTAGTGATCGCGCGGAAAGTATACAAGGTTTGGGCTGTGACGTACCCTGTCACCGACTTGTTTTCGCCATTCGGGTTCGTATTTTTCGTACCATCCTGATTTATTGGAGGACTGCGGAAAGCTCAAAATTGTCATTTAAATTATAGAGAAGGCTCGACAAGAGTAGGATATCGTATGATACTTTGTAATACTTACCATAGTGAATAAGAGATTGGTATG
The DNA here is from genome assembly GCA_000347475.1 of Penicillium paxilli ATCC 26601. Taxonomy (NCBI): domain Eukaryota; kingdom Fungi; phylum Ascomycota; class Eurotiomycetes; order Eurotiales; family Aspergillaceae; genus Penicillium; species Penicillium paxilli. Next base: position 31,234 of record AOTG01000463.1, read on the forward strand.
CACTGAGTATAGAGTAATAGGAACTCAATACATCCAGGTATTGCGTAAATTTAAAGAATTGATGAATCCTGTGAGAAGGGGAAAGGTGATTTTATATGCTTTATCGATACACAATTAGTGCTCATTTAGGAACTGTAATCATTCGGTATTCACCGCAGGATCCTTTTCCTGCTTGATAAATCCGTGGATATATAGAGAGAAGTTACCCAGAAAGATGTCGCTGAGTCACTGTGGCGCGATGGTGACGACCCATGACATGGTTCTCATCCTACTCGCCCGCGTTAGGACAGGAGGATTTCCCTTGGGTGAGTATTTGCCTTTTGGTAAATTATATTTTCGTTTCCCATTTTGAGTCTTCAGAATATTCAATCTTCTAAATTCTATCTACTACTAAAATATTCAAAGTGAGAGGCATCGCAGGGGCAACTGACCGTCTCAGCTAGTGCGAAGTCACTAGCCCCTCTAGCATTAGGCTGAGGACGATAATTCCAAATGCCGTGCACGGGATTACTGGGTGACCTACGCGAACGAAGGAAGGAGAATTTTAGCTTGTATATTCAACATGCCGCATTTGACTTATGGTTCCAAAGCCGTTTTATGGCGATTTGGTGGCTCATCTCCATGGCGACCATAGATACACTAGCTTGTTTCTGTTGCGGTGAATCTGTAGATTTACGGCGGCAGCCTTAAGCAAGAAGCCTTGGTGTAGGTAAACCGAGACCAAATGTTGCGGGCTGTGGGGGCCATCCGGTCATTCAACATAATAATCACTTGCCCTCACCCTCTTAGTGCTTAAATAAGTAGTCATTTAACACCTGCCTAATGTCGAACCAGACTACATTGTGCGGTTAAGATATTTTGCCTTTGCAAGCCTGCTCTCTGCCCAGTGACTAATCCCTCATAGGCTTTCTATCAGCGGCTACTGTTAGGAATTTAGGAGGTCAGGCATTCTTAGGGTCTACTGTCCTGTGAATAGAGCGAATTCGATACATGTCACATGCGACATGAAGTCTTTATTAAAACGGACTATAAATATTTCATTACTAGCCGTCCTTCTAGAAGCCTGCAGGACTGGAATTTAGAACGGAGAGGCAAACAAAAAGGTCTTTACGCAGGATCAAAATGATATTGCAAGTGCAAAAAAGTGAAATTCTGCCTCTAAACTATTTAAGTCCACGAAGGATGAATAAGCCACATCAAACCAGAAATCAGTGATTGCCATATCTATCGGCTACAGATTTGTTATGTTTTTTGACTTCCTTGGAATCAGACCTAGGATCCAACTCGCCACTTTCAGAGTTGGGTCCTTCACGGTATACTTTGAGGCTGTCGTATTTATGGCTTTCCCCTTTCGCGTCAGAGGTTGCAAGTTTCGACTTTGACACTTCTGAAACAGAGACGTTCTTGTCAGCCTTTACCACTCAATTTTATGAGTTGAGTCTGGTACGAGGGGCGTCGCACCTACCTTCATTGTTGTCTGTGTTCGTGTTGCTTCCGTATGCCTGAGAAATTTTCGCCTGTCTGACCATTTTTACGGAGTAACAAGCTCGCTTATCCTCAAACAGCGCAAGCTTGTTTCGAGCTAACGCCATGTTGCGTAGATGGTAGAATTTGATGGCGTAGCATGACCGTGCACGTTCCTGACAAACAAGTCGTTGAAGATTTTCTATCATTGAAAGAATATTGAATAGATAGAGAATAAACCGTCGCTAGAAATGGGCGGGGC
>KB644874.1:0-37696 GCA_000347475.1 Penicillium paxilli ATCC 26601
GAAGTCCGAGTCAGACGTCAGAGATTTTATTAATCAGAGCTTAAAAAAAAAAAAAAAAAACTAAACTTGAAAGCCATTCAATAGGGCCTTTTGGCTGATTATAGTGCTGATACAGATTCAAGAGTTCAATTTCAATCTAAGATTGCAACCAGATAGATTAATTTCAAAGTCAATTGGCCAGATGAAGAGACACTTCCAAAAAGTTCAGATGAAACAGACTTCTCTTATCTCGAAGGTCTTTATTATTTAGAAGAGACAATACTAGCATAAGGGCTTTTAAAGGCCATACAGATAATTCGGATATTGTATCATGAAAAGAGATATACATTCTGAACTATATGATCTAAGCTACCAAATGCTAATCATTAAAGCCTCCGTCTAGGAGACCGCCATTGGGGGCATGACGCCGAGATCCAAATGGGTCTGGGTCAGATTTATCTATTCCAACTCATCAAAAATTATAATTTCCTGGCAAAGGGATATTTCAGGAAATCACAATACCATAAGCACCTTACAGCCGATAACCATATAACCATATCAAGCATGGGCATCGGTCGGGGTAGTCCCCATATCTTCCTTCTCGACATCCTTTGTCGAGCCAGAGCTCTCGGAGGGAGGGAGAACACCGCCAGAATGAGCGATCTGACGATCGATTTTAGCCTTCTCCTCGTCGGTAGTATCTGTAAGATGAACGGCGACTTCTTCTCCAAAGTTCTGGGCGATCTCCTCTAGAGTTAGGCGCGCGGTCTCGGGCCAGAAGAAGTAGATCACTGCAATGAAATTTAGTACAGTTCGACGAGAAAGCTTTATTTAAGTGAGTGCTTCAAGTTTGAACTTACCTGGAATGAAAAAGGCAGACCAGCAGATGATGACGAGGTAATACTTCCAGGTAATATTGGCAAAGCCCATGGGTGCCGTTTCCAACAGGATGAGGGTCGCTGAATCATGTCAGCAGATATCTTACATATTATGGAAAGAAAGAGTTCACTTACCGGCAAATTGGCCAAAGAGCGAGAAGCCCATACCGATCGGTCGGATTTCTGTAGGGAATATCTCCGAGACGTAAAGGTACATGGTTGTGTCGCAGAAAGTACTTTGATGGAGTTAGTATAAATCAGATCAGAATCGAAATTCGAAAGTGGGAGATATCGACGTACCCCTGGAAAGCCAAGTAAAGATAAATGAAGAAGATACCAAATCCATTGCCGATTTTGTTGGTAGTTCCGGCATATTGAGCGGTCATAGCAGCAAGGCAGGAAGTGGTCAGGATGATACCAGCGAAACCGGTAATGTACATGCCACGTCGAGAGTTGACCTTGTCATGCAGCCAAGCGCCCAGAGGGTTATAGATGACACCTATGGCAGGGTTAGTCTTCGATAATCCCAAAATAAGCCTTGGGGGTCTTACCGGCAGTCGTCAGCCAAACGGCACTCAGGAGAAGAGGCATACTGCCTTCCATTCCCAGATTGGTGTACAGGAGAACGGCATAGTTGTTCTGTACTTGTTAGAGAAATCTAAGATAATAACCGAAGATTTTAAACTTACAATAATAAGAGGGCCTCCGAATTCAGCACCCCACTGAGTAAGGAAACCAATGATCATGCGCTTTCTGTAGGAGGGCTTGGTGAAAACAGCTTTCCAGACACTGCCATAAGCTGCCAGCTTCTCTGCCTCAAGCTTGATTTGCTGCTTTGTCTGGTAGAACTCCTCCTTGGCCACCAGATTATCAGGATCATCGGCGGTTTGACGAAGCCGCTGAAGGACAAGCTCAGCCTCGTCAAATTTTCCCTTGGAAATCAACCAACGAGGGGATCGTGGCAACCAAGGGGAACCAATTAGTAGTACTAATGCGGGCAAACACTGAAGAGCCAACGGGAATCGCCATCCAAATGCTGGAATGGTGCTTTCCGCGTAGTAGCAAGCAAATCCGACCCATCCAGCAAGCATGTATCCGAAAACAAGGAAAATGGCGTGGTGGCCGACCAACCAGCCGCGACGCTGGGCGCTCGACATCTCGGAAAGGTACATGGGGCAGACGGTGACGAGAATACCGATTCCGAGACCGCAGATAAATCGACCTGCTTGGAACATCCTTTTGAAATCCATGGATGTCAGCGATTAATGCTGTGAATGGGGTTCAAGGGATATATCCGTACTCAATGGAGTTGGCACCACCCTGGAGCGCACCTCCGAACAACGAGAAAAAGGCACCAAATTGGATATTCGCCTTACGACCAAAGAAATCACAGGACCACATGATGAAAAGTGTGCCAACAGCACCACCGGCACTGAATACACCATTTGCTGTTGAGATAACTGGCGTCGTGATCGTAGCATATCCAGGCTTCCCTTCCGCTGGAAGATTGAAGTAGGTATACCATCCTGGCTGACCGATGGTACTGGAAATAATTGAAGCGCAATAACCATAGGTCTTCGTTGAACAGATTAGCCCGGGCAGTGCTGTCTATGACAAGCAAAGGAACTTACCATAGACCCAATGGCAACAAAGACGGTCACCAGCCTATTATAGGTACTGGTCTGCGACCCGAATCTACCCATTATGAAGCAATTACTGATTATACAGTTTAGGGAAGTGGTATCAGCATAAGCTCAGACTCAGACGCGTCTGCGTTTAAGGGAAAGAGAGAACAAAACACAATCCTCTCCCATGCCAGCGAGCAAGGGGTGGGAAGAAGTAAATCGTTGACAGCTTGGTGGATCTGACCCACTGGGATGTGGATTCGAGTTTACTTATTTAACTTTGGCCGTGAGCAGAAACAACACACTTGCCCATAGCGGCTAAGGCTGTCACAAGCGTGGGCCGTTATACGAGGTGTTGTATTGGCTAAAAGGCTTTCAATTTTACCAAGCTGGGTCGATGCAGATCGGTTTCGTGACAAAATCACAACACTTGATACTATTGGCAAGCCCACCTCCGCTTTGTGGGGCTCACTGCAGCTGCAGTTCGAGTCGAGGGGGAAAAAAGCAATTCGCATCGCACGACTTCCGCCCTAGGGAATTTGGCCTGTGCTTTTGGGGGTTGGGGAGGGAATGGCAATCCGCACGAGAGGAGTGATGCTCCACCCCGAAACTTTCACAGAACACTAAGATCAACTTGCAAGGCTCATTCTCTACCGCAGGATTGCCACTATTTAGCTAGCTTCCAAGATACCGTAGCTTGCATGAAGTCAACTTAAACCATATTCTTCCTTGACGGTACCGCACTTGGCTTCCAAGCTTAACGGAATCATGTCTCAATCCCCGTTTGATATTCCCTTCGACGAGCTTCCCAACCCCAAGCAAGTCTGGGCGGGCAAGCCTGGTAGCTATGAGGAGGGTTTGGGTAAACTTGCTATTCTAACCCCTGAAGTTGTGGCAAAGGCAGCTGCCAATGAGATCAAAACTGGTCGTCGTGTCACAATGGGATGGGAGCTGACGAAGTTGGATTATCCTAATCTCAACCGCCAGTCATGTCAGCATCAGATTATCCCTCTCCTGGGAGGAGTTGCATTTGATGATGTTTATACTATGAATCCTCGTGAGTAATTCGAGTATTGCCTGAGTTACTACTAAGTACTTTGGCCTTCAAGGTTTTATGTGTGCATGACCTGCATGTCAGTGGAAGCTGACAGCTCGATGTAACTATAGAACAAAGTAGTCAGTGGGATGGGCTTCGCCACTTTTCCCAAACTGTTCCTGGTCAGTCCGAGCGTGTTTTTTATGGCGGAACGACCGTTGAAGAAATCAACGATCGTCAAAATGATCGCATCGGTCTGCAGCACTGGGCGCGGGAAGGCATTGCTGGTAGGTCGTGACGGTTTGCCCTTTTTTTTTGGTTCTTTCGCGCCCCCGACACTAACGGTCCTTCTCATCGTGTGACAGGACGTGGAGTCCTGATCGACTATGCCACATGGGCCGAAAAGAAGGGCATTCAATATTCCACATTTTCGACGCACCAAGTGCGCCTATCCGACATTCTGGAAATTGCCAAGGAGACCAATATCACCTTCCAGAAGGGTGATATCCTCTTTGTTCGTGTCGGAGTAACGAAGGAATGGGATACGGTAATGACAGATGCCCAGAAGAAAGCCTACTCAGACAACTCCAGTCCTGAGCACGCCGGCGTGGAGGCAACTACAGATGTACTCCGCTGGCTGTGGAACTGCGGGTTTGCTGCGATCGCTAGCGATGCCATTAGCTGGGAGGTAAGTCAGCCACTCCTAGATCTCCAGTCATCCCAGGACGGACAGTGAACCTGAAGAGGAGAAATCTGCATTGATTAACACGTGTAATAGGTTTATCCTCCCCAATCCCCCGATGTTTTTTTGCATGAGTATGTGCTCGCCGGATGGGGCATGCCGATCGGTAAGCATATGTGTGATATCCACTGGAAGGGCCAAATCCACTGAACGAAAGTACAGGCGAGCTCTTTGATCTAGAAGCGTTAGCACGAACCTGCGAGGAGTTGCAGCGGTGGAGCTTCTTTGTAGCCTCGGTGCCATTGAACATGCCGGGTGGTGTGTCCTCTCCTCCCAACATGATGGCTATCTTTTAGGGCATAAGCCAGTCACACGTGATACTAGCACAGTATACCCCGAGTGTGTACGGAGTAGATAGAAGTAGACATAGCCTGCTCTTTGCTTTCACCGGAAGCGGGACCGTCAATGAAACTCAAAGTAAATACCGATAATAATTGCCATCAAAGTTTGAGATGAATAACCTAATTGCAGGGTTGTCCCAATCACCTTGACGCGGCAATTGAATTAAGTTACCTGAATTCGCCGACAAGAAACCTACAATACTGTAGGAAGTTTTTTTACGCATTAAAGCGAATTACTAGCATGGATACTATCTATGGTAACTATCGCCACTATTGATTGACTTGATCCTGAAACGAAAACGAGCCATACCCCTGGACACACACTCGGACTTTGACTTGAGGCCGTTCATCGCATCCAATATCCCGCCTCAACAAAGATCCACAGAAAACAAGGGACCCATCCCCCAGGCTGGCGGGCCGAGAGATCGGGATCATTCCGGTTCCAAAAAAATAAAAATAACAAGAAAGAGCACGGAGAGCACTGAAATCGGAATAGAAGACGGGATATCAAGCATGTCCGTCACCGTGGTAGGAAATGAGCAGCATTTCAGAACAACATCGGAAGGATTTCTTGAACACCAATATTTCAATCAACGCTTTTCGTCAGTTCTCCTGGGTGGCAGTGATTGTCTCTCTGAAGGATTCTCGGATTTTCGGCCTCTCTTCACTGATTGAATGATCGGTGCGTCGGTGGAGCCGCCTGGATATTTTGACTTCCCCTACCCTTGTTCCAATTTCCTAATCCTAAAAAGTTCTGGCCGCCTCGATCCACTCTAAACCGATCTAATCCGCTAGCTTGCATGACGGCCTCCCGAAGAACCCCTGCTTGGGGAAATTTACTGGTGGAGAACATCAACGTTTAAGCTCCACCTTCCGCTTCGCCCCGTATTACAGCGACATCCTGCCACAGGCGTCATGCCTCGTTCTTCACGGCCAAATAAGTACGTAATGGCTAGTAGTTAGTTTACTCCGTAAATATTCATGTGCAAGACTTCAACTCCTAATCTATTTACTACTTATTCGTTAGCTAGATCGATAAGTCAATATCGGCAAAGGCAGCTAGCTTCATGTTACAACTAGCTGAGGTGCTCGGGGTTAATTTAGATCCGCGGGTCCGCATCAAAAAATCCATGTATGCTAGTACTAGTATCACCGAATTATTCCCGATCCAGAACTGTGGTGTGTTCGACTGCCTCTAGTACCAGAGGCGAACAATGAATATTGCACTGTATACTATACGATGGACTGAACAAAACTTGATTATGTGCGAATCATCGGTGTCTTCGCGCAATCAATGCTTACATGGTCATATGTTGATCAGCGGGATGGAATGTTGATCTCGGCAATACGATGAACTTAAACCTCGAGCCTGAGAGGGTTGCCACACAGATGACTTTGTATCCTGATATAGCAGCCTCTGGACCAACATACTAGTACTGGTAGTACCGCTTAGAATTCCATATAGCGTAGCAAAATTCAACGTACTATTACGGCGAGGAGTTGGTCAATTAATACTTGGCGCGGTAGAAGTCTTGTGATCCTATTCATTCATTCTATTCCGTACTAAAGGTCATTCTGTATTCTTTACGGAGTACTCAGTACTACTGAATGCTTTTCAATAGTGGGTATCTGCCAATTTCTCTCGTGGGGCACGCTGTTGAAGGAAGTGTTTCAAACAGGCTGATCCAGGTCACCTAAGTCCACCGGTTCGGCTTGAGTTCAAAGTGGGTACATGTCAATACTGTACAGGAATTGCAAGACTATTGCGGTTAAGAAATTCTTCTTGCAGAAAGTGCTGGCAGGGGTATGGTTTGCCCAGTGCGATTTGAAATATAATATCTGAAGAGGCCCCCAAATCCACCCAGCCGGGTGAGTGTGTGACTTTAGATCTGTGATGTTGCAAGATGTCGTCCATGATGGAGTTGTTGCCTCGTGCTCCTGGGGATGTCGACATTGATCGCACTGTGCAGAAGTGGAATTATGCTTGTCAGTCATTATGTATAATTGCCATGACTGTATTCTTTGGTCTACGGGCTTATACTCGACTCTTCATTCTGAATGGATTTGGAAAGGAGGATTGTAAGTATCCTACTTCCCCTTGTTCATACAATCGTATGATAGCTGACTCGATTCGAAGGGGCCTGTATGGCTGCATGGGTATGACATCCTTTTCTTTCTCATTCTGAAGCAGTGGCTAATCCTGAAAAAGTTCCTCGGCACCTGCTACTCTATCATTGCACTCCTAAGTTCGTGAAACAAGTTGATCCAACTCAGGGCCATACACTAACGACACTTTAGTGGGACATTATGGAGGAGGCCTTCATCTCACCGACGTACCTAGTGAAAACCTCATTCCGTTTTCAAAAGTAAGCCTTCTGAATAAAGCCAATGTTGAGGTTATGTACTAACATCGTGACAGACTGTTTACGTGACAATGGTCATGTACGGACCGACAGCATACATCACGAAGTTCTGCCTTCTCTGGATCATGACGCGTGTATTCAATCCCTTCCGCAAAGCTGTCATTTTCATTTACGTCTTTATGGGAATTATGCTGGCCTACTACATCCCGGCCGTCATCGTCAAGATTCGACTTTGTAACCCGATATCGAAATTTTGGGATGACGATATCGAAGGTAGCTGCATGGATGAGAATGCTATAATCATGGCCGATGCGGTCGTCAGTGTCGTGAGCGATCTGATCGTTCTTTTATTGCCACTACCCCTGACTTTAAGTCTTCAAATGTCTAGCAAGAAGAAGATGAGAGTCATCGCTATTCTTGGCGCTGGCGGATTGGCGGTTACGTCTAGTATCATCCGGTTGATACTGATTGTTGTCACGGCTAAATCGAAAGATACCACACTCGCTTTCATGCGAGTAAATATGCTTGGGTATGTGATCATCTTCATCGACGCCTTCTTTCCCAAGAAATATTGTGCGGTGACTGACTCTTCATCATTGAACAGAAATGCCGAAGTTTCTATCGGAGTGATATGCACCTGCCTCCCTGCCCTTTCAGCCCTCTTGAAGAAGATGCTACACGAATACACGAGCAACAAAGGGACGACACACCCCTCCGATTACAAGTTGGATACACTACGAAACCAAAGCAGGACTCAACGCAGCACGAAACAAATGAGTGTTCTGGAGAGGGAGTCCGATGAAGACGTGCTCATGTTCAATGCGCAAGGGAACCCGAGAATTGAGACGACCGTCAATGTCAACAACGAAGGACAAAACAGCTCACACGGCTCGGCATTTGGTGGTATTGGAATCACGAGAACGGTTGATGTTGATATATCCTCTACTGCTGAGCATGATCGTGATAGTAGTCGACATGCCTAGGATACCCCTGGAGGGCTTGTACTAGTAGTATATTACAAGTATGAAGGAGGGAATAACTTCTATAATCTGAGATAATAATTTTCTTCGATGAATCTAATGACTCAGATATGCGTTTAGCCCGACTCCACCAGTGCTTCCAAGTTTCTATCAGTACTCTCGAGTCGAGCTCCAAGGTCCTCTTTGCATCTTAAATAAGAATCTCATAGTCCCCGATATTTCAACAGCCGCCGCCAATAGACGCCTTGCGAGGAATTAGCAACGAGACCATTAAGCACGTCACTTAGGGCTCCCAGCTCGCCGAGGAGGTCGCGCACACGCTTTAGACGTATACAGAAGCTGTCTACAGTCTCATAAAGCGAAACGCCACATTAAAATGCAAAAGTCGCCAAAGTAGGGATTTCAGAAGCCAGCCCGATTGGCTCAGCCATAATTACTTCGTGTTATGATAAGTTGAAAGACTGGGCTCTTTGAAGGCCTGGAAAGGACATTTATTTCTTGAAAGGCACGAAGTGGCGGTGACTACTCTAAGCTTGCCTTGGCTGTTCCGGATCGCGACCCACACATATTCTCCCTTAACTCTCACCTCACCCAAGCTTCCTATTCCCCACCTTATCTTAGCTTTCTATACCCAAATTACAGATACGGAGAAATGTGTCTCCCCCACTAAGATGGAAGATACCCTGGAGGATCAGTCTCAGGGAGTCACCTGGGTTCAACACCTCTTTGGCCTGGAGCCTGAATGGACAATAGAACCCGATCTTGAGAAAATCGAACACACAATTCAGTCCCTACGCCCAGAAAGCACAGCGAGTGTGTCATTTCTCGCCCAAGGTGGCTTGAACAAAATTTATGTCGCGAAAGTCGATGATCAGGATTTCATTATGCGGGTAGCGTTGCCAGTTGATCCGTACTACAAAACTATGAGCGAAGTGTCGACCATGGCATGGATTTCTCGCATCACAGACATCCCAATTCCTCGGGTTCTTGCTTACCAAACCTCTCGGGAGAATTCAATTGGATTTGAATGGATCTTCATGACTAAGGCGTCGGGGACGCCTTTAGCAGATGCATGGCACTCGGTGTCATTTCCTGCGAAAGGAGCATTGGTCAAACAATTCGCAGCTTACTCCGCTAAGCTTTTTCAGAACAAACTCCAGCGGATTGGAAATATCTATGAAATGCCATTACTGCAGATGGCTGCCCGTTAAACGAAGCTGTCTGGCCAGCTGAGGATTCATTACATTCCAACGCATCGGCTTTGAATGAATCAAAAATCTCAGGCCCTCCCGGCGTGGGCAAAATTGTTTCAATGGACTTTTTCTGGGGACTGAGTACCCATAAAAATGTTCACCGGGGGCCATTCAATTCTAGCAAAGATTGGATGATGTCTCGCCTACTACTAGAGGAAAGGGACCATCAATCAAAGTTTTCTAGTTTGCCATCAAGTGATCTTGATCGTAAGCAGGAAGCTAGGAAGGAAGATGGTACGAGAACATTGGATATCATTGCAAAGCTGAAAATTTTGCTATCATTGGTTTTTCAGCCCAATGACAACCGCTCTGAAGACAGCCCTGAACCATCGATCATCGTCCATGATGACCTTTCCAGCCGGAATATTCTCGTCCAAGACAACGGAGAGCTGGCTGCTGTCTTAGACTGGGAATGTGTCGCAGCACTTCCTTTGTGGGCTGCCTGTAATTATCCCGCATTTTTGGAAGGGCCAATTAGACGCACAGAGCCCAATCGAACAGCATACGACGATGAAGAAGATGGAGAGCCCTGCGATCTCTACTTGGAGCATTTGGAGAATTACGAGCTTACACTTCTTCGTGATGTCTTCATGGATACTATGAAAGCCCTGGAACCCGAATGGGTAGATGTATTTGAGAAATCCCAGCGCGAAAGAGACTTTGACTATGCAGTACGTAGTTGCGATAATGTTTTCGAGGCGCGGGTCATAAGAGATTGGATTGAAGATGTCACCTCTGGAAACAACCATGAGGGCCTGTGTGAAAGGATCGATAAGGCTCAGGAACTGCTAGACAATCCTCAAGGCCCTATGTTATAGAAAAGGGGGGAAACACCTCTACTTTGTTCAAATAAGCCTGTAGCTCTGATCGCTATGTAAGGTATAATTGCCCATCCTAGCCAGCCTATCATCTGGCCTACCGTCAATGGAGTCTTTGTGGACATCCTCGGCTTTCCCCATCGTGCCCTGTAACAATAAAAATTAGAGTTTAAGGACCAGTAAGCTTGATAAACGGCGGCTGTACGGAACATGATGCAAAACTCCAGAAGAGATGGAAGAGGGAAGAAGAAATAGACCCCGGAGTACATAGCTTATGTGTGACGGAAGGTCACGTTTGATCCTTTCTCGCCAACTCATAGTTCTTAAAATAAGTTATTGGAGGCCAACCTCTGCGTGAGCCACGCCCTATCATTCATGAGTGGTAATCAACGTCCTACATACGTATCCCTATTCAAGGAAAGGGTGTATAGTAGAAGAATCAAGATTCAATATAAGGTAGCATCTCGAAATGGCCGTTCAGCTAACCAAGTTCGTCGATGAGAATACGAGCAAAGGAGAATTAAATACTCGATTTTGCTACTTAGAACTCCTGAAAATGCTGAGCACCAACCGAAAAGATAACCAATCTTGCTAGTGTATCATTCGAGAAAAGTACGAATTGCCCTCTAGCTAAGCGTAGGAAAACTTTTGCTGCCAGTATCTGGATTGGATTTTACTGGCCTCTGTTATAGTTGAGATTTACTAGTCGAATAGATTTACTGGTCGGATTAAACGAGAGCTCATATCCTTAGGCCAATTTGATTGCCAGGAAAACTTGTATATTCAAAATAGATATAACTGGTGGAAGATTAATCTAGGCGCTTTCTGGTCTGCCTTGCCTTCAACGCGGCAGGTGACAGTAACTTTGAAGTCATCATAGTTAAACTATCAGTAGAAAAGAATTTCTTGTAAGCACTATAATCCTAAATTAAGCGCATGCCTGATACTAAGTTTCAAAATCTCTCTTACTCTTTTACCTCTCTCTATAGTTCTAGTTCCTTTAGTTTGATACACTCGGTTCATTTTAAAAGGCTCTTACTTCATTATGATAGTACACATTTGAGAGAATACTTGCTAATTAGAATACAATAACCGACCACGATCTAAAATATCCCAGCCTTTTCAGATCTATATACTAAATCAAGACAAAAGTCTATACTCAAAGACCCTTAAGGATCTTCGGAATCAGACCCTCATCAAATTTCCAAAGCTGAGTCTGGAAATTCGCCGCAAAAGCACCACCAGTCCACCAAGTAGAACGAGCACCTTGCAATTTATACAAATCCTGGAAAAAGCCATTATTGATATCCTCAACAGAGACACGTGCATGCATGGGGCCATGCTCAGCAAAAGCCGCCCACTTGAGCTTCTGATCCTTCGTGGACCCGGAGAGATGTCCAAATTTCAGCAGCTTGCTGAAGCTTTCCTGCGCCAGGACCTTGGACTCCGCAGCGGTTGTAGTCGTGTTGCCCACAATCATCACGCGGAAGAGATGGTTGAGACCAGTATATTGGAAACTTGCCACCATTGGCTCCTTCTGGAATATAAGCGTGTTATCGGGAGCAGCGTCAGATGGAAGGTTATAGTAGTAATCACTTGTGTTGAACGCAGCGTTGCTAACCAGACCGGTGTATTCATTCGAGTAGAAGAACTTCGAAAGGGTTGCGGACTCAGTGCTATTGAGATCCAGGGGCTTCATATTCGCGTCGGTAGGCTCAATGGCAACCAGGAGTCGGCGGGCAAAGATCCGTGTGATTTTCCCGGTTTTGTGATTGCGCACAGTGAGGGAGACTCCGAGATCAGTGCGGTGGCTTTTGATCACAGTGCTTGAGTAGAGTACATCATCACCCAGGTCCTTAGCAATAGCATCGTAAAGAACCTGGATACCGCCAGATGCAGGCTTATATAGCCCCATCTCGCCGAGCATGGCGCGGGCCATGTCCCAACCGAAAGATTGAAGGACGAACATTGTGGTGACTTCACTCATATTACCCACTCCCAGTCCGGTGGATGCATAAATCAGAGGAGTGCTATCCTCAATACCATGCTTGGTTAAGAATTCACCGAATGGAATCAGAAGGTCTCCAGGAATATCCTTTGGTTCGGGAAAGTTCCAATACCCAGGGCTCAGCATCGACTCCCATGGCTTGATGACTTCGAAGAACTTGGCAATCGCAGTCATCTGCTTTGTAATGGCCGGGGGAGTGAATTCTACCCCTTCGCCAGTGTTAAAGTCAATATAATCCGTAGTTGAGGATAGACTAGTGGAATTCCAAGTGAGTGGAATATTGAATCGAGCAAAGAATTCAGTCGACCCGCTCACATTGAGCAAGCTTTGGACACCGTAATCAAAGTAGCCGCCAGTCTTCTCATCGACATAGGTATTAACCATGCCACCCTTCAATGGAGATCATATTAGTAGAATATTCGAAGTTATAAGAAGTTAAAAGACGGGCTCTCAGAATCGAGGCATTGGGACCTACCAGATTACTTTGCTTCTCAATTAAAGCAATGCTTTTCTTATAATCATCACGCAGACGAACAGCTGCATAGGCACCTGAAGCACCCCCACCGATGATTGCGACATCTCGGTAAATTATATCCGGGGAACTCGCAGAAGCCAGCGGTAATATAGCTCCCAGAGCCAAAACAACAGGCGCCAAAGAAAGCATTGTGAATGGTGGAAGGTCACAAGCAAGGTACAGAATGAGAAGTGGAAAAAGAATGAGCTTCTACCTCGGCCTAACGAGATAAAAAAAACAAAACAGCTTAGGTACTCATGCACAGCTTATATTAGCCCGGTGGCACCCCTATTCATGGCACGATTGAGACAAATCTACCTAGCCAGAACGAAATGGAAGAACCGGACCATCAGGAAGTGGCGCTATTAGCCGCATATAGGGCTCGGTAGAAACTCCGAATTCGCACGCTCGCTGCGGAGAAGTAGATTTTGTTGAAAACTAGTCTTGGCGACAGGGATCGTGCTTCATTAGATTGGTGGATTGATTGGAGGGTTTGCGAAAGCGCTAGTCTCGCAGTGGCGCTTTCAACTCATGCCCCTCTAACTTAGATTTCCATTGATCGTCTTAGTTCTGGCATTTGCTCGCTTCAATCTTCTTAAGTTTGGAAACATATGTAGCTGTTCCTCCATTTCCCCTTTTATTTTCTTCTATAGTTGAATATTAACTGTAGGGGAAATCCAATGGCTTGTAAATTGAATTCAGCCATCATTCTGATTAATATAGGACTGAAACGCGCTAAAGCAACATCCTTGCTTGTTAGCAAAAGGCATCCAATCCTGTTGTATTTTGTGCTGCAGGTGATAGAAACTAATGAGAATCTGTCTTAGAGACAATATGGGATTATCCAAGCGAGATCATGGTTTCAGCTCGGTAGAAAGACTACTTTCAAGCCTTCAAGCTATTTTGCGGTACTCCGGTCGGGGTAAAATGGCCTCTTTTATCTCTTAACGTTAGGCAAAGAGTTTTTTAGCCTGTTGGAAGGGATAAGAGTTATTAAAACCGCTTTATTGCTTTATTGTATAAATCACAAACCAGTCACAGAGGACCACTGAATACCATCTTCAAATAGCAGTCGTACTTATGCAATTGTGGACCAGGCTTAGCCGATATCTTCTAGAAATTCTAATAATGTTCTCAAGCCTCTAAGCCTATTATTCCTCTGCGGATAATATTCGCTTATTTTCTATATTATATTTGATCCATTCATTGCTTCCGAACTACTCCGTATGTTAACCAAATACCGGAGAATATCCTCCACAAGACAATTCACCCAAAACGCCTTCAACTAGTGCCGAAAAAAGCAACTAGTCCTGCAGGGGCTCTATGACTGGGGGAGAAACTTTATATTGCATTCTTCTGGACTTACCTCTTGTGTCCCTTTAGACTTTCGAGGCTTACGAAACGACTATCCGGAGTCAAGATGGAGAACATTTGCCTCCAGATGACAAGGGAAAAAAGGGGGGGGTGCTTTCATTGATGGTAGTCATCCAATATTCTGCCTATACCGACACCAGCGTCTTTCAATGATCTAGATGAGTCGAAATCTGCGAACCATATACCCTCTATAACGATCTCGGTGGACACGGCTTCCCTAGTTGGAATTGGAGATTACCTAGCCGTTTACCTGCGAGGTCTTCTTCTTCTTCCTCTCTTCTCCAGTCTTAATCGCTAATCTAACGGGCTCATCATAAAAGGCTCTCATCACAGCCTCCCTCGATCTCACGTACTACTTCCTTGAAAAGCAGAGACTACCTTACCTGCCTGTTTGCTCGAACAGGGCAAAGATGGCCCCGAGCCCAAACTCAGCGAGGGATTTACACCCAAGATCTATATCAGAGAGCCATCTTCCCCAAATTCTGATTGTGCAGAGTATCTTGACATTTTTTGCCGTCACTGCCGTGAGCTTACGCCTCTATGTCCGAATAAAACTGATTAAAAGCACCGGTTCCGATGACTGGACCACGCTGATAGCGGCGGTACGTCGACTTCCCCTATCATAATTTGCGTATATTGCAAATTAAAATTGTCCAAAAGTCGTTCCCGAAGAGAGATACAAGACATGGGGCTGATATATGAAACATAGTTATGTGCCTTAGCCGGATGGATTCTCTACATATTCGAAGGTGCTCACGGTTTAGGCCACCGCGACGCATGGTTCATGGCAGGAAACGGAGACGAAACCAAGATTGCAGAGGGAACTTTCTGGCAGATAATCATCGACTCGGCTCTAGGAATGGCAATGCTTAAGATCTCAATTGCCTTGAATCTTTTAAGACTGAGTCCTGCTCGCTGGTATATCTATTGTCTATGGGTTAGCATTGGTGAGTAAGAAGAGAAGTGGCCGATTCACGTCTATAGACTGCCAGTGGAGGTTGGTTTGACTGATGGGATTTGCGTCATCTAGGAATCGTGGCCATTTATTGCTTTCTCGGGGCCATGGCAGTTTTTCTCTATTGCAGACCAATGTCAGCTTATTGGACCCATGCCGAGGGCTCCAAATGTTATCCAATAAGTCTATTCGTTATCTTTGGTCTCGTGAACACATGTAAGGTTCTCTTTTCTTTTCTTTTTCAAACTAGGCCATTTCTCGGGTTAGTAGAGTTCGACGGTAACTGACTTCTTCCAAAGCATTCAATATCTTCACTGATGTTCTCTTCGCAACTATCCCCATCCCGATCATCTGGACCCTCAAAATGCGACGCAAAGTGCGCTTCTATTTAATCGGTATCCTAAGTCTCGGCTACGTGTCTGTATTTTCAAATTCCCATCACGAAGCCAATCACTAAACTTAACCATAGTGCTGTCATTTTCGGAATCATAAAAGCCGTGTATCAAATCGCATTTGCATCATCCAAAGACGGATATCTGTACGTTCAACCACCAGCTCAGTCAGCCCTTCGCTACTCTAACACAAACGCCAATTCTAGAAACGACTCAATTCTATTCTGGGCAACGTGAGTTTTTTCTTTTTTTAAACCACATCCATTCCAAACTAGCAGCACAATCTTCCAAATTGACCGAAACTAACCCCGCAACCGAATAAACATCCAGAACCCAATTCAACACCGGAATAATAGCAGCCTGCATACCATCCCTCAAACCCCTAGTAAGCCGAGCCCTCAAACTATCCGAGTACTCGAATACGCGTTCCCGATCACGCGGCATCTACGGTAGTCGCTCTCGATCCCGGCATATGACAGCGGGGACTAGAGGTAGCGTTCACACGATGGGCGGTGGTGGAAGTACACACATGTGGGCCATTCACAGGGGTGATCAATATGCGCTTCAGGAGCTCGGAAGTCGGGATTCTGGAGATCGGTCGGACGAGGTGCATTTGAATGGGGAATATAGCGCGACGGTGGCATATGATAATAATAATGAATGGTCTGGTGCTAGTGAAAGGGGGTCGGCTAGAACCGAGGCGCATGGAAAGGATGGGATTGTAAAAACGACGGAGGTTATTGTTAATTAATGAATCAGGCACTACTATAAGTAAGTGTTATTTTACTAAAAAGTATTTTCTCTGCTTATTTTCCGTTTAGTTCCAGATGTCCTCGTGTCTTTATGGGCAGGGTTTGACGTATAATGGGACAGTCATGGGTCAATGTAAAGAGTTGCTCCAGGTCAGTTTCCGGATTCGCATATATTTTGGATTTTAGAATTTCTTAGCAATGTGAAGGATTGAGATAGAAACTCATAAATTTCACAATTCATTTTATTTTCAATGCATTCAATTCATGTAAGTCGTTATGAATCCGCCAATCAAGAGCGCGAGAGGGAAACAAGCCTGAAATTAAGGCAATCTCGTCATCTCACAGGGTGCACAGGTGAGAGCGCTAAGGTTTTGAGTGGCGAGGATACTTCATCTAATCATAAAAATAACTATATCTATGGAAGTATATAAGCATTGATCAGGCTAGCTTATCAGAGATCAAGTTGATATGCCTGCATCTTGCATTCAAACGTCCATCTGTGTTAATACACCACTTCCTTGCCAGAGCCAGATTAATTGTCATGTCCAAGTTGATTTTGCATATTTTGGTCATGCCAAAAAGGACCAAGAGTCATGTGAGTGACATCACTCGTGTACGATGCAGGAACATCGAGTAATACCAGAATTGATGTCTACTGAATGCGAGGTTCAACGTCACAACACTTTGAGTCTCTGTTTGACTTTTCTCTCCTTTGCTTTTTTTGAAGGCGTAGGCGCCGTGGGCGCGCATCTGCCATCATGTGTCAAAGTGTTTGTTGCGAATCGTGCTGTCATTCGCCAATCTGCGATATCTGTTGTACAGATGTACTGTATCTGTTGCGCCTGACCAAACGCCTCAGGCGGTTAGGTAATCAGGCAGTCAGGCAGCACAGTCTACACCATTTCCCTGTCTCTTCCATATGGATAGGCATCACTCACGGTTCCAGGTTGCAATTTAATGTTCCCAAACAATGATATTTACCTAGGTATCTCCCACTCTGTTCAGTATTGATACAATATACACCCAACTCGAATGAAGACTCGGCGATTCAGCAGTAGTGGAAGTAGACTCCGATATTGGGTCATGTGACACACATGAAACAGCAGCATTGGCCAGTCAGTTGCAGCCAGATCCTCAACTCAACCTTGATCGGACTGGCATACTCCGGGTGGAAGGATATCAGCAAGGCAGATAGAGAGTTAAAAGGCGATTAGCTGCCAAGGATGCAAGGCGATCAGATAGCAAGGTGACTCGCAGGTGATCTCCTGGAATGGTGTGGTGACTCCAGGTGGATCTGGACGCCACTATCTGCTGCCCTGCCCCTCTTTGATTCTGCCGTAGTGGGACCGTATCCTGCCGAAATCAAAAGATCTACTGTAGATAGACTGATCTAGTGATGATATACCCAGACTATGATATAGAATGGTATTGTATTCTGCAAGATCAGTCGAGATCATCTGAATTGACGGAATTGACTCTTGAAAGGAGTGATTGAGTGTTCTGAAAGGGTATTCACGGCATTGTGAATGTGAATGTCAATGCTGAAAGAGGCGCAGGCTGACATCATCGGGTCCACCGATCAAATCATCTGGGTTTCACATGAGAGAAACAGGATTTAAGTAGATATACTATAATATAGTATATACTGTAGTCACTAATGTATTATAGTCAATTCTTAATTCTTATTCTTCTATTCCATTAATTAGCAGTTTAACAGTATACAGGTATAGATATATAATAAGATATAGCAGTATATAGGCAATGCCTGCCTGTACCTGGGATTACAGTACAAGCAGTAAAATACGTACTGTACCTCGTAAGCCCGTGACTCGGAGATACCAAGCATTGACTGATTAACTTCTACTTCCACTTCCACTTCAACTTCTTCCTCAACTCTACACCTACTTCTACTTCCACATCTCGATTCTCTTCTACTCTATGACCTGCAGATACACAATCTCCTCAATTGCTCAAATCGCTCAAGATTGCTCAGGTGTACTCACCCGATAGTATCACGCTACCCTCCTTTGCCATTATTGGTCGGACTCCGCCTCTTGGGATCGCCTGGATAGACCCAAACAGGCATAGTGGAACACCCGGGCATCCTTGGATGAACAAATGAGAGACTTGCCCGCATGGATGTTGTCATGTGGTGTGGAATCCCATTCAGGCAGCGCTGAGTTCTGAGTGTGTGTCTGACTGATGAGTCTGAGTCCTTTGACTCATTAATAGGCGCCTATTCCTGTCTTATTTCCGTATCACTTACTCCGTTCTCCGTCTCCGTGTCTACCTATTGAGTTGACTTGACTTGACCTGGACTTTGACTCATACTCTACCCAGACTTGCCCAGACTTACCCAGAATTACTCTATGGTTACTGGTACTTCGCAAATACTCGCAGGTATTCTGTGGTAACTCCGTCGCCACTGCCCTGACAAATCTCCCCTTCCATTGACTTCCTTTGATCATTCACTTCTCTCTCACTTGATCTCTCTCTCCCTTTTCCCTTCCCCCATATAATCTCTACTCTTTCACTTCCTCTTTCTCCCTTTCCTTTCCCCTTTTCCCCTCTGCTTCCTTTCCACAGACAACTTCCCCCCTCCCAGCAGAATTACCCGATTCCCATAGCGGGCTATACATCTCTACCCAATCATTGGGTATTTTGGGTCGCAACCCTCCCCCAAGGCAAACACAATGAATCGCCTACCAGTATCCAGCCTGATGTCTCCCCCCGAGTCGAAGCCCATTGAGAGCTTTCACTCTCCCTCTGCTTCCTCCTCCCCTTTTACCAAACCAGATCCCTCTGCTTCCGATATTAAACTCCCTCCCATCTCAGCTGATCGCAAGCGCACACAGTCCGAGATGGATCTCCCGTCGCCACCAGTAACCCCATATACTGGGGCCAAGAAACGTCGGTCGCATACTGCAGACCAAATCGATCGTGATGTTGCTGCTTCACGAGATCCCCTGCTTTTCCCCCGTCATGATTCCATTGCTGGTCCTGAAGAACCCCTCTTCGGTCCCATTGCGCCTGGGCCTCCCACGGCTGCCACCGCCTTACTGGATCAACATATCATCTCGCATATGGCCAGGTTTGACAATAAACGGAATAAGCCCACAAGAGAAGAATATCTGTTGGCCCTCTCATGTGTGCCAGTCGTCTCTACTCAGTACAATCGCAATCCAGCTGCCTGGGCTCGTGAGGAGCGAGAGACTCTTGAACGTCAGCTGGTCTTGATGAATCGCAGTCGCCCCACTACCGATATGGATGCACGACTAAAGAAGATTGCCCCCGCCCCCAAGAGAGTGGGTGGAGGCGGACATGGACATGCAAATGGTCATGGTCATGGTCATGGAGGAAACGCCCCAGCACGAGTACCGCGGACCAGAGTGCGGCGCACTCCTAAATCTACCCCCAAGCAACAAACCCTGGACTCATTCCAAGACTCCCACTCCCCTCCATCAGCCAAGCCTCGTGCTCTCGGCACTAACCGAGATGACACGGATTTCAATGCTCTGCAGGACTTCTCGCCTCCCATGGAGATCCTGGCGGGCAATACGAAAGCTCTCAAGGCTGATTGGAAGGGACAAATGCTGGATTTGAGCAATGACCCGGACCGACATCTGCTCAGTCCCGCCGAGCTCAATTTGGCTTCCACCTTAAGACTGTCTTGTGCCACATACCTGTGTAGCAAGCGTCGCATCTTCGAAGCCCGTGTCCGCGCGCTCAGCGTAGGCAAGGAATTCCGCAAAACAGATGCCCAACAGGCCTGCAAGATTGACGTCAATAAAGCCAGCAAATTATGGACCGCTTATGACCGCGTTGGATGGTTCCGACCGGAACTTTTCCGTGAATATCTGAGATAAACCCTCAACTCGAGGTCGCTTGATGCTGCGACATAACCACTCTCTCCCTCCCTCCCTACTTATATCCTCTCCTCTCTCCTCTCTCCCTATCTACCCTGATCCATGGACTGGCCCGAGAGATCCCTCTCCTAAATCTTCACTGCAATTCGGCATATCGCCGGCAAGACAAGACTATTGGAAGTTTCTCGAGTAAACTGACCGATCTCGGATCGAACGATTATTAATTGTCATTGACACCAGCCTGAATCTATCCCATTTTAACCCGGAAAGACAGAAGCATGTCTGATCAACTCTCGCTCTCTGTCTTCGTCTCTCCTCTGATTACATTTCGGCTGCACTTGATGCCCTGCATGACGACACGTTCTTTGTCACCGTCACGACTTTTGCTTTGCTTGCATGATGCTCTACTCTGCTCTACTTTCTTTGCTTTTCTGCGTTTCTACTTTCTTACATTCTATTTTTCTTTGCGCTCGCGCGCTCTCTCTTTGCATTTCTGATATGGGTTCTGGTTTTGGCGTTACGGGCTTAGTTTGGTTGGCTTGGCTTGGTTGTCTTGTATCCCCCATCTAGAATGGCAGGCTTGGGAACATGCGGTGTCTACATGACTTTTTGTTTCTTCTTTGCTTTTTTGATTCCCTTTGGAAAGGGTGTGCACGATTCGGGATGATATGATACCCACCTGACCAGATGATACGTTCAATTCATACAATTACTCTATCACGAATGGCCCGGCTTGAATGTAGTTTAGTAAATGATTGAATAAATGCAATTATTATTTAGAATAAATGATCCACTCGTAATCTGCAATGCAATATTGTATTCTTAGTCTATTCTGATCTAAAAATATACGTCATCCAGTGGCTGTGGACTGCTCAGCCAATCAGAGCATGTGATCACCGACTGCTCTTATTTGGCATCTCCCGCCTTTTCTTTCCATCATTATCATCATCATCACCACCACTACTTGCCACGCGCACCTTCGTCGCCATGTCGCAGGATGATGTGACCCGCGAGTCGATCGATGAACAAGAGCGCGATCGCGCCGCCGACGCCGACAAGAAACCCAAGTCTCGCAGACCAGCCAGTGCGCAAACCCTCCCTAATGACTTCTCCAGAGAAGCCGAACCCAACACCCATCCAATACCTACCCCCTATACCAGATACCTCGATAATTCACAAACTATTTTTTACGGTTGATTCTGACTGATATATTCAGATACTGCCTTCCGACAGCAACGACTGAAGGCCTGGCAGTAAGCCCGTCGCTTCCGGACTATCCAGTCCCCCCATCCCCTGGATATCATACTAACCGGACCAGACCGATCCTGACACCCAAGAGTGTATTGCCGCTGTTCTTCATCGTTGGCGTTCTTTTCGCTCCTATCGGTGGTGTTTTGATCTGGGCTAGTTCACAGGTTCGTCTCGCTTTGTTCCGCTCCTCCGCATTGCGCTCTTCGCTACGCTGCTCCGCGACGCTTTGCTCCGCCAAGCCAACATACTAACCAGACCCAGGTGCAAGAACTCGTTATCGATTACTCCGACTGCTCCAATCATGCGCCCGAAGGCACCGACTCATGGGACAAGATCCCCAACCAGGTCTCCTACACCTTTAAATCGAAGCCATCCGACACTCCCTCCTGGCAGAAATCCGTAGACAAGGATACCGGCGCCATCACCTGCTCCCTCCTCTTCGATATTCCCGATACCATGGGCCCGCCTGTGTTCATGTACTACCGCCTCACCAACTTCTACCAAAACCACCGTCGCTACGTGCAGTCTTTGTCCCTGGATCAGTTGAAGGGCACGGCAGTTACAAATGGTACCATCAAGGGAAGCACCTGTTCGCCCCTGGCCACCGACGACAAGACGGGCAAGGCAATCTACCCTTGCGGACTGATCGCGAATTCCATTTTCAATGATACGATCCCGAACCCCGTCCGACTTGGTGGCGATATCGACAAGGGAATACCGTACAATATGACGAAGAAGGGAATTGCGTGGTCCAGCGACAAGGATCTGTACAAGGAGTCCAAATACAGTAAATACGACGTCGTTCCCCCGCCTAACTGGGTGAGCTACGACTACGAGAAGAATGGCTTGCCTGATTTGCACGAGGATGAAGATTTCATGGTATGGATGCGAACAGCCGGTCTGCCCAACTTCAGCAAATTGTCACGCCGGAATGATTCGCACGCCATGGAGAAGGGACAGTACAGATTGGATATTATTGATCGTGAGTTATCTCCGGATCTCGCCTGTACC
The DNA here is from genome assembly GCA_000347475.1 of Penicillium paxilli ATCC 26601. Taxonomy (NCBI): domain Eukaryota; kingdom Fungi; phylum Ascomycota; class Eurotiomycetes; order Eurotiales; family Aspergillaceae; genus Penicillium; species Penicillium paxilli. The sequence continues at coordinate 22,139 of KB644874.1, forward strand.
CAGAACGTGCTAATTTATGAACAGAATTCAATGTCACCGAGTACTCCGGAACCAAGGCGATTCTCCTCTCGACGCGTACGGTGATTGGAGGGAAGAATCCCTTCATGGGAATTGCTTATGTGGTCGTTGGAGGTGTCTGTGTACTTCTTGGAGCGTTGTTCACAGTTGCCTACTTGGTTCGGCCAAGGTATGTTGATACTCGAATCCACTGTCCTCCCAGTCTACTCTGATCATGCATACTAATGATATTTATAGGAAATTGGGTGACCACACCTACTTAACTTGGGACTCAAGCAATGAGCCCAGCACCGCAACAGCAACCGGACGAGCGGGTGGAGCATAGTCTAACAACGCAGGCCCAAAGACTGAAAGCGAAACACCAAATCAATCTCACGGCGTTCGAAAAGAAGCCCAAAAAACAAGTAAAAACCCCCTCAAAAAACAGAGATCAGCCATTTTCCTTGCTGTCGGAAGTTGCGCAATTGGGTCAAATGAACTAAATAAGTGGAACTCGACTCTCTCATTCCCGGTGTTCAACAAGGAGTTTTCTTTTTTTCCCTTTCATTATTATTTTCTTCTCATAAATGTATATCGCAAAACAATGTCACAAACAAACACACACCAAGCATTCTTCCCAAAATCCCACTGACCTCATCACATCAAGAATTCCCCTCAAAATCATCCAATCATACCACAATGCGTCCCATCTTGAAATCCCCTATCCTCCTACATCCCTTACATCGCATCCGCATTCCCATGACGCCGCATTCCGCACATGGCCCGCCCATAACCAAATCCCATACGTACAACCCGCGTAGCCCAGTAACTGGCAGTACTGTAGTATAGTATAGTATAGTATCTCTCCAATCCCTCGTGTCTCTCTTTCTCACGGGCAGGGGAAGAAATTCGTACGCCACACACGACACTCACTCACACTCACTCGACCAGTCCAGTCCAGCCTAGTCTAGACTAGACTAACTCCCGCCCTCACATTACACTCTTTTATAGATCCAAGCCTAAATACTAGTTCTTGAACTAGTAGGATAGAGCAACCAACACCATGATCATGGTCCGACACTCCCTAGCTCTATCTCTACTCATAACGCTCATTTCCATTTCCACCCTCATCAGCGCCAGTCCACTCCAACAATCCACCAGCCGCGGAATCTGCGCAACAGCCGAACCAGACGAGGAATTCCTATCCGCCGTTCAAAATGTCGCGACGAATGAGTCCAAGTCCAACCCCGAGGCCCGCAACGCTCCTATTCAGATTGAGACTTGGTTTCATGTTGTTTCGAGTGAGGAGCATGCGGATGAGGTTAGCGATGATATGATTGATTATCAGGTTAGTGCAATGTTATACACCCTTCACCTACATTTACACCTACATCTACATCTACATCTACATCTGCATTTATACTTCAAGGATATCCTTTTGCTTCCCTTGGAACCAACCATATATTTCACAAAAAAAAAGATATGGATAAAGAAAGCAAAGCAAAAGCAAAGCAAAACCAGCTAACAAAAACTCCTACTTCTTTCAAACACACAGTTCTCAATCCTCCAAACAGCCTACGAACCCGCAGGAATAACCTACTACCTCGCCGGCGTAACTCGAACAGTCAATAACGCCTGGGCAACCGACAGCGACGACATGGGCATGAAAAAGGCCCTGCGAAAGGGAACATACAAGACCTTGAACGTATACTTCCAAACAGATCTACAAGCTGCACCGGGTCAATCAGGCCGAGCCGACGAATCATCACCAGCAGAGCACAACAAACATGCCTCCAATTCCAACTCCAAATCCGTGTCCAAATCCAACCACCCCCGATCCACAGCCTCAGACCTCACCACCAGCATCCTAGGCTTCTGCACACTGCCCGACACAAGCATAAACAGCACAAGCCCTGTGGCCAGCTACATAAAAGACGGCTGCAACGTACTGGCCAGGACAATGCCGGGAGGATCTTTGGACGAGTATAACCGAGGCGGAACAGCAATCCACGAAATCGGGCACTGGAACGGGCTTCTGCATACATTTCAGGGGGAGAGTTGTGACTCTAGCAATCCCGGCGATTATATTGATGATACGCCTCAGCAGAGTTCGCCTACGGGGGGATGTCCTGCGCGGCGGGATAGTTGTCCTGATCAGCCTGGGGAGGATTTGGTGCATGATTTTATGGATTATAGTAGTGATGTTTGTTATGAGATGTTTACGCAGGGTCAGATTCGGAGGATGAGGGGGATGTGGGGGAGTATGAGGGAGGGGAAGTGATTGTGTTTCAAGTACATTGGGAAGGGGAGCATAGTACCCTAGGGGAGAGGGTATAGATGATGTTTACTATACTATACTAGTACAGGTATTACCTTGAAGTTGAACTGGTTGAGGTATACACTGGAGAGAGAGAGAGAGAGAAGGTAGAGCAGCATTAAAGGACAGAAGAATCATAATATTTCAAAGACAAACGCCTCACTAGTTTCAGTATCAGTATGAGAATCCGCAGCATGGAACCACAAGACCAACTGACTAGGCCAGTCTATATGGCACAGGCACAGGCACAAGCCCAGCTTATCTCTTCCTCTTCTTCCCCCGATCATCATCTTCCATAGCAGCCTCCTTATCCTGCCTCTTAGCCTTCTTCTCCAACTCATCCCAATCCTCTCCACTCTCATCACCACTGAAATCCTCCTCGTCCTCACTAGCATCAGCACTAGCATCATCATCATACTCCTCACTATCCTCCTCAGAACTCTCATCACCCATCTCATCCTCCGAAAGTTCAAAAGCGGACTCTTCCTCATCACCAGATCCCTCTGAATCAGACTCAGCAGCCAAGAACGACCAGCCGCCGTCCACAAAGAATCCATGCGGGTCACTGACGACTGTCTTCATGATCGTCGTCCAGTTCAGGTTCAGTGGACCCTCGGTGTACGCGATGTCGACTGAATCAAGCCAGTCCTTGACACCTTCCAGTGCTTCGACGGGAATAGTATTGATATGCACCGGGGGACGATGGAAGTCCTTGAAAACAAAGACCATATCGAAGTTTTTAAGGCCGAACTAGATAGAAATCAAATAGATTAGCAAAAGAACCCGATAAAAAATAACAACCAAGCCATGAATAATTTATTCACAGCCATCCTATCGAATCGACGGGGCCCGAACTCACCTGTACGCGCTCCAAATGAGCAATTTCAATCTCATTCAGAGTAATAACCATGAAAGGCGGCTCAGTAAGCTGAACCAAAGTATCAGTAGTAGGCTGAATCAAAACATTAGATCGATTCGGCACACCCGTGAAACCGATTTCACGGAACGGAATATCAACATCAACGCCCTCATCTTTACCAGCATCCGCAACCTTCTCAGCGAGAGCCTTGAACTCGCGATTCAGCGCAGCACGACGACGACGTTCCTCTTGTTCAGCCTCAACCTCTTCCTCATCACCATAGCGGTTCTTGCGGCGGCGGTTTCCAGTCTCGTCGAAGGACATTTCTGTGGCTTCACGGTAGAACTGGACGTCGCGGGTCTTGCGCTTTCCGATCATGATGGGTGTTTTGAGGTGGACGTGGATTAGGACGATGAGTTCGTGGTCACAGGGTTGGAAGAAGAGATGCTTGATGTTGCTGAATAGCACGTCGACGTGCTCGTTGCGGAAGGGTGAGAGGTAGCGGAGACCATTTTGGTGGATCTCGACTTCGCCGGGTACACGTTTTCCATCCAGGGGAGGGCGGAGGAAGACGTCGGGAAGCTTGACGGGGCGACGGTCTGGATATTGTTGTTAGTTTTGAGTGATCGACTATAAACAAGAGGAAATGGTTTATACTGACTTCGGATTTCAACAAGCTTGTCTTGCTCAACGACATCCTCCAGCTCCTTCTTCTCCTGCTCCCGACGCAGAGCATTCTTGCGGAGCTCAGTGATGTCCTGTGCAACCTGGGCCAGACGGTCATTGTGCTTAGATCGCAATGTCAAGTTGCGAACGAAATGAGCAGATGGGTCTTCAAAGGGTTGGTCATCCTTTCTACCAACACCTTGGCCTGGTGAGAGGAAGTTGATACGCAGATAGGCGTATTCACCTTCGTCACTCTTACTGGCGTTCTTGATGGTGTTGATGTGGAAGGGCACCGGTCGTCCCATAATGGGCACAATAACAGTCGAGGCCTTGTGGTCAACATACACAGTGAGATCCTTGACCTTCGCGGGCAGCTGGTTATCACGCTTGTATGATTCGAAGCGCTTGAACTTCTTCTGCGCGACGCCGTTATCATCAGCAGTGGTTCCAGCGAATCGTTCCAGACCCTCCTTGGTCTTCTTAGAAGCCAACTCCTTTTGATGCTCACGACGGCGGGCCTCGGCACCCTCATTGACCTGGGTAGGACGCTCGGCGCGAAGTTTCGTGCGAGTCACGTTTCGGCTGTTCAGTGCACTGGCCTTGGGCTCCTTCTCTTTAGCAGGCTTCTCTGGCTCCTCGTCTCCGAAATAAAACGAGACAGAGTCCATGTCGATACCCGCATCCTTGGTGAATACAACGGGTGTAGCATTATCCGAAACACGAACGGTATCAGTGATAACCATAGAGTAGACTCCATTTCCCTTGGATTCATCCTTCACATCAGTGAATCCAATGCTGACCGAAAGGGTCATTCCGTTCTTGAGAGTGCGGTTGTTCTTAGCGTTGAGGACCATGTTGGAGTCACGCAGCTCAATACCGATTCCAGCACCGACATTCTTCGTCAAGTGGTTCTCCAGTTCTGGCTTCTTCGACTTGACCAGATTGAGCGCCTTGTTATATACATCCTTGGCAACGACGCCGTCGCGGATCTCCTTGATCACTGCGTCATGAATGTTCAGCAGCAAAGAGTAATTCGCCTCTTGTGATTTGCTCGGGTCGACAAGGTAGGTACGTCCAATGAGCGAGTTGTAAGTTTTATACCGAATACCAAAGCTGGACAGAATAATGCCCGGCTTGAGGTTGTTGCCGTCGGGGGTAGCTGTGAGTTTCAAGTCGTAGGCACCACCACTTTGAACCACTGGCCCGTACGCCCAATCAATCTGTTCGGCGTCAAACTCAGACGAGCGCGCAATCTTATTGAAGAACTTGGCATCGTCAATTTTTCCATCAACCTTTGCGGCCAGAGCCTTGTGGGTCATTTGCTTTTCCTCGTCGAGAAGTCGAGACATCTCGTCAACGAAGTATTCGGACATGAGACCACTGCAAGCCCGGGAAGCATTGCGAATGGAAACCTATTGTTAATGGTTAGCAGACATCCCGCATAACAACAATTGCGTATACGCACCAGCTCCTCAGCATCCTTGATGGCAAACGCAGACGAAAGCGCAGGTGTGATATCCACCTCTTCCAGATCCTTCTGGACTTCCTTGAAAGCATTTTTCCATTCATCGGCGAAGGGTCCTGTAGTCGTGTCTTTCGGGAGGGTTCCGACTTTCTTCTATATTGGTTAAAATCCAGTTAGCATCGAAGATTGATTCCAACTCAAATTAGTCTCAGAGATGAGGTGACTTACGCCTGCCTCCTTAATGACGCTCAAACACTTCTCAAAGGCCTTGGTCTTCGTCTCTGGCTCTTTGGTAGTCACCAAAATCTCAAGAGGAATCTTTCCACCCTTCAGTGGTTCCAGAAGTTCAGCTGTATTCCCATCGCATCAGTATTATGGTTTCGTATGAAGGATAGGAGGACTGCGGCGCACCTTTCTTAGCCGTAGTGACAACGTAAACGGACTCGGTGGTGAAAACGAAGAGGGTAGCAGGGAATTCATATCCGAGAAGCCAAAACTAGCGCGCAGAGGTATGTTAGTCTGGATGGATGGTTCTGGATAGCTTGCTCCCTAGCAGGAAAGCAGATCGTGTGTGTGCGTGTGTGATGGACGACATACGTGGATAGCATTGTTCTTCTGAAAGGAGCTTTCATTCGAATTGGTCTTTCCCATCAGAATAACGATTGATTCAGCTCCGCCGAACAAAGTGTTTCCCGACCGCTTGTCCGCCTTCCATGACGCATAGAAGTTGGTCAAGTGGGTGGTAAAAGTCTTTTTGTCAATCGCAACCTTCTCAGCCATGATGGCGATCTGGAGCAAGCAAGCTTGCCGGAAGCTGCGAGGATGCGGTTAAGGTATAGCGAGATGCGAATCAGGAATAAAATCGCATCTAAGGATAGAGATGATGCCAAGAGGCAAAGGTGAGAGATGATGGGGAGATGGGGGGATTGAAAGGGAGAAGAGAAGGTCAGAATAAAGTGAGGAACGCGAAAAGCGCGTTTTGGCGGAGTCGGTCCCAGCAGTTCCCCGTGCTCAGTTTTGCCTCTTCAGGACTAGCGCAGCTGCACCACTTTAGCCTACACTGCAGAGTAAGAGTATTTATTTTATAGAATAATATAGTTTGATATTATAGAACTTATTTGAAAATGCTAAAATAAGAGGTCATCTTGTTTTGGGTCATGTCTTGTATAGTGCCATTAGTACAATATCTAACCCTAAGTTTGTGACTCAAATATGTGCAGGAGTCAGTGGGAGGATACAGAGTCAACTACAATATGTCATCATAGTTAGACAGCAATAGACTAGCCAAATATTTAGGGACTCAACGGTAGTACATAAATATAATGTGGGTAGGTAGTCATTGATCCGAGGTCATATGTATCATGATATTCATTAAAAATATCAAGACAGTACGAGTGCAATCGGCCATGTTGGAAGATGACTATAAGATACCATGTCTTAGGGTACCATCCTATGATATCATTCAAGAAGACATGACTGCAGATAATGGTCACCAGCATTGACTACTTGCACTAAGCTTGGACCAGACTACCACTACGATTGCAACTACAGTTACAGGACACAGGCATGACGTTGCCAGCGCCATTGAGAATGAGGACTTGGCTTCCCGCCAGTCTCAGCCCAGTGATCCAAAATATGCCATACATGTCGTGAACTTTTTTGTTTTCCTATGATCAAGAAAGACAACAGAATGCCATGATTGACCAGTAATTGACATCACGTAAATGAAACACCACCCCTAATTGTGTCTCTCCATTTAAACGGTCTCCAGAACCTGCTCCTTGAACTCCCGCTCGACCTTCTGGCCCTTGTCATCAGTGGCCGACTCGCCGTGGAGGGAGAGGAGAGCACCCAGGTCGAACTTGGGTGCCTTCAGCAGCTTAACCTTGCGAATGTGGACCTGTAAAGAGGGGAAGAAAATTAGTATAAGTTACTGTGGTCGAGACAACAGGAGAAAAGACGGCCCAACGGCTCTCGACAAAAAACGTACATTCTGCAGGGGGTAGATGCCCTGAGTGGACTTCTCGATCTCACGTCCAATAACCTCGGGGATGAGCTTGTGGGTGAGCTGGGACAGGGTGCAGCTGGCGGCCTCGCGCTGGATGATCTCAGTCATCTTCTTGCGGATGGCACGGATTTGAGAAGAACGAGCGTAGGTGGTCTTCTTAATCTGGTTGGGGCGACGCTTGGTGAAGGCAATGGCGAACAGACGGAGGAGGTAGTCGTCAGTGGTCTTCACGGTGACGTTAGCCTCAATGAGAGACTGCCACTTGCGGACGAGGGAGCGCAGCTTGTCGGTGGTGAAGTCCAGGCCGTGGAAGTTGGTCAGGCAGTTCTTGCCCTGGATCTCGTCGACGCGGAGCTTAACCTTGCGGAAAGAGTGGTCCTCATCGTTCTGGAGGTCAGCGAGGGAGACCTCGAAGATACGGCCCTTGAGGGAGTCGTTGGCGTTCTTCAGACCGCTGGTGCGGTTGACGAGGGTCTTGCCGACACTTTAAGGATTTTCGTTAGTATCTGTTGTTCTCGTGGACGAATTCGATAACTTCGAAAGCAAAAAAATTGGGAGGGTAAGCCTACTCGCGGGTAGCGAAGGTGGAGGGGGCCTGGAAAGAAATTGTTAGTATTGGAAATGCACTTAAAAAATCCAGATTGTGGATTTTTTTTTCTTCTTTGAAGATTGCGAAGCAACTCTCCAATGATTCTCAGGAATAAAACGTACCTTCACGGAGTACTCGTCCTTGCGCGAGAAGGGGTCGACGGTACGCTTCTTGATACCCTTCTTACCCTTGCTAAGGCGCTTGTTCCTAAAGACGGTGGGATTAGCGGGATGTTCGAGGCGGCGACGAAGAGGGCGTGTCCAGTAGAATGATCCAGAGAGTATCCAGGGAGAGTATTCTCTTGAGACGAGAGGGAGTCGACGTACTTTCCAACAGCCATTGCGAATCGGGTCTATCTGTTAGTTAGTTGAAGACAGACAAAGGTATCGCACCACGGCGCTCAAAGGGTTTCGAGATTCACGCTACACGGCGACGGGAGGGTTGGAAATCGAAAACCCACAGAAAACTCGCTAAGCGAGGCCCTACTGCTGAGGTCAGCGGGCACGTGACACACACAGTTTTGATCCCGTCGGATGGCAGCCAATCAGCGATGAGCAGGCCTCACTTACGTATGTACGGAGTAGACAGAGTGTGTACGAGTAGTAGTAGAGTACATAGTATTCTGTAGAAGAAGATGGAGACTAACTGAGAGTGCCTTACACTATTCTATAATTAAGGTGTCAATTGAGGGTTGACTGTGTACTTGCACTACGCATACTAGTAGTACGCAATGATGGATTGCTGGAACATTATATACACTTTACTATCGGTATGATAAAAAATACTTTTAGAATATTATATTTTCATATAACTATCCTGTTATTTCTATATTCATTTTAATACCTAACTAAATCATACTTGTAGTGATTATTGACTCTCTGTACCCTACACTCACACATACTCCGTACATCACGAGATTTCTTGGCAACGGGGCCGGGGCGGAAGAATGGGTCCTCCGGCTTTCCTCCGCACGCGCCCCCTCACACTTCAACTCTCAATCGCAAAGGCATTCGGTCCATTCATCTGTGATCTGAAAGCATGGTACGTTTCAAACTCACCCATTATATTCATTAACCACCCACATCCATACCTAACCTCTACAACAGGGAAAGCGCAAGAAGTCCAGCCGAACGCCCCAAGGGCCGCGAAAGGTGCGACAACCTCCCCTCCAACCCGCGTACCTCCCCCCCATCTATACCATAGCTAACATCCAATCAGCGCGAACCCCTCGCCACCACATTCGCCTGTCTTTTCTGCAACCATGAGAACTCTGTCGTGGTCAAGCTAGACAAGAAGTTAGGTCTCGGCGACCTATCCTGTAAAGTCTGCGGACAGAAGTTCCAGACAGGCATCAATTGTAAGTGGATCCACCAAGACATCTCACAGCGAACATACTACTACTACTACTACCACGTTGGGATCATCCTGAATCTCTTCTAACTGAATCACACTGGTAGATCTCTCCGCCGGCGTGGACGTATACTCCGACTGGGTTGATGCATGCGATGCCGTCGCCAAGGAAAGCGCGAATCAATACGACGGAGCCGTGAGCTCGCAAACGACAAGCAGCAAGCAAGCACCAGCCATCGCAGAGGCCGACGAAGACGACTATTGATCAATTCATGACGTGGGGGCGAATGGCGCATGGTTATGGTACCGATTCGATGAAGGTTAATTCCCGGCGCATCCATCTCGATCTCAATTATCCTTGTTATCCACGGACGCGCTATTACAAATGTTCTCGAAAATGTTGACGCAAATACATCTCTTTCCTTTTTTTCCCCTCACACTGCGATTTTACAATGAATCCTAGAGGAAACTTGCTTGGAAAAAGTAGTTTGAAATTGGCGAGGATTTGACCTTGTCAACGTGACGTCTCATAATAAACTATGTACGGGGTCAAGCCTCAATCTTGACCTTTACGGGTTTCATATCTGGGATTGGGGATGACCTCTACAGAGTGTAATAACGGTCACCGAAATCTCCCAGACCAGGAACGATATACCTGTGTGAAGCATTAGTATCTGGGGAACTCATGACGGGAAGTGGGCGTGTATACTTCTTCTCATCCAAGCCTTGGTCAATGAACGAGGTGACGACCCTCAACTTGGGGAATCGTTCCGCAAATTCAGCCACACCCGAGGGGCTAGCAATCAGATTCAGGAAGAGAATGCGGTGCTCAGGAACTCCCCTCTCCTTGAGTACTTCCACGGCTAAAGTTGCAGATCCACCTATGTCATACATATCAGTAGTTAGTGGTGTGATCAGAATCGTACGAGAGACCCTAAATTGAACCTACCAGTAGCAAACATAGGGTCCAGTAGAAGAACCCATCGGTCAGCAATATCAGCAGGAAGCTTGTCATAGAAGAGCTTGGGCATGCAAGTCTCCTCATCTCTTTGAATGAGGATCTTGCCGATCCGAACTGACCGACAGCAGTCTCGCAATCCTTGCTCCATGGCCTCTCCAGCTCTCATAATAGAAACACCACAGATCTTTCCCTCAAACTTGACACCCAAGTAGTCTCGGCCAACGGGAGTCTTGACGGATTGCTCCACAACTGGGAGGTGGTTCAATCCTTCCTCGACCAGCAATCGAATGATGCGATTAGAGTAGAAGATGAAATCCGCACGACTGGTACGTCCATCTCGGATCATACTATTTGACAGATATTAGAGACGAGACCGTGCAAGGTAATTCAAGATGGATTCTCACGTCAAAAGAGCAATCAACTGGGGTGTTTGTGGGAGCACGTGGACATTCTCATAAGAAACCTCTTTAGAGACGGTGGCAGTGGGTTTCTCGCCATCAGGACGGTAGATAGGACCGACACCTTGAGCGGGAGATGGAGCCTGTTCTTTGCTAGCCATTATGATCAGATTGTTCAGAAGAAACTTAGAAAAAGAAGAGAATCATCCAAGAATACCAAGCTTCAAGCAGTCAAAGAAGAGGAAAAGAGAGAGGAAGCTGTTAGGGTAGCTCCAGTAGGGTATTTGAAGCGGGGAGGGTTTTTTCTCTTATCGGCGTATCTTGTTGGTCCGAGAGCAGCCACTCCGAAGTCCCTCAGCAACTCCGCACTCGTGCGCATTCCCACCTTCTCCAGCATTCAACTCTCTCTGTTAGGGTATTCTCTGAACATTCACATTCACATTTACAATTGAACATTATACACACTGTCTAGGGCAAAAGACGGTGAAGACGCAAGGCAGGAACATACTCTGTATTTCATTTACATTGTGCAATACCCCATTCTCATCATCCTACTTGATCATCCCGCACGGTCCCTCGACACCTTCCCACCTGCATCTCTCCGCTCACAACCCCATGCAGATGTCGGCATGTCTCTGAGGCGCCAATAAGACCTTTCAACCTCATCCGAATGGTCTTTCAGATCTGTGAATATCACACAGAGAGAGAGAAGGGTCCCCCCTACAGCTTCTTTTTCGGCATCAGTGAAATGCGTCCACGGCCTTACTGGTGCTCATTCCTGAAACGCGACAATGCATCCGTCGCGACCCCGGAACCGCAAGCCGGTGACCTACGGGTCCTCGAGGAACCGATCAATCTCTAAAACCACCTCTGGCAATGACTCCTCCGATGCGCCGAGGGAAACAATCCCTTCGCGCCTGTCCTATGCCAGTATACCCGGACATAAGAATGGCGATAAACGATCAAGGACCCCTGGGACAATCAATTCATCTACATCTACAGGATCGCAACAGCCAACAGACGATAGCATTTACGACATCCCATCTTCTGGAGACGAAACAAACCATCTCATACTAAGGCGCAAACGACGACGGGCTGACCCGAAAAGCAGCCAGGTACCGGAGGAAGACCCGAAACCAATCACCAAGGAGAATGGTAAACAAAATGAAGGAAAGAGCCTGGGCGCAAGGGCAGTAAAAGAATATACCGAAAGTAGCCAGGCTTCGACGAGTACGGTTGCGCAAAGTACAAAACCCCCACAGAGACCGAAGCGTGATGTTCCAGTCCAACAACCTAGTCCGAAAAAGCCCAAGACAACTCCAATCCGTGCGAAAGCCCCTGTTATCGACACCACCATGTCGTCATCATCCTCCGAGGACGAGCTACAGAAAGAAATGCAAAACCCTCAGAGTCCATATAGCCCATACAGCGCACAAAAACTTGGAAGCGCAACTCGGCCCACTTCCAAACCGTCCATATCGCCGAGTTCACAGAAACGCACAGAATCCACCACTGGGAATATAACCCCGGGAAGAAGGAGATTAGTTGATGCACTGGGAGCGAGAGAGAGATCCATCGAACGAGAATCATCGAATGGTCTCACGGATAGCCAACTATCCTCGCCAGTTTCGAGCCAAAGTCCGATTCGTGCTAGAGGCACAGGACCTCTCAACATATCATCAGATACTCAGCGCGAAGGAATCACATCAGAACCAACTGTTGCACCTTCCTCGCATCTTGCGGGCTCAAAAGTCACATATGCTCGCCAGCGCTCTTTCTTGGATGATTTGAACCTATCCGGTGACCTTTCAGCTGGCCTGGAAGACGATGACCCGTTCAGCCCTAAGAAGCTGGCCGCAACTCTTCCGCGGGCTCATCTTTATGAAATGGAAGATGTCGCGAATGATGATGGGGCCGTTCGAAGTATCCACGAGCTCCGACAAGCAGGCGGAAATGCTCGCTATCGAAGTGCCATGGAGTCGATGTTTGAAGATATCGAAGATACACACATCTCTGTGTCAGGCCGATGTAGTGCCCTGGCACAGATATGCGACAAACTACTGGACCCTAAGCAGGCCACGCAATTTGTCGAATGTGGGTTTGATAAGAGAATTGTCGATTGTCTGTCCAGAGACCTGGATTTGATCTCGACCGTGCTTGTATTCTCTGCATTTGGGCTGAGCTCTGCTGGAAGATCTCTTTCCTACATCATCGCAACTACTGCGTGGCCAAAGCTGCTGGATACGGCGCCTCTTCTTCTTGCTGCGGAGAGTAATGTCTCTGTCCTGGTACGCGCCAAGGAGAACAACCTATCCAAAGCGACGCAAGGAATTGTTCAAGACATCGTGCCGCAAATTCAATCAAAACTTTTCGCTGAATACGACGTGTCAAGCTTTTCGCCTTGTTTACTAGCCCTGGAATGTCTCAAGATGACCATTTCGGCCTTCCAGAAGAAAGGTGAAACCCCGAGTGGTCTTTCTACAGGTCTGTTGAAACAATTGGTCAAAATATTGATATCCGAATGCTCTATTGAGAGTAAAAATCCCTTGGGAGGATCCCCGGTGCTCATTTTGGGGCTCTTCGTACTGGAAGCTCATACCACCTCGAGCAATCTTCTTCGAGACGAGTACTGCGATACTTTGAAATCACTCTCCGCGCTTCACAATCTGCTTCAAGTGCCCGAAGAATCGAACGAGATCGCTCAGCAGGCGCAGAATCTCTACATACGCGTGATTCTGAATGTTACAAATAGCAGTGCAACTTTGTGCGACGACTATGCAACACCAGCCATGGTGGAATCACTGGCTGAAATCGTGATGTCCAAATTCAAAGACATGAACCAAGACACACTTTCGCAGCCGGAGGGTCAAAGCTCCCTTGACACGGTGATTTTAACACTGGGCGCTCTCATAAATTTGACGGAACAAAGTGAACGATCCCGCGTTATATTCCTCAATTCTTCGACAGATTCTCAAACACTTCTCGGTCGACTTCTTTCTCTATTTTTGGAACGGGTGGAATCAACGGCTCAGGTGCGTAGTCCGCCACTTTCTCTCAAAGCCCAAAGCCCGCTTGCAGTAACGAACTAACAAATCACAGGCCGACTCTGTTCCAGAAGTCCACCACAATGTGGCGGTAGGATACCTCGCAGTTCTCCTCCTGTCTCTCTGTCTAGACTCCGACGTCCGCTACCAAATCAAGGAAACGCTACGCACTAAAGGTCTGGGCCTTTCGGTAGTGATGTCAACAGTGGACGAGTTCATGCAGTATCACCGCAAGATCGAGCAAGAGCTGCATCCCATGCAGAACAGCAACGAGACAGGTGGATTCCTTGGGCGGCTCCAGGACCTTGTTGGACAGGTGCAGCTTACTGAGGGGTAACTATGCATGCGGAGCTGCATACATAGTGTAGTGTATCCGCAGATGTAACTCTGTACATTTTTGGTGGACTAGATTGGATTGACCCCGGAATTTTGCGTTGGCGTTGAGGATTGAGATTTGATAGATACCCGATGTACCTTGACATGAATACTGTATGTGCCAGTTAGAATGTACTTGAATAAAGTATCCCATGGGATATGATATACTTATACTGTTGAACAAGAGAGTATTCTGAGCATTCTCACTTGTAAATTCTCAATTCTCAGTAATACAATAGTAAACTACACACGCTGTATGTAAAGCAGTTACTGTACGGGCTGGACCGATCGATCGATCCGTTTGCACCGTTTGCACCCCCAAAGCTCATTGGAATTGGGAACTTTGCCACCTTCATTCCACTCATCATCTCCCCTCCAATTCATCGTCTGGTTTCTAATTACTCTCGAGGCCCATCTATTTCAAAGGCAACATCTAAACAATCGCCCAAGATGCCCGCCGCGCCGAAACAGCGCAAGATCGCAATTGTCGGCAGTCGATCCGTCGGTACGCTCTCTCTCCCCCCGTTCACGGGCATGTCATGGCACGGGTGTATCCCTTGAGAACATACAACTACACCACTTTCCAGCAGATCCAGCGTCTGGATATTTCCTTTTCTTCTCTTCTCCGAAAATAAAACCATCAATATCGCTTTCTTTGACTTTACTTTACATAACATAACCAGGCACTCTGAACTAACATACTTCACCTCTCTTTCTACAGGCAAATCATCACTGACAGTCCGCTTTGTCGAACACCACTTCGTCGAGAGCTACTATCCTACAATTGAAAACACATTCAGCCGGATCATCAAATACAATGGGCAGGACTATGCGACTGAAATCGTCGATACCGCCGGACAGGTATGTCCTCCACCCCGCCTTCGAGGGGTCCCGGTCTCACTGACCACCGGACAGGACGAGTATAGTATTTTGAACTCGAAGCACTTTATTGGAATTCACGGTTATATCATCGTATACTCTGTGACGTCGCGACAGTCATTTGAGATGGTGAGGACTATTCGGGATAAGATTTTGAATCATCTGGTTCGTTCAGTTTACCTACTTTGCCTTTACCTTTGCCTTGGCCTTTACATTCCCACTCGTCCTGAGATCTATCTGCTCGATTTGCAATTTTACAAGGGCGAGATTAAGATCCAATTTTACTAACTGACTTTTTTTTCCCTTTACTTTCCTACAGGGAGCCGACGAAGTACCTCTCGTTGTTGTCGGTAACAAGAGTGATCTCAAGCTCGAACAGAGACAAGTAACTCTTGAAGAGGGCCGTCAATTAGCAGAGGAAGTCAACTGTGCTTTCACAGAGGCCAGTGCTTTCCTGGATTTCAACGTCTCCAAGGCATTCGAGTTGATGATTGGGGAGATAGAGAAGTCTCAGAACCCTGGCCAGCCGGCTGGCAACAATAAGTGTGCTGTGATGTGAGATGTCTAATCCCTGATATTATTACTTCTTCCGGTACGTGAAATAATCTTGGTGATATTCCTTTTTTTTTTTTTTTTGGGCATTCTTCTTG